>CM042176.1:18744709-18834709 GCA_023376005.1 Doryteuthis pealeii | reverse complement strand
ATTGTTTTATTTTTTAATCCTTTAATGAATTTTATGATTTTACTTACTTAGGGTACAAACTTGCTGACATTGAATTTTTTACTCCCAACCCCTCAGGGAATATGTTTCAAAAATCTATTTTTACATCGCCCGGGGGTTTTTATCTTATTTTGCTAAGTTTTAATAATATAGATAGCGTGACTGGAGTACGAACTCATAACGTAGTCCAGAACTCTATCTCCTACGCCACGGAGACACGCAAGTGTTAAAGGTAAAATTGTATTATGAATATGAATACTTACCATATTCTTTGACTTGGAAATGGTGTTTTTCTTTAGTTCCCTGTTAAAAAAGAAAGAAAAGATTATTTGATTTTGATTTTGTTCTTGTTTTACGGCATATCAACCTCAATGGGTCATTTAATGCCAACTACGTTTTTGAAATGAATTGGTGATAATGTTTAATTTTCTGAAGATTTTTTGTTTTTGACATATTTTTTGTGAATGGAACTTTTAGATGATTCTTTTTAACATATATTTTTGTGTTTTCATTTTTTTTATTTAAGATTAATACGCTATAATAAATTACTAGCAGGAGTGTCCGGCGTTACCCGGAACTTATTCTAATGGAGATTATGTGTTTGTCTGTCTGTAAACGAAAGTATATCACTACTCAAGTCACAATATCCTAAGTTATTTAAGTTAAGTAGGAAGCGCGTGGTGTAATGGTTAAAGTCATGGGAAATGGACTCGTCGCCCCGAGTTCAAATCCTGGACGTGGTAATTGCATTACACTTAGCGCTAATACCCTTGGGAAAGGTATGAATCCTATTCTCCCTCCAGCTATGGGTAAATAGCAGGGCAGACTGGGTTCTTTAACCATGGCTAGGTAACCAGTCTAGGAGAAGGAAAACTCTGAATTCAAACCTGTTCAACTCCGCTTAAGAAATTGACCTTGTGTCGTATACTGCTCGTGCGGAGGAGTTGGTAAATATATATCCTTAGTTAGTGGGTTTTCTTCTCTCTGGATGGGAATGTCAGAATGGTGGATGGTGGTACCACAGGTGTCAGATTTTGGGGATTGGTTAACTAAATATGTGTATATGTGTGTGTGTCTGTTTAATTGTTTTTTGTTTATATGTGTTGGGGAACTGGATTTGTCGTTAAGTTATATGTGTGTGGTTGGTATGTTAGTGTAATTTTTTTTAAAGGGGTAAGATTTGTTAAAATTGTAAGTGAGCATATGTATAGTATTATATATTATTATTATCTTATTATAATGGAGATTGTGGGTTTGTCTGTCTGTAACCGAAACTATATTACTATACAAGTCACAATTCCTTTAGTTATTTACATCATATTCTCCATGATTTTATTTTTATTTAAACCTCAATTATTAATAAAATTGTTTTACATTACTTACACTGTTGACCATATCTACATACCAATAACATGCAATTGTATTTATATATACAACAAAATAGCGGTTTACAGTATGAATGGGAAGGCTAATTTGCATATTGATCTTAAAAAATTGATTTTAATAAATATATGCTTAGTATTATTGATTTCTAATTGTTTGGTTTTATCTTATTGTATATGAGCAAAAATCTCTTCAATAAATCTTAAAAGAAATCCCTTAACAAGAAGAAATAACTGTAATATTATTCTTTATTTCCTCTTTTAACTAAACAGTTTAATTAGGAAAATTTACCAATGAAAGACGGGAGTAACGGAAAATGATGGAAGAGTTAGTTTCAAAGTTGTTCTATTTTTCAATCATAACCCCTCTGTTCCAAATCTTTTTATCTTCATTCTTATTCAGTTTCATTAGCCTTTCTAATTTAATATGATATTTATTATATTAAAACTTAAATACTTGCACCCGTAGGGTGCATATATTTGCTAGTTATTATTATTATTATTATTATTATTATTATTATTATTATTATTATTATTATATTAGAATGGATATTATGTGTTTGTCTGTCTGTAAACGAAAGTATATCACTACTCAATTCACAATATCCTAAGTTATTTACGTCACATTCTCTATAATTTTATTTTTTATCTAAACCTCAATGGATCTGCAAGAATAACTTTTTATTATCCCCCTCTACCAGGCAACCTAGTTTATTAATAATGGAGATTTGCTGTCTAATTGTCTGTAACTGAAACTACATCACTGCTAATATCACAAAACCCAATTCCAACATACTCTCGCTCTTTTTTCAGTAAGAAGAAGTTAACTAAAAGGTTTACAAGTAAATAAATACCTATGATTTTGTGTGAAATTATATGTAAAATATACAAAATAGTTATCTAATTAATTTTATTTGAGGAGAACAGAATTTGTTTTATTTTTTTACTTCTTTAATAAATTTGATGATTTTTCTTATGATACAAACCCTCTGACATTGAATTTTTAGCTCCCACCCCCTAAGGCAATATCTTTCAAAAATTAATTTTTCACCGCCCGGAGGCCATTTATTTTTGCTAGTAGATATAAAAAACAATCTTCAAATAATTTTCAAATATAAACAGAAAAAACTATCAACAACTGGCAAAAAAAAAGTTGATGGTTACAAGTTTGTGTGGTGATATTGTGGGAATTAAAAAAAATTAAAAAAATTAAAAATTCTTAAGAAAATTGATTTATATTATTAATGCTTTTGACCCTATCTGTTACATAATCTATGCGGTTGCATAAGATTATTGTCGGTCTCCTGTAATTCTGAGGGGATGACCCTTTTCATACCATGTCCGGGTTCTTCCATTGAAAATTACAGAAGCCCGCCAAAATACGCGAAGTCACGTGGGACCTGTTCGGTCCTCAGTTTTTTGCAGTTGGACGTCAGGCAGTGAAGATGTACTGCCGAACTGTGACTCACTCTGCATACGCGCGCTATGTTAGTTAGCAGATGTCTGGTGGGGATTTAACAATAAAATAAGATCAAAAGTAAATCGAAGTCTTGTTTTTATTACCTAAAAACTAACAATGACACAGGGCTTCTGATAAGGAGAAATCCCTAACAGAAAACCAGACCCGAAGTCCCCAAGAAAGTCCAGACCTTAGAAGATTCCAGACCAAATCAAGATGATAGAAGAAATACCAAAGACGATCAGAATACTAAAGACGGCCAAGAAATAGAATTAAAGAAAGAGGTATGCAACATAATTATTTAGTGCCAGTGAAGAAGGCACTATGCAACATATCTACATACTGATAATATGTAATTATATTTATATATACAATAAAATATCGGTTTACAGTGTGAATGGGAAGGATAATTTTCATATTGATATTAAAAATTTGATTTTAATAAATGTGTGCTGAGTATTATTGATTTCTAATTGCTTGGTTTTATCTTAATGAATATGAGCAAAAATCTCAGAGACAAATCTTAAAAGAAATCCATTAATAAGAAGAAATAACTGTAATTTTATTCTTTACTTTCTATTTTAACTAAATAGTTAAATTAGGAAAATTTAGCAATGAAAAATGGGAGTGATGGAAGAGTAAGTTTCAGTTGTTTTATATTTCGAATATTTTTATCTACATTCTTATTTAGTTTTGTTAGCCTTTCTAATTTAATATATTTTATTACATTAAAACTTAAATACTTGCACCGGGAGGGTGCATATATTTGCTATTGGTAATAATAACGGTTTGTTAAATTTTTCTTTCTTTGACAGTTAGACATTGCTTCGTATATTTATAATTAATTTATTAGTTATTATATATTGAGCTTTCTTAGGGATTTATGATTTTAATAAATATGTTATTAGTATTATTCAATTTATTTCTAATTGTTTGGTTTTATTTTAATGAATATGAACAATAATCTCGGGATAAATCGTAAAAGAAATCCATTTAGAAGAAGGAATAACTGTAATTTTATTCTTTACATCCTAATTTAACTAAATAGTTAAATTAGGAAAATTTCGCAATGAAAGACGGGAATGATGGAAGAGTAAGTTTCAGTTGTTCTATTTTTTTCATTATACCCCCCTCTGTTTCAAATCTTTTTATCTGCATTCTTATTTAGTTTCATTTTTTAAATATTTTTTAAAAATTGTAAAGAGACTTTACGGACACCCTGTATTAGATAAAAAGAAATAGCTAACCTCTTGTTCCATTTCAATAGTCCATTGTCCAAGCACGGGTTTGTCGGAAAGTTCGTATTCGTGAGAAGAGACACCTGGATTAAAATTTAAAAAATAACAAATTCATAAAAACTCATTTTCTTGATCACAACATTAAATTATGATTACTAGCAGGATCTGTGAATATAGTTATTTACTAAGCTTAGCTTAGATGTGGTACAAGGCCAGAAGTATGGGGCGCTTCGTGAGAATCGAACTCATAAATGGTCTGCTAATCTACCTCGCTAACTATTACAGCACGTGAGGTGACCTCTGTATAGGTATTTACGAAGCTTAGCTTAGATGTGGTACAAGGCCAGAAATATGGGGCGCTTCGTGAGAATCGAACTCATAAATGGTCTGCTAATCTACCTCGTTAACCATTCCAGCCCGTGAGGTGCCCATGGTATATGTATTTACTAAGCTTAGCTTAGATGTGGTACAAGGCCAGAAGTATGGGGCGCCCAGTGAGAATTGAACTCACTATCAATGGTCGGTTAATGGTCTGCTCAATACTTACGTTCTGAGACCTCCTAACGCATTATAAGCAGTGGTATTTGCTACTGAAGTTAAAACCAACTTTAATTCTAATACATGTAACACAATACAATATGTTACATGTTACTTGGAGAGGAAATGTGCAAGTAACCTAGTAACCCCATTACCCTGAGAGATACCATGAAGGAGCATTGTTACATAGTTCATAGGTAGCTTATGAATTATGTACGTACTGTAGTTAGAGTAGTTTGAATCAGAGTTTGTTAGATTCAAAATCGGAGTAAGTTAAGTGGAAAATGTACATATCCGCTAGGGCTATGATTGATTAGTGACGACCCCGACACTCACCCCCCTCCCCCGAAGCGCATGATTAGACATTTTCATCATCATCATCATCATCATCATGTCGCGCATGCAGCACGGGTATCCATGACAATCTTTCGCCAGCCCTCCCTATCATTCATTACACCTGGAAGCTCCTCTGCGGAGCAGCCAGCATCTTCACATAACTGGTCAATGTATGTCCTTGCTGGGCGCCCCACACTTGCATGTCCATGTGTTGGCTTCCACAGGAGAACGTCGCTTATGAGTTCATCCCTGCTTCTCCAGCAGTGTCCTGCGTGCCTTGTCCGTCTCACTCGGATAGTTTGTGAGATGGGGGCAGGTGACCGTACAGCTGTTTCCTTGTGGGGTGCTGTTTCCACGACTTATTCAAGACTGCTCGCAGCATTCTTGTGCAGCTCCCATCTAGCTTATTCTCAAGACGCTTTGTCAGGGTCCAGGTGGTGCAGCCATACAGCAGCACCGACGCAACCACAGCCTGGAAGAACTGTCGCTTCAGCTTGCCAGGGAGATCGGACCTCCATATGACTGATAATCTATTTGTGGCCGCCCATGCCTTTGCTATTCGTGTATTAACATCGCTCTCTGTGGAGGAGATATTACCACCTAGGTATGTGATTCATACCTTAGACATTTTAAATAGTTTAATTTTGGTTCCGAGAGCAGACGAAAGGGAATTATGGTACCAGAGTAGTTCCCTTGATGCCTGACTTCGATAATAAAACTACAAAACTATTACACACCTGTTTTGGATTCTTCATTAATCCAACGTTGCATGATGTTCTGTTTTGGGTCCTGAAAAGAAATGATACTTTTAGTATAAAATCATATATATATATCAACTTAGATTTATATGGGCCCCAATTTTCGTCGAAATAAATTTATTATAGGATTACTGTATTGAGTTCTTCCTTCCTTTATTGATAAATATTGCTCTGTATATAATCTAAAAGGTTATTTTACATTGAGCTCTCTTCAGTGATTTAAAGATTCGCTGTATTTATACATACTGGATCATTAAATATTAGTACAGTGGATCTTAGAAATCACATATAGAATCATCCCTTATTACCAAGTTTTGGATAAATCTCTTATATATATATATATATATATATATATATATATATATATATATATATGAGGAAAAAATGAGTAAAGAAAAGAAATGTAGATGGATAAAAATGAATTTTATCGATATCACTTTTAATCGATATCACTTACACATGTGCTTCGGTCTGTTTATCAAAATGTATACGGATTTACGTTATTATTATTATTAAAATATTCAGATGGAGTGGAAATGATGATAATAATAATAATAATAATAATAGGAAAAATGTATAAAATATTCCGTACACAGAGAGATTTGTTACGACCTTCATCAGAGAGCTAATTTTTTTTATTTTTTGAGTAGAGATAAAATCGTTGGAGACAAGAACAGAAATTTGAAATGTTCGAAAAAAAGAATATTTTTTTGAATCATTAGGAACGCAGAGGCTGTTAGAGGCCGTTAAAAATTTGAAAATATATAAGTTAAGAGTAAGGAAATGAATCCGACCGTCTAAGTATAGATAAAAGAATAAGAAAACACACAATGCTATTAAAATGAAAATATTTTATATCATATTCATAGCTAATATTGAACAATATTTCGATTTATAAAAATCATCTTCAGGGTTTGTTTTTAAGCCGGACTCATCGAGAGAGAATCAGAAAATAATATTGTTCAATATTAGCTATGAATATGATTTAAAATTTTTTCATTTTAGCTGCATTGTGTGTTTTCATATCCTTTTATCTATACTTATATATATATATATATATATATATATATATATATATATATATATATATATATATAAGCTAAAAGAAAGGAAATGAATCCGACGGTATGAGTATATATAAAAAAGATATGAAAACACCACAAAATGCTGTTAAAGTGAAAACATTTTATAACTTCGCTGATATTGAAATATTGTTCAATAACAGCATTTTGTGGTGTTTTCATATCTTTTTTATATATACTCATATATATATATATATATATTTATATATATCATATATATATATATATATATATATATAGCTGGATGATATCAAGTGTTTCCTTGATAGGATTCAAGCAAAATTTGAGAACTCAAACGTACATATAAATATTTGCGTATATATTTTTACATATAAGAAGTATTACAAATAAATGAATAGATACCTTGTTTTGGAAATAAATTTATTTTGACATTTTGTCTCGTCAGTCCGGTTTTTGTTGCTGGTGGGATTTCCCCGTTTTCCTTATTTTTGTCTTTTTAAATTTGTTAGTCAAATTTATATCCAAAACAAAGTATTTATTCATATTATATAAATATATATATATATATATATATATATATATATATATATGTGTGTGTGTGTGTGTGTGTGTTGTGTGTGTGTGTGTGTGTGTGTTAGTGTTGAATTAAACAAAGAAGTGGCCAGAAAACTTGAAAAAAATCACAAATAAATTTATTTTTGGCACTCAGTTGTGCCATGAGCAGATCTGGAGTACACCATAGATACAGATGTAAAAAAAAATTACCTATATACCTATATATGACTAAACTGTATCTGACAGTGATGCCCCAGATCTGCAGTTCCGGGGAGTGTGGAGTATCCCTTCATTGCTATTACTCGGAATCGGAGTGGTAGTACCTGTGGTAATTTATGAGGAAGTGCGTCCCGGTCTCCTGCCTCAGAAATTACTACCTGGTTAGTATACCATTTGAGATATGTTCGAAAATTATTCGTCTTTGATTGGGACGTGAGAAAAAATCTTAAGAAACAACTACAGAAAACTGTTAATATAGTAGCGATTGACCGCCCCTGTTGTGTCCAAAAGGGTTATCTACCCTTGCCGCCAGGGTTTTGCTAATAGGTGACACTACTAGCAAGAAATCTAAATTAGCATCTTGGGCGTGACACAAGGACATTTTTATGTGGGCCCACCCACAAGCCGAAGCTCATGGGTGGTAGACACAAAAAATGCGTCGATCCTGTCGGCATTCCCCTCAAGGGGGCACTCCAGGCTTAAGTTAAAACTATAGGCATGTAATGATTCAAATAATGGAAAAATTCTCTTTTTTTTTCTCCCTTGGTCTAGCGTCCAACAAAAGATAGACTAAACGCGTAGTGTCTCTGCCCTCAACTATCAGTAGGTGACTCTCACATTTTCATGAAACTCTTTCCCACTTCTAAAGGACTTTCGTACTGTCGTTTTTGTATCTTGTTATGTATGTCAATTTCCACGTGCTCAGACAATAAAGTCTGTATTGTTATGTTGTGTTTCTTTGTTCGGGTGTATATATTCACCTAAGTTGGAAGGTTACACTACGCCTTCTAAAGTATTTATAAGAATTTGAACATACAATAAATGCGATTCCCTAACCCCCAAAAGCATGAAAAAGCCCTGTACGGGTTGATATACATACCTTCATAGTTATATTCATGGGGGACTTTGATGATCGGAGATCAGCATAGATGCCAAAAACACGGAATTTTACTGAAACGAAAATTTAGAATGTAAATATATATTGTGACGTCATAGCAGTAGGGGATAATGCGGATGATGGCAGAAAAAGAAAAATTAAGAAAGAGAATAGAATAAATGTATTTAGAAAATATAGCGACTTAAGTTTCTTGCATTAGCGCGAATCTTATATATATATATATATATATATATATATATATATATATATATATATATATATGAAAAATAGATGGAAATTAATCCGACAGTATGAAATTTAACATTATGAAAAAACATATGATGTTTGTTATGTAATTGCTGACAGATCTGTTTCGACCAAATCGATAAGTTGGTCTTCATCAACGAGCGACATAGACGGGAAGAGAGATATCCGTTAAAAGACTGTTTACAAAAACGAACGCTGAATTCAACCGCTGAAATTTTGAAAAATGCAAGTTCTGTTTTAAAAATAAAATAAATTTTATTTTTAATTTTTAAAAATCAGAAGCATTATAGTTTATAGTAAAACTCAAAAGAGTTTGATGTAAAAATTATATAAAAAATGTAAAGTGGGTATCAAAATAGTATAGGATATATTTCAGCTGTTAAAAATATACAAGTCCACAGTGTAATTTGAAGAAAGATGTTAGAGTTCCAAAATTTACTTGTGGTGTTGATAAGTCCGTAGAGTTATAGATGAAAGTCTTCAAGGTGTAAAATTCCAGATATATTGTTTTTTCATTTGACAAATATGAAAAATAGAGAACGGATATCTTTCTTCCCGTCTATATCGCTCGTTGATGAAGACCAGCTTATCGATTTGGTTGAAACAGATCTGTCAGCAATTACATAACAAACATCACATTTTTTTCATAATGTTAAATTTCATATATATATATATATATATATATATATATATATATATATATATATATATATATATATATATCTTTGAAAGGAAAAAACAACTCAACACCGTTATTCCATAATAAATTTATTTCGACCAAAATTGGGGTCTTTATAAATCTAAGTTGATTTAACAAATCTCCCCAAATTAAGTCTCATCAGATTGATAATCATCAATTATTGATAATTATCCATCTGATGAGATTTGATTTTGGGGAGCTTTGTTAAATCAACTTAGATTTATAAAGACCCCAATTTTGGTCGAAATAAATGTATTATGGAATAACGGTGTTAAGTTTTTCCTTCCTTTCAAAGATATGTATTGCTCTGTATATAATCTAAAAAGATTATTATACATTGAGCTCTCTATAGTGATTTAAAGATTCACTGTATTTATACATACTGGATCATACAATAATAATACAGTGTGTCTTAGAAATCACATATAGAATCATCCCTTACTACCAAGTTTTGGATACCTCTCATCTATATATATATATATATATATATATATATATACTAGACAAAACGGGACCCATTGGGTCTGAGTAGATAATTGAGATTAGGGAAAAGGGAGTTAGCAAAGCGAAAAAATTTTTTTTAAATAAATAAGGCCGGACGAAACCTTAAAATCATTTTGTAAGCTTTCTAAGAAAGGGAATGTTTGACCTTATTTAACCTACGGATTGCTGGTTGTGAAATTTAACATAGAAATACATTTCAAATTCTCCCGGCTCTCTCTCTCTCTCTCTCTCTCTCTCTCTCTCTCTCTCTCTCTCTCTCTCTCTCTCTCTCTCCAGAGAAATCTAACATTATATAACGAGGAGGTAGTCAAGAGATACATAGAGGGGAAGAAAGTGATAGACACAGAGTAAAGTAAGAGATTGGTTGGCTTTTGACTTAATTGAAAATTACGAATAATTAGAACCAATTAAAACAGAATTTTTTTCAAACTTAATTCAATCCTAAAAGTAAGGAATAATTTAGTATAATTTTCGTGTCATTAATCTAGACAGTAAAAAAGCCTTTAGAAAGCAAAAGTTGATTAACTCAGCTTTAGTTTAATAATAATAATAATAATAATAATAATAATAATAATAATACACACAAAATGGTATATGCATAAACCAGAATCTGTTCTGAGAACGAAACGAAAGTTTGGATATCAGAGGAAGGATTGAAACCATTCAGAACACTGCACTGCTGCAATCTGCCAGAATACTCAGAAGAGTCCTGGAGACCTGAGGAGACTTGCTGTCACTCAGACTCCAGTGAACGACCATCAGCTAACACTGATGTGAAAACTCAAAAGGAGTAAATAATATATATATATATATATATATATATATATATATCTTATTATAATGGAGATTGTGTGTTTGTCTGTCTGTAACCGAAACTATATTACTATTCAAGTCACAATTCCCTTCGTTATTTACATCACATTCTCCATGATTTTATTTATATTTAAACCTCAATTCTTAATAAAATTGTTTACATTACTTACACTGTTGACCATATCTACAAACTAATCTCATGCAATTGTATTTATATATACAACAAAATAGAGGTTTACAGTATGAATGGGAAGGCTAATTTGCATATTGATCTTAAAAATTGATTTTAATAAATATATGCTTAGTATTATTGATTTCTAATCTTATTGAATATGAGCAAAAATCTCTTCAATAAATCTTAAAAGAAATCCCTTAACAAGAAGAAATAACTGTAATATCATCTTTACTTCCTATTTTAACTAAACAGTTTAATTAGGAAAATTTACCAATGAAAGACGGGAGTAGGAAAATGATGGAAGAGTTAGTTTCAAAGTTGTTCTATTTTTCAATCATACCCCCTCTGTTCAAAATCTTTTTATCTACATTTTTATTCAGTTTCATTAGCCTTTCTAATTTAATATGATATTTTATTATGTTAAAACTTAAATAATTGCACCCGGAGGGTGCATATATTTGCTAGTATATATGATTTTAACACTTACCGTGATCAAGAGGTTTGTACATTGGCTTGTCAGTTTGGATCAAAAGTTCGTGATGCATTTCGGTGCTTTTTCTGCGATTTATATAAATGCTCCTAGAATCTTCGAACGCAACTCCACCAGTACCAATCATTTTAATTTGGTAAGTGTATCTCAAGAGGAAAGGTAATTGCTGAAAAATAAAAATAGAATGATATAAGATTGTGTGTCAGTCTGTCTGTAGCTGAAACTACGTCACCACCAATGTCACAATTCCCTTAGTTATTTACGTTATATTCTCAATGGTTATTAATTAGACTAGCAAATATATGCACCCTCCGGGTGCAAGTATTTAAGTTTTGATATAATAAATATCATATTAAATTAGAAAGGCTAATGAAACTGACTAAGAATGCAGATAAAAAGATCTGCAACAGAGGGGGTATAATCGAAAAATAGAACAACTTTGAAACTAACCCTTCCATCATTTTCCATTACTCCCCTCTTTCATTGGAAAATTTTCCTAATTTAACTATTTAGTTAGAATAGGAAGTAAAGGATAATATTACAGTTATTTCTTCTTGTAAATAAATTTCTTTTAAGATTTATCCACGAGATTGTTGTTTATATTTCTTAAGATAAAACCAAACAATTAGAAATCAATAATACCAAGCATATATTTATTAGAATAAAATTTTAAATATCAATATGCAAATTAGCCTTCTCGTTCAAACTGTAAACCGCTATTTTGTTGTATATATAAATACAATTGCATGTTATTAGTACGTAGATACGGTCAACAGTATTAATAATGTAAAACAATTTTTATTAATAACTGAAGGTTTAAAAGAATGAAATCATGGAGAATTTGATGTAAATAATTAAGGGAATTGTGACTTGAGTAGTAATATAGTTTCGGTTACAGACAGAAAAACACACAATCTCCATTATAATAAGATAATCATGATTCTAATCTAAAGTAGCATCTTATTTATTAACAAGGTATCTATTAAGGCCTAGCTGAAATATCTTATTATAATGGAGATTGTTTGTTTTTCTGTCTGTAACCGAAACTATATTATTATACAAGTCACAATTCCTTTCGTTATTTACATCATATTTTCCACGATTTTATTTTTATTTAAACCTCAATTATTAATAAAATTGTTTTACATTACTTACACTGTTGACCATATCTACATACTAATAACATGCAATTGTATTTATATATACAACAAAATAGAGGTTTACAGTATGAATGGGAAGACTAATTTGCATATTGATCTTAAAAAATTGATTTTAATAAATATATGCTTAGTATTATTGATTTCTAATTGTTTGGTTTTATCTTATTGAATATGAGCAAAAATCTCAGGGATAAATCTTAAAATAAATCCCTTAACAAGAAGAAATAACTGTAATATTATTCTTTACTTCCTATTTTAACTAAATAGTTAAATTAGGAAAATTTACCAATGAAAGACGGGAGTATTGGAAAATGATGGAAGAGTTAGTTTCAAAGATGTTCTATTTTTCGATTATACCCCCTCTGTTCCAAATCTTTTTATCTGCATTCTTATTCAGTTTCATTAGCCTTTCTAATTTAATATGATATTTTATTATATTAAAACTTAAATACTTGCACCCGGAGGGAGCATATATTTGCTAGTATATAAAATATATGAAATATACACATAGACGACGTCATAGTATATGGCAAAACCAAAAAGGAGCATGACCAAAATCGGCACAACTTGATGGTGATAGCAAAAGCTGAAGGACTTAGTTTTAACAGCGAAAAATTCCAAATAGACCAGAAGCCGATATACTTCTTTGGGGCCATATATGACAAAAATGGCGTACGCCCTGACCCTAAGAAAGTGTAAGAGGTTAAACTACTACCCAGCCTAAAGAGCATCACAGAATTACAAAGAGTGCTAGGAATTATCACATACATGGCACCATTTATTCCACATCTCTCAGATCTTACAGCACCAATGAGAGATCTACTAAAGTAATGAGGGCGTGACACAAGGACATTTTTATGTGCGCCCAACCACAAGCCGAAGCTCATGGGTGGTAGACACAAAAATGCGTCGACCCCGTCGGCATTCCCCCTCGAGGAAGGCGCCTCAGGCGCTGGGAAATAAACCCAGCCCTGTCCCTTTAAATCAAGGGGGCAGGTATTGCCTGGGGGAATAGCCCCCTGGGATCTACACTGTTAATCTCATTAATAGACACAAGCCCCGAAAGGCCCGTGCTATTAATGTTAAATGTTTAAATAGTAAATGGTGTGAATAATTTGCATACCGGTTTTAATAAAACTGTGTTTAATAAATAATTACTTAGATATTCAGGATTTACATTTTTGCATTTCACCTTGGACGATTTGGACGATCTCATTATTAAACAGGGGGTGTTGCAAGATGATAACGGTCGTACAACTAAGGAACAAGAGTATAAATATATAGATTAGTATTATTAAGGCTCTACTTTTTAGGAAGTATTGAGCACTCTTGTAAGAAATAAGAATTCGGCGGATAAGCAATACCAGATATTCAGGATTTACATTTTTGCATTGGACGATTTGGACGGTCTCATTATTAACCAGAGGGTGTTGCAAGATGATACCGGTCGTACAATTAAGGAACAAGAGTATAAATATATCGATATTTCGGTAATGATCACCTTTAGTTGTCAAAATTCCTAGCATAAAATTGTGCGTGCGCATTATCTGAAATGAACTTAATTATTATTAAGAACACATTTTATGATATTTTTGTGTTAAGCATGCAGTTGTATTGTTTTCGAAAAATTCTAAGATTTGTTTATTTCGCACGGAGACTTTCAAACTAGCTACCGGCTTGGTTCAAAGTGAAGGTCAAGGGACGGTACTCTAATTGCCTTATTTGCTACGAATTTTGACAACTAAAGTTGAAAATTACCGATATTTTTGCTTACTTACCATTTGCAACATTTTTGTCGATTCTGAAATGAAAAGGTGAACGGAGATTAGTGATTAATTAAGAATATAAATATTCCAATAATTTAAAATTTCATTTAATGATAAATATTAATGTCAGTGTGTCAACATGTCAACTTTACACCAAGAAGCCGTAGCCCAACATAGCATACCATTTTAGAATCATGAATTAATTATAAAACGAATCGGTCTGTTAGAAATATGCCTGTTTATGTTACATGTCGGGTCGTATATACATATTTACCAACCCCTCCACTCGAGCAGGATGTGACACTAGGTCAATTTCTTATTGACCTTGCCATGGTTAAAGAGTCGAGTCTTGTTGGAATATTTTTGTATATAGTTATTTACTAAGCTTCGCTTAGATATGGCACAAGGCCGAATGTAAGAGGCACCCAGTGAGAATCGAACTCACTAACAATGGTCTGCTAATCTAATTTTGTATATAAGGCGTGTGACAGATGCCTACTCCTAAATATAGACTCGTTGACTACCACGTGACCTGAGAAAGATTCCCACTGTCCAATCACTGGCAGTGCTGCTGCTGCTGTTGGTGTACATATAGAGGTCTGATTCTTAACCATGGCTCATTGCTATTCGGACCATCTTGGACGTCGGACTTACAAAGAATACTATAACACCGGATTCTTATTGGCTTGCTTACCTACTTACTACATCTGGAACTAAGGATGCCGACCAGATACTTAACAAGTCTGTCCTGCTATTTACCCATTGCTGGAGGGAGAATTGGATTCAAAGCTTTCCCAAGGGTATTAGCGCCATGTAAAATTCCAACAGCTTCGTCCAGGAATTGAACTCGCGTTGACGAGTGCATTTCCTACGACTCTAACCATTAGCCAACGCACCTCCATGAATATATACGGTGGGTCCGTATATATTGGTGGGCCGTGGTATGGAAGCGCACATTTTTATAACTATTTTTCGTTAGTTTGTTTACAATCTTTTGTTATTACATTTCTGGGGGAAAAAAAAGACAAAAGTTTGCGTATTTTTGTAGAGTTTTAACATTTTTTGAAACAGACATGAATTAACTATAAAACGAATCGGTCTACTAGAAATATGCCGCTTATGTTACATGGGGCCGGGTTAGCTCAGTCGGTAGAGCGTTCGGCTAGAAACCACAAGGTTCCTAGTTCGATACCGTTCCTCGCCAACTCAGCGTATGAGTAGCACAGGGACCAGTGCGGTAAAGTAAGGAGCTGATGGAAGGTGTGGCGCTCCACTTCAGATGCTAAAAACAATCTCCTTGGTCTAGCGCTATTGAAAAGGGGATTGAGTCCCTCGCTGATTGGCTGATACCGACATTAGGCCGCCCCGACGACTTTACTTTTTACTTTATAGCCATTACACCACGCGCCTTCAAGAATTTGTAATTCCAATTTAGCTGCCTTTGATATATATTCGTGAAGATAATTAAAAAATAAAGATTTATATAGAAACAGCATGGACTTTTTTTTGGGGAGGGGGGGGTGCATTTAATATTTTAAATAGGAAAAAATAGTTCAATATGTAAATATCAGCTAGTAACGGTTGAAATTTTTTTAAATAATACATTTCATACCATGCAAAAGATTCGGACACTCTACTATCTAAAACTTTCAATGTTCAATACTTTATTCGAACAACATCAACGTATTTTGAACCATGTGTTTATTATTCTACTTTGAGCCGCTGCACGCTGGCATCTGGAGAACCACAAGAATTTGTAACTCCAATTTAGCTGTCTTTTTGACATTAGCATATCATAAATAGGTTGAATAATTTCCCATGCTGCCTTTGGCTAAAAGTTAATCGATTATCTAAAAGACCTGCAAAAGACTGTATTTTTAATTTGAAAAAAAAAAGAAAGAAATACGTTCCTCCAATATGGTCAAAATTAGTAAAGAAAATATTGGGTGATGATGATACGTTAACTTTGCATATATAACGTGCACTGGGCGTATGATTAAAATTCATTTAGGTGGAAATTATTAGAGTTGACCGAGGCTTAGAAAAAAGCTCTGGGTCGTTGCCAGGGATAGAATCTATCTACCTATCTATCTTAGTCTGTAAATCTCTCTCTCTCTCTCTCTCTCCCCTCTCTCTCTCTCTCTCTTTCTCTCTATCTATCTATCTATGTTAATTTCTAACCACGTGTCTATTTAAGACTGCCCATTACCTATCTATCGATCTCTTTCAGAGTGTTCATATCTATCTCAGTTTGTTTATATGTATGTATGTATGTATGTAAGTATGTATCTCTCTCTCTCTCTCTCTCTCTCTCTCTCTCTCTTTATCTATCTATCTATCTATCTATCTATCTGTAACTCCAATTTAGCTGTCTTTTTGACATTAGCATATCATAAATCGGTTGAATAATTTCCCATGCTGCCTTTGGCTAAAGTCTAATCGATTATCTAAAAGACCTGCAAAAGACTGTATTTTCTAATTTGAAAAAAAAAAAAAGAAATACGTTCCTCCAATATGGTCAAAATTAGTAAAGAAAATATTGGGTGATGATGATACGTTAACTTTGTACGTATAACGTGCACTGGGCGTATGATTAAAATTCATTTAGGTGGAAATTATTAGAGTTGACTGAGGCTTAGAAAAAAAGTAAGGAGCTGATGGAAGGTGTGGCGCTCCACTTCAGATGCTAAAAACAATCTCCTTGGTCTAGCCTATTGAAAAGGGGATAGACTCCTTCGCTGATTGGCTGATACCGACTTAGGCCACCCGACGACTTTACTTTACTTACTTTTATGTTACATGTGGGGTCCTATATATTAGTGGGCCGTGGTATGGAGGCGCAATTTGAAAAAAAAAAAAATACTCACCATTTGGAATATCTGCTTCGACACTAACGATGACACTATCATTGTGGGGATACACAAGTTGAGCTGTTATGTGTGTGTCTGCTGTAGCGTTGAAAATAGAGACACTGATGTTATAGACATCATTGGAATTTGCTCTGGTGGGAATGTAAATGAGGTATTTGCCGTCTTGCCTATAATAATAAATAAAATATTGGTGAATAATTAAAGAAAGGAAAATCAACAAGCCTTATCTAAAAAAAATCTAGACAAATTGAAAATTTATTTTTGCGTAATTAAAAAGTACTAAAAGAATGCAAAGTTGAAGAGTAAATAACACACACACACACACACACACACACACACACATATATATATATATATATATATATATATATATATATATAATATATATATATATATATATATATATATATATATAATATATATATATATATATATATATATATATATATATATATATATATATATATATATATATATATATATATATATATAATATATATATATATATATATATATATATATATATATATATATATATATATATATATATATATATAATATATATATATATATAATATATATATATAATATATATATATATATATATATATATATATATATATATATATATATATATAATATTATATATATATATATACATCTTTGTTTTTTCAATATATCAAATTCACACTGTCGGGTTAAGTTCCATTTTATTTCACTCATATATATATATATATATATATATATATATATATATATATATTTACCAACCCCTCCGCGAGAGCAGGATGCGACACAAGGTCAATTTCTAAAGCGGAGTTTAACAGGTTTGCAGGTTTGGGGAATGTGGGCACCCCTTCATCACCATTGCTCCCTTGTCCACTCTAACGCAAGTGGTAGTACCTGTTAGGGTCCCATCTATGGGTTAAATAGAAAAATGTATTTATAAAAAAAATTGTGTATCCATTAAGAATTGATTTATTTCAAAACTGTATCGGCATTAAATGACCCACTGTGGTTGATATGCCGTAAAACAAAACAAAACAAACCAAACCTTTTACAGTTATTCACCACATATCACTTTACAGAACTTTTTTCTGGGGTGTTATGCTAAAGATATCGTATAATTCTTCCAGGCCGTTGTCGTATCAGTGCTGCTGTATGGCTGCACCACCTGGGCCCTAACGAGGCGACTAGAGAATAAACTAGATGGGAGCTGCACAAGAATGCTACGGGTGATCATGAACAAGACGTGGAAACAGCACCCCACGAGAAAGCAGCTGTACGGCCACCTGCCACATATCACCCAAACCATCCGAGTAAGACGGACAAGACATGCGGGACACTGTTGGAGCAGCAAGGACGAACTCATAAGCGACGTCCTCCTGTGGAAGCCAGCACATGGGCACGCCACTGTGGGCCGACCAGCAAAAACGTACGTTGATCAGCTCTGTGCGGATACAGGATGCTGCATAGAGGACCTCCCGAGAATGATGAACGATAGGGACGGATGGAGAGAGACTGTCATGGATATCCGTGCTAACAGCGCGACATGAAGATGATGATTATGATTGTTAGTGTAGAGAATTTATTTGAATTCAAATCTAACCGTTGGTAACAGTTACTGGGATTTTGATGGACGTCTTTTAACCTTAGTTTGACCCCTTCTATTCCTGTTTGTGTGTAGAGAGTTTGTTAATGTAGATAATTTATTTGAATAAATTTCGGCTGATGTGCACTCTTGCCTTCTTCGGGTCTTTCACTGAAATCATCTATAGGTTGCAGGTTCCCGAGTTTGAAGGAAAGGTTCCCAAATCCGTGAAGGTTTCCCAGTTCAATATAAAACGCCTGAATAAGACCAGAGGCCACATAAGCCGAAACGTTGTGTAGATAACAATAGATATAGATAACTATAGTCCAAATAATCAACCCTCATCTAAAAAAAATCAGAGAAATGATGCACTTATTTGGAAAAAATATACAAAATGTATGAAATACAAATCTAGTTAATTTCTATATATATATATTGCTTGTGGCATTATAATGTTAGAAACAGTTACAGATTTTGATAGACGTCTTTTAATCTTAGCTTGACCCCTCTATTCATGTTTGTGTGCAAGCGTGGGAGAGATAGTGTAGTTCTAGTCAGTCCCTAGCTAGCCGTCGAAGAATGAAGATGCAATGAATAGCGGTTAGCTATATTCTCACACATGCGTAGTTGAGTGATCCTGACTCCCCCCCCCGCCAAAAAAAAGAGAAATAAAGATGGGAATTCACTAAAGAACTGTCTTGAGTTGCTAATTAAGATCGAACCAACAACGCAGGGCATCTCAACCCGATCTTCAGAAGATAGACGGCGCAGAGTCTTAAAAAGATACCAGCCCAAGTTAGAAGAGCTACACATATACTTAGAACAAGCTACAAGACAAGATATACGCCGATTAGCTCAATCAGAAAAATGTACATATAAAGCCCCGTGAATTTATGTTTACCATTTTCAATAAAGTCGGCGGTCTGAAGAAACTCCTAGGTATACACTAGGGACTGGCAAAAAAATAATCGGATACTACGAGTTTTAAAAGCTAATTAAGAATAATTAAATCTATTATTTAAGGTTAAACTTTGTCTAAATCGATAAGTAGTAACATAATAACCATCATTTAAAAAAAGAAAAATATAATTACATTTGGCGGTTTTTCAATGGTTTTAGGCGCTTGTTTACAATTTTAACGTAACATTTGGGATGGAAAACAAATTTACCAAAAATCAGGTAATTATCCGATTTTAATGAAATTTTCAGTATTGATTTAACAATTAATGAATTTTATAATGCATCAGTTGTTTTATTTCAAAACTTTAATTTAGTATTTTTGCTATGAAAAATTAATATATAAAATTCATTTAAAATATGAAAATCCTGATAAGTTTAAAATGTTATATTTTTAGATTCTAAAAATGAATATCTACTTAATGCAAATCTTATTTTAGGCGCCAAAAGTAATAAGTTTTGAAGAAAAACTCGATTGAAAATGTACTCCCTCCCCTTTTTAAGCAGAAAAAACATCGATATATATTTTTTTTCTTTTATAGAATAATAGCCAATTAAATAATTATCGAAATGAGTAAAAAAGAAATCTCCAAAAAATTAATTATTTATTATTTTTTTACATTTTATTTTTCGATTTTGGGTACTTATTTTCTCATAGAAGCGCAACCGTAATTTTTTTTTTAACTTCGGTCTTTTATCTCATTATTTATACTGTAATTAGTATCGAAAATGATCAACTTGCAAAACATTTTACGCCCCCAACATAACGGGGTCAAAATTAAGTGACCTGAAAAAAATGAGAAAGTTTTGAAATAAAATAAATAATGCATTATAAAGATCATTCATTGATACATAAACACTGAAAATTTCATTAAAATCCGATAATTTCCTGAGTTTTGGTAAATTACTTTCTGTAGGGGGGCTAAAGTCATTTTGTCAAAAACGCATTTTAGGCTCAGTTTGCCAGTCCCTAGTATACACAGATACCTGTCGGTAGAAATAGATCTATAACCGCAAAATGGCCAATTTTTGTATCTTTTTCTTTACCAATTATATTGCTCTGTTCAATAATATTGAACATCGAGCTCTTAACATGGATAAGAACAACTATAAAATTCCGTTGTTGGAAAGAGGTATATCAAACTAGAATAATCCTAATACCAACTAACATGTTAATCCACCAACGGATATATCTCAGTCGGTAGAGCGTCCAGCTAGGAATCACAAGGTTCCAGGTTCGAAACCGGTCCTCGCTAACTCAGCATATGAATATCACACGGATGTGTGCGGTAAAGTAAGGAGATGATGGTAGTTGTGGCGCTCCACCTCAGACGCTAGTGAAAAGGGGATAGACAATCCGCTGTCTGGCTGATACCGATTTTAGGCCACCCAGACGACTTTACTACAGAAAAGATAAGTATGCTATAAGATTAAGATTAAGATATAAGATACAGCTACGGGTATAACGGGCATACCCAAAAGTATCCGTCGTACATTAAGATAAGTATGGGAAATACAACCAAGGGTATACGCTCATACTATATACCCGTCTCGCAGACACTCTATTAGCTGGTTACGTCTAGCCCTAGCACTTATACGATTGTCCCGTATGACAAATCCCCAACACTTTTTATTACGTATGTGCTAGAAAGCGGTGGCTGAGGGTCTCAGTGTCCTGATGGCCGTGCGTGGCAACCCCTGATGCTTAAGGACGGAATCCTGGTGTCTGAGCTGTCCATGACATGCAACACACCACTTTGGCCCTTACTTAGGCTAGGCGTGCGGTCGGAGAAGAAAAAAAAACTTTTTATCATATATATGCTAGAAAGCGGTAGATGATGGTCTCAGTGCCCTTTTGGCCGTTCGTGGCAACCCCTGATACTTAAGGACGGAATCCTGGTGTCTGAGCAGTCCATGACATGCAACACTATGGTCCTTACTTAGGCTAGACTTCATCAGTATGGCATCGGTGTCGCCTGCCTCTCAGAGGCACGGTTACCGGATAGTGGCTTACGCACCATCAACATCCCGCAGGCTGATGTACGCTATCATCTTCATCACAGCCGCCCTACTGACAAAACTGGACGTCATGGTGTAGCGTTTGCATTCGAGATACGGTTGAACCGGCTCAACCAACCCAGGTAGTATACAACATCTTATTACAATGGAGATTATGTAACTGCCTGTCTGTAACCGAAACTATGTCATCACTGACCTCGCGAGTTCCTTAGTTATTTAAGTTATATTTTCAACGATTATGAAATAGTCATTATTTAATCTTAATTAGCATCTTATTTATTAACGATGTCTCCATTTAAGTCTAGCTGAGATAGATTTGCAACAAAATTGCCAATACTATTAATGCATTTTAAATCCTGAAATATGAGGTATATATAAGAAATAAAGATTCACATAGTAGTTGGTGGGAATAATTTGCATAATGATTTTAACAAAACTGGGTTTAATAAGTAATTATTTGCTGTTACTGATTTCTAATACTATCACATTATTCTCAAACGTATTAAAAGCAATCTCATATATAATTTTATATAGAAATCAATTAGAATAACATTAAAATAAGTAATATTTTTATATTCGTTCTTATTTAGTTTCGTTAGTCTTTCTAATTTATTATGATATTTTATTACATAAAGACTTAAATACTTGCGCTCAGAGGGCTCATAATCTTGCTAGTACCTATTAATTATGTGGTGAAAAAATAGAGGTTTCTTCTTTAGACCCTCTATACATATATAAAGAGCAGATGTGTGTATCTGTATGTCCGGAGGAAACTTCGAAAATAAAACAATTAAAGACAAAGTAAATATATATACACATTAAAAATTCACCAGGGCTTGGTTTTTGAGCAAAAATAATGAAGGTTTGATTTATATTTGTGAAGATAAATAAAAAATAAAATTTAAATGATAGCAGCATAGAATTTCTTTTGCATTTAATATTTTAGATAATAGACATTAATTTTTTCTTTTCAGAGTTGCCGGATGAATGCAAGGTCTTCTTTTTACATAAGGATTTTAATGGGGCATACTACGAGGATCTAATGTGTGATTCAATAATAATGGATCTGCGAGACTAATTCTTTTGCTACCCCCTACCCTGGCGATGCCGAGTAGCCACTTCTAGTTGTTTCATAAAGATTTAAAATAAAAAAATCATTATCATACTCACTCATTTTCCGTTGAATAACACGTTGCTGTTGTGAATACAACGGCTAAAAGCCACAAAAGACGTGTGGGAACATTCATTTTGTCTGGAAAATAAAACAAAAAGAATACTTGTATTAGCATCGTCAATATTATAATCTTATTATAATGGAGATTGTGTGTTTTTCTGTCTGTAACCGAAACTATATTACTACTCAAGTCACAATTCTCTTAATTATTTACGTCAAATTCTCCAAGATTTCATTCTTTTAAACCTTCAGTTATTAATAAAATTGTTTTACATTATTAATACTGTTGACCATATCTACGTACTAATAACATGCAATTGTATTTATATATACAACAAAATAGCGGTTTACAGTTTGAACGAGAAGGCTAATTTGCATATTGATATTTAAAATTTTATTTTAATAAATATGTGCTTGGCATTATTGATTTCTAATTGTTTGGTTTTATCTTAAGAAATATAAACAAAAATCTCGTGGATAAATCTTAAAAGAAATTTATTTACAAGAAGAAATAACTGTAATATTATCCTTTACTTCCTATTTTAACTAAATAGTTAAATTAGAAAAATTTACCAATGAAAGAGGGGAGTAATGGAAAATGATGGAATAGTTAGTTTCAAAGTTGTTCTATTTTTCGATTATACCCCCTCTGTTGTAGATCTTTTTATCTGCATTCTTAGTCAGTTTCATTAGCCTTTCTAATTTAATATATTTTATTATATCAAAACTTAAATACTTGCACCCGGAGGGTGCATATATTTGCTAGTTTGGTTAATGCAAATTGTAGTCAAAATTAAAACGGAAACTTATTTGGTGGTGATCCATGACAGTTTACCTACAGTGTATAGATGAACTTTTTTGCGAATTGGGTTACGGTTTAGGGGTTTGGGGATTAAGGTTGTTTTTAATTACGTATTGCTAAAAAAAACAACAAAAACCCAAATTACTATAAATTTAATTAACCATTGAAATTAATTATTGCATCCAACGGCAGACACATTAGTCTCAGTTGTTTGTGTTAGTATTGCAATGTATAATTTCAATTAAACTTAAAATTATTTTTCAACATTAAATGTATAATTTTAATTAAACTTAAAATTATTTTTCAACATTAAATGTATAGTAATTTGGGTTTTTTCTTGTTGTTTTTTAAGCAATACGTAATTAAAAACAACCTTAATCCCCAAACCGCTAAACCGTAACCCAATCCGCAAAAAAAGTTCATCCATACACTGTAGTTAAACTGTCATATATACTACCAAACATCAACCGGGGAGAAAAACATTTTTTGTAAAAAAGAAAAGACCAAGATAGTCGTACCAACAAAAAATAATCTATGGGTACAGTATTTGGCCAAAAGAAAAAACAATTTATATGTATATATATGTATATAAGATATATATATATATTCATACAACCGCTAGGAAAATAAGCTAATAAGTAAAAAGTGCACAATACCTAAGTAGAGCAAATAATAAAGATAAATCTAATGAGTCAGACGAACCTATTATTAGTTTCGCTTAATGCTCTTCAGGGCTAAAATCTGACTCAGAGTTAGATCTTAGCCCTGAAGAGCATTAAGCGAAACTAACAGTAGGTTCGTCTGACACATTAGATTTATCTTTTTATATATATATATATATATATGTGTGTGTGTGTGTGTGTGTGTGTGCAGATAGATAGGTAGATAGATAGATAGATAGATAGATAGATAGATATGAACAGAAAGGGATAGTACCTTTCACACGGAGTAAAATCCAGATGTATTGTTTCTTTCCCTCTCCAATAAATCCTTAGCAACCAAACACGTCCTTAGCAACCAAACACATTAATCTGATTGTCATTAGTTAATAGCTTGAGTATAAGCTTAAGTGTAATAAATCATGGGGAAGGGATTAGTCTCAACCTTATTGGAACTTGTGTTTTTATCTTCATTTTTTAAAGAGGCCATTACGCATTTTACCCAACCCCTCCACTCGAGCAGGATGTGACACAAGTTCAATTTCTTAAGTGGTGTTTCTTTCTCTCAGACTGGCTACCTAACCAAGTTTAAAGTGCCCAGTCTTCCCTACTATTTACCCATATATATATATATATATATATATATATATATATACGCTGTGTGGTAAAGTAAGGAGCTGATGGTAGGTGTGGCGCCCCACCTCAGATGCTAAAACAATCTCCTTGGTCTAGCGCTATTGAAAAGGGGATAGACTCCCTCGCTGATTGGCTGATACCGACTTTAGGCCGCCCCGTCGACTTTACTTTACTTACTTTACTCTGTGTCTATCACTTTCTTCCCCTCTATGTATCTCTTGACTACCTCCTCGTTATATAATGTTAGATTTCTCTGAAGAGAGAGAGAGAGAGAGAGAGAGAGAGAGAGAGAGAGAGAGAGAGAGAGAGAGAGCCGGGAGAATTTAAAATGTATTATATATATATATAACAGTCTGTCCTGTGACATTATTAAGTTACATTTTGTTACAGTAACTTGTTATGCTAATTTGTGACACAGTATAGACCCGTAACAATACACCGTGAGATTACACTAAATGCAGGGATCATCAAAATGACACATGTTTAGCTCGTCGATATAATTTAAATGTTCTAAATACAAAATGTAAATAAAAACAGATTTCTGTGACAGCTGGCCGAAATCCGTAAACCGGTTGTTAGAATATGAATATTCAACAGTTCAAGAATAAGGACACCACTAATGTATGCAGTGTGGTTCAAATGAACTTAAGCAACTGGTAATAGTAGCTCCATCTAGTCCACCATTTTTATGCACGCGTCCTTTAAAAATTCCATAATAATTCTAAATATCTTTTCTCTTTAAAGTCCGTCATGGGTATTTCCCTTACAAACTGGTCATATTTATTAAAAAAAAACTATTTTCTTTGTTTCATAACAGATCGGTTCTGATGATGATCTTATACAGATTGAAATATTGTAATATTAGCCAATAAAATATAACTAGAATTCAAATAGCATCAAAGATCGTCTACATGACGTGATTTGTATATCTTTCTTTTACCAGATCTTGCTGTTTGAGCAAAAATAATGAAGATTTGATTTATATTCATGAAGACAATTGAAAAATAAAATTTAAATAGGAACAGTAAGGATTGTTTTTCCTGCACTTAATATTTTAAATAGGAGACATTAATCTGTCCTTTCACAGTGTCTGTGCACTTTTTTTCCTGGCGAAATGTCTTTTTACTCAGATTTTGATGGGGCATCCTGCGAGGATCCAAATTGTGATTCAGTCAGTAATGCACAAAAAAAAAAAAAATTCCTCGTTTTCACAACATTTAGAAAATTTAGCAATTTCTATATTTAAAACAGAGAAGGTTATCATTTTAAACGAAGCGAATAAAATATAACGAAGATTTCAAATTGAAAATATACACCCTCATCACCACCAACACTAACCCTAACCCTAACCCTGATATGCTGCTTTTTACCCAATAATTAAGCTGTACCAGTGATAACATTTTAAAAGATTGAAATCAAACGAAGGCAAAGTTTTGAAGAAAAATATTTTGTGTGGTAATTCTTTGTTACCGCCCTGTCGGCTGGGGCGTTAGAATGCACCGACTGCACCTCTGCAGAGGGATAAGACTCCCCCAGTGGGGCCACCTGTTGGTCGTGGGTGGCGACCCGTGATGCTTAAGGATAGAGCCCAGGTGGATGAGCAGTTCATGACATGCAATACTCCACTTTGGCCCTATCTTGGGCTAGACGGGCGGTCGAAGAGGCCCCCTCCGATCAATCGGCTGGTCACGTCAAGCCCTAGCGCTTATATGATTTTCCAAACTCTATTGCCCTTATGGCAAGCCCCAACCCCTTTTTATCATATGGGTGCTAGAAGGCGGTGGCTGCGGGTCTACATGTTCTGGAAATGACGTTAAACTCTATCTGATGGTGAGGTTCCAGTTTTGGAGGTTTGGGAAATGTGGAGCACCCCTTCATCACCATTGCTCCCTGGTCCACTCTGACCCGGAGTGGTAGTACCTATTAGGGTCCCATCTATGGGTTAAATAGAAAAATGTATTTATAAAAAAATTGTATTATCCATTAAGAATTGATTTATTTGAAAACTTTATCGGCATTAAATGACCCACTGAGGTTGATATGCCGTAAAACAAAACAAACCAAACCAAACTAAATCAAACAAAGGCAAAGTTTTGAAGAAAAATATTTTGTGTGGTAATTCTTTGTTAATTTGCAACTATCGCCAAATGGGAGACGTTACAGTTCCCAAATCGACCTACCCTACTCTGTGAAACGTGATTTGAGTTATTGTGTGTTTATTCTATATTTAATTGTATTATTCTAACTGTGATAAATCTGTTTTCAAAGTTTATATTTAGTATTTAACCGCTTTTTATAGCGATAAAACAACAATAATAGCCGTGGGTTGCACGACTTGGATATAAACATTTGATGCGAATAAAAAAGTAAGTTAATCTTCTAGAATTTCAGTAATTAAATGAATGAATCAGTGAAGAAAGAAAAAATTAAGGAAGGAAAAAAAATTAATGAAGGAAGAAAAGATCGAAAGAAAAATAAAGAATGATCACACCAAAGAAAGAAAGAAAGAAAAGAAAGAAAGAAAGAAAGAAAGATAAAAAGAACAAAATAATGAATGAATGAAGAAAAGATTGAAAGAAAGATAAAGAATGATCACACCAAAGAAAGAAAGAAAGAAAGAAAGAAAGAAAGATAAAAAGAACAAAATAATGAATGAATGAAGAAAAGATTGAAAGAAAGATAAAGAATGAGTACATCAAAGAAAGAAGAAAGAAAGAAAGAAAGAAAGAAAGAGAAAAAGAACAATATAATGATTAATGAAGAAAAGAATGAAAGAAAGATAAAGAATGAGTACATCAATGAAAGAAAGAAAGAAAGAAAGAAAGAAAGAAAGAAAGAAAGAGAAAAAGAACAAAATAATGTATTAATGAAGAAAAGAATGAAAGAAAGATAAAGAACGAGCATATCAATAAAAGAAAGAAAAATGAAAGAAAGAAAGAAAAATGAAAGAAATAAAGAAAAAGAAAAAGAAGCAACGAAAGATAAAGAATGAGCACATAAAAGAAAGAAAAAAAGAACGAAAGAATGAACGAACGAGTGAAGGGAGGAAGTAATGAAAGAAAGAATGAAAGTAAAATAAAGAATGAGCACATACAAGAAATAAGAAATGAAAGAATAAATGAAGGAAGGAAGGAAGAAGGAAAAAGAATGAGACTATAAAAGAATGAATGAAGAAACGAAGTATAAGGTGAGCTAATATAAATTAACAGAATCGGGTAGATAAGAGTTGGACAGGTCGATATAAACAGATAGCAAAGTATAAAACTAAAATGGATTGGAAGATAGATAGATAGATAGATAGATAGATGAACAGACTGACAGAGATAGATAGATAGATAGATAGATAGATAGATGGACAGACTGACAAATAGATAGATAGATAGATAAACAGACTAACATAGATAGATAGATAGATGAACAGACTGACATAGATAGATAGATAGATAGATGAACAGGCTGAGATAGATAGATAGATGGATAGATAGATATGAACATACTGGGATAGATACGTAGATAGATATGAACAAAATGGTATAAATTGATAGACAGATATGAAAATTACCACACACACACACACACACACACACACACACACACACACAGGGGGCCGGGTTAGCTCAGTCGGTAGAGCGTTCCTAGTTCGGTAAAGTAAGGAGCTGATGGTAGGTGTGGCGCTCCACCTCAGATGCTAAAACAATCTCCTTGGTCTAGGGCTATTGAAAAGGGGATAGACTCCCTTGCTGTCTGGCTGATACCGACTTTAGGCCGCCCCGTCGACTTTACTTTTTACTTTATATATGACTTGGATAGATATTAACAAAATGGGATAGATAGATAGATAGATACATATGAACAATGAATTATCTTTAGATAAATAGATAGATACATACATACATACATGCATACATACATACATACATACATAGACGCATAGATACGTATATACGCACATATAAATCAAGTAATTGTATTATAATTTATCAAAATTAGAATGAACAAACGTGCCATTTTGCTGGATCACACACACACCACACACACACACACACACACATATACATACACATACACACACAGAAATATATATATATATATATGTATAATATATATATTCTAGGCGCGTGCTATTGAACAACACGGAGTATTCTTTCTTCATTTTTTGGATTTGTATTTTTTCCAGTCTTCTGACGATCTTTCTTGAGTCTGGATCCAATTGGTATAGAATATTTCCCATACTTATATCCCGAGCGCTTTCGACTGTTTCGCCAGTCGTCATCATGGGGTATGCAATTTGGTTTTTAGTTCATTTTTTAGTTCTTTTATCTATGTTTTTATTAAATTTGAAGAGTCTATTATTTTTTTTAAGAAGGGGTTGTAAGTTAAGTGTGTTAGTTATTAAAGATATTTAATACGTTGAATCCGACTTTAAATGCTATTTTGTTGATGTTAGGTTTATTTTTTTTGCACACACACACACACACACACACACACACACACATATATATATATATATATATATATATATATATATATAACTGTAACCCATTTATATTTTTAAGCCAATTATATATTTAACTGTAACCCATTTCCATATTTATATAAGAAAACCAGTTCACACCATTCTTTAAATAGACTGATACAATGAAAATTAAACATTATGAAAACATATTATGTAGGCGTGTGGTCTAATGGTTACCGTCGCGGAAAATGGACGCGGCGAGACGTGTTCAAATCTTGGAAGAGTCTGTTTGCGTTTCACATAGCGGCGCTAATACCTTCGGGAAAGGTATGAATCCAGTTATTCTCTCTCCAGCTATGGGTGAATAGAAGGAGAAGCCGGGCTCTTTAACTTTAACTTAAGGAAAACCTGGTAACTTTTGGTTAAGAAATTGACTTGATGTCACATTCCCTGCTCGTGTGGAGGGGTTCATAAATATATATATATATATATATATATATATATATATAATATATATATATAATATACCAAGCGTGTTGGTAAATCCTTGCAGTGAGAAAAAAAAAACGGTAAATAGTTTGATTGTAAAAATATACTACCAAACATCAACCGGGGAGAAAAAAAAATTTTGAAAAAAAGAAAAGACCAAGATAGTCGTACCAACAAAAAATAATCTATTGGTACAGTATTTGGTAAAAGAAAAAACAATTTATATGTATACATATGTATATAAGATATATAAATATATTCATATAACCGCTAGGAGAATAAGCTAATAAGTAAAAAGTGCTCAATACCTAAGTAGAGCAAATAATAAAGATAAATCTAATGAGTCAGACGAACCTACGACTAAGAGTCAGAACTTAGCCCTGAAGAGCATTAAGCGAAACTAATAGTAGGTTCGTCTGACTCATTAGATTTATCTTTATATATATATATATATATATATATATATATATATATATATATAAACTATTCTACTATTCCTGAAAATGGCTAGAGTTGTATCCGAAGTCGGTTAAATCGAACTTAATGAACATAAATTCCACCATCTTATGTCAACCCGCCGAAAGAAAAAAAATACTAAATATCAGGGAATTAACCGAATTTAATGAAATTTTTAGTGTTGATACATTAATGAATAAACAATATAATGCACCAGTTATTTTATTTGAAAACTCTTACATTTTTTCAGGTCAGTTAACTTTGAACCACGTATCTTTGAGGCGTAATACAGATTCATAAGCATACGTGGTTCAAAGTTAATTGACCTGAAAAAATGTAAAAGTTTTTAAATATAAATATAATTTATATATATATATATATATATATATACAACCACTTCAAATCTGATTTCAGAATAGACCTGAGTTGAAGAGGCTACCAAGGACTAAAATAGATTTATATCTTATCTTAATGCATGATAATTATATCATATCATGGATGATATGAAAAAACAAATTTCTCCATTTGGTCTGAAGATCGCAAGGGCGAGAAACTTTTAGTAACCAGGTGTTGACAGAGAGAGAGAGAGGAGAGAGAGAAGAGAGAGGAGAGAGAGAGAGAGGTGGAGAAAATATGGTTGGTGTGCGTGCGTCTCTGAGAGAGAGTATGTGTGTGAGAGAGAAAGAGTGGTAGAGAGAGATTGTGTGTGTGGTAGAGAGAGAGAGAGAGAGAGAGAGAGAGAGAGAGAGAGAGAGAGAGAGAGAGACCATATTTCATTGAGAACCACAAAGTATTCAAATGTTGTTGTTTTTTTCTGTTGTTATATTTGTTGTTTTTTTGTGAGGAGTTGTTTTTTGTTTTTGTTTTTGTTTTTGTTTTTGTTCTTTTCAGCTTTGACGCCAGAAAATGTTTTCAAGTAAATTCGACAGAAAATTCGAGAAAAGTTTTAATTTCGCCCAATAATCGAAGTTAAGAAACGAAGAGAATGCTCATTACTTAGATGGGTGACCACTTAGTAAAAACAAGATTAAACCTGATCAAACAAAGTATCTTAATTTCCACCAAATGTTTGATTTCGCCTGATCACTGAAGTTAAGCAACAATGAACCTGTTCAGTACTTAGATGGGTGACCACTTAGTAAAAACAAGATTAAACCTGATCAAACAAAGCCTCTTAATTTCCACAAAATGTTTGATTTTTGTCTGATCGCTGAAGTTAAACAACAATATACCCGTTCAGTACTTAGATGGGTGACCACTTAGTAAAAATAAGTATCGTAAGAGACCTGATCAAACAAAGACTCTTAATTTCCAGCAAGTGTTTGATTTCGCCTGATCGCTGAAGTTAAGCAACAATGAACCCGTTCAGTATTTAGATGGGTGACCACTTTGTACAAGCAGGTACAGTACGCAACCAACTAAGAGATTAATTTAATTTCACCATATTACCTAAGTTAAGAAGCGATGTGGCTGATCAATACTTAGATGGGTGACCACTTAGTAACGGTAGGAAGTGTGTGTGCAACATAAGGCTAGTGTGCCAAATTAAGGTAAAACATTTACACAAGAGTTTCATATCACCTTATCACCTAAGTTAAGAAGCGATGTAGCTGATCAGCACTTAGATGGGTAACTTAGTAATAGTAGGTACTCTATGAAACCTATTGCTTGCGTATCAACGTAAACAAATAATTTGATTTGGGCAGATTACCCAAGTTAAGAAGCGGTGCGGTTGATCAACATTCAGATGGGTGACCACTTAGAAAAAGTATGTACTGTGTACGACCTAAGTCTTGTGTTCAAATCTAACCAAAGGAATTTCCACAATAACTTAATTTCAGCAATTAGTTAGTTAAGAAGCGATGTGGTTGATCAACATTCAGATGGGTACCACTTAGAAAAAGTATGTACTGTATACGACCTAAGTCTGTGTTCAAATCTAACCAAAGGAATTCCACAATAACTTAATTTCAGCCATTAGTTAGTTAAGAAGCGATGTGGTTGATCAACATTCAGATGGGTGACCACTTAGAAAAAGTATGTACTGTATACGACCTAAGTCTTGTGTTCAAATCTAACCAAAGGAATTTCCACAATAACTTAATTTCAGCAATTAGTTAGTTAAGAAGCGATGTGGTTGATCAACATTCAGATGGGTGACCACTTAGAAAAAGTATGTACTGTATACGACCTAAGTCTTGTGTTCAAATCTAACCAAAGGAATTTCCACAATAACTTAATTTCAGCAATTAGTTAGTTAAGAAGCGATGTGTGATCAACATTCAGATGGGTGACCACTTAGAAAAAGTATGTACTGTATACGACCTAAGTCTTGTGTTCAAATCTAACCAAAGGAATTTCCACAATAACTTAATTTCAGCAATTAGTTAGTTAAGAAGCGATGTGGTTGATCAACATTCAGATGGGTGACCACTTAGAAAAAGTATGTACTGTATACGACTAGTCTTGTGTTCAAATCTAACCAAAGAATTCCACAATAACTTAATTTCAGCGAAGTTAAGAAGCAATGTGAGTGTACAGTACTTAGATGGGTGACCACTTATTACCTGTAGGTACTTTATGAAACTTATTGCTTGCGTATTAAAGTAAACAAGTAATTTGATTTCAGCAGATCATCTTAGTTAAGAAGCGATATGGCTGATCAACAATTAGATGGGTGACCGCTTAGTATTAGTAGGAAGTGTGTACAACGAGTCTTGCGTTCAAAACAAAGCAAAGGAATTCACATAATTTCAGCGAAGTTAAGAAGCGATGAGCTTCATCAACATTCAGATGGGTGACCACTTAGTAATATTAGGTAATGTATTAAACCCATTGCTTGCGTACCAGAATAAACAAATAATTTGACTTTACCATATCACTTAAGTTAAGAAGCGATGTGGCTGGATCAACATTTCGATGGGTGACCAATTAGTTATGGTTGGTAGTGTATACAACCTTAGTCTTGTGTTCAAACCTAAGCAAAAGAATTCCCACAAGAGATTAATTTCAGCGAAGTTAAGAAGCGATGTGAGTGTGCAGTACTTAGATGGGTGACCAATTAGTAACTGCAACCTGAGGTCTTTGTGGTAGACTAAAAAAAAAAAACATTGGTAAATAACTAAAGTTTCATTTAAGATCCTTTTTGTATTTTATATTAGCATGTGTGCGTGTATGTTCGGGTGTGAATGTGTATGCGTGTGCATATGTATGTATGTATGTGTGTGTGTGTGTAAACGGAAAATCGGACTGACCTTTTGCGGCTTGCTGTAAGATTGCACAAACTGGTTCTGGACAGGGAGTCGAAGGTGATGATTGGTGGGAATGTGACAATGTGCCGAAGTAACAAACAGTCCCGTCTTTTATAGAACGTAGAATGCAGTGACGTCGTTGTGACGCTCACATCCGGGTTATTTTCGAATCAGCTAACCAGCCAACCAGCCACCTTAAAAAAAGAAAAAAGAAAAAAGAAAAAAAGAAAACACTCTCACCCACCCCTCCAATCACGTCACCCCCGTTTGGAAACCCACAGGCTGAATCTGACACATAACACTACTTGAAATTTGCTCTCTCTCTCTCTCTCTCTCTCTCTCTCTCTCTCTCTCTCTCTCTCTCTCTCTCTTCTCTTCTTTTTTTTATTCCATTTTCTTTTTGTTTTTATTGGGTTTTTTTGTTTTGTTTTTTGTTTTTTTTTAATTTTCTTTTTCTCAAACGCGTTACAAGTCTATGCGTGCGAAAAAAAAATGCTGCATTCTCGACACACTAAGTAATAAAAATAGCTGTTATTAAACACAAATTTGAATGAGACTAAAATAATCAATTTTTCTTTCATTCATAAAAATATGGATCTATATCAGTCATATTATATTATTATTATTATTATTATTATTATATTATTATTATTATTATTATTTGTAAACGAGGACAACATTCTGAAAAATAAAATATTATTATTATTATTATTATTATTATTATTATTATTATTATTATTTCACTCCATTCGAGTTTTTTACAACCACCTTACCCGGAGGTTCACTGGAGGGTGAGTGACAGCAAGTCTCTTCAGGTCTCCAGGACTCTTCTGTGTATTCTATCCGATCTTAACAATGTTGTAGTTTAGATGGTCTCGATCCTTCGTATGTTCCAGTTATTATTATTATTATTATTATTATTTACTCCTTTTGAGTTTTCACATCAGCATTAGCTGATGGTCTTTCACTGGAGTCTGAGTGACAGCAAGTCTCCTCAGGTCTCCAGGACTCTTCTGAGTATTCTGGCAGATTGCAGCAGTGCAGTGTTCTGAATGGTTGCAATCCTTCCTCTGATTTCCAAACTTTCCAAACTCTTTTCCAATCCTTTTGGGACCGTTCCAAGTGCACCAACTACAATTGGTATCACTTTGACTTTCATATTCCATAACTTTTTCAGTTCTCTGGCAAGGTCCAGATATTTGTCCATTTTTTTTCATTTTCTTTTAGCTTCACCCTGTGATCTGCTGGAACTGCAAAATCCACCAGTTGACAAATTCTTTCTTTTTTGTTAATCAACACTAGGTCTGGTCTTCTTGCTGGAATAAGGTGATCCGTTTTTATTTCAAAGTCCCAGAGAATTTTATGCGTTTCGTTCTCAAGAACAGATTCTGGTTTATGCATATACCATTTTGTTGTATGGTCAAAATTAATTTTTTTTTGCATAATTCCCAGTGGATCACCTTCCCAACCCAATTATTATTATTATTATTATTATTATTATTATTATTATTATTATTATTATTATTATTATTTTCGGCTACTTTCGCCTTTTCAAGACTGATAAATGTATAGGGTAATTGTAAAGTAACTCACTATTGTAAAAATCCTATGATTTATTTCTGAATCATTATTTTTACAATAAAAAAAAATGAATATGGGAACACACAAACAATAGAGTTTTATTTAAAATTATATATGGGCACCAGCATTCGCCTCCAGTCTCTCAAGCCGCTCGGTAATCGCATCAAATTATCTTCCCAGGAACTCTTGTGGAATGACAGAAATAATTTCTCGTATCCGTCCTTCAAGTTCTTTCAAAGTCGTTGGTTTCATTGAGTTGTTCCTTCACACCCACCCCCCAAAGTCGCAGGGTGCTAAATCAAGGTTTCTGACCGGCCACTCATGCGGAACACTTCTTGCCATCCTAAGAAAAATAGCGATTCAGCCATTCACCAACAACAATAACAAAATGTGGTTGGTTGTTGGTTGGTTGGTTGGTTGGTTGGTTGGGTTTTACGGCACGTCAACCCATTGGGTCATTTTATGCCGAATACGTTTTTTTTTTATTTGTAAGGTACAGCTGCCACGTGTGCAGCTACCCGCATATCATTCCAGAACTTGCTTCTATTGGTATTTAGGTATAGTGATAGAGGTTTGGACCATATTACCTTTGGGCACCCCTTTTTAATCTCAATTAAGAAAGGACATGTTTTTCATTTACACCGTCAATATCCGGTTGTTGGTTAGGGGTTAGTCTTATAATTTTTTTTAAATCTAAAAATTGTCTTAAAATAACCGGTGTAAATGAAAAATATGTCCTTTCTTAATAGAGATCAAAAAGGGGTGCCTAATGGTCATATGGTCCGGGGTTTAGTTATTTTTTGAAATCAAGTTTTCTGTTGAGGATGTTAATATCAAGAGAGTGTGTGGGTGATTTTTGTAGATCTATGACTTACATCCTTGATAGGAGGGTCGGTTCTTTCTTTTTTAAAGTTTAATATGCTCTTGGGGTCTATTTTTCCAAATAGTTTGTCCATGCTGTTAACATTGTAGAACTTTCTTCGAGTGTGGGAGAGGTGGGTGCATTCAATCAGAATATGTTTTTATTGTGAATCGGTTTCCACGTGAACATTTAGGTGGAGGTTCTTCTTTTAGAATGAAGGAGTGGTTAATCTAGTGTGGCCGATGCGTAGCCGGGTGATAGTAGATAATAACATTTGGAGAAACCATATAATAAAGGAACTACATTAAAGAATTAAGAAAAATGTAACTGTATATAAAAAGATTATAAATAGTTTAAAATAGGGAGTTACTTTTCAATCAGCCTGTATATTAAGGGACATACATTAAAAGAATTGAGAAAAATGTAACTGAATATAAAAAAATATAAATAGTTTAAAATAGGGAGTTACTTTTCAATCAGCCTGTATATTAAGGAACATACATTAAAATTGAGAAAAATGTAACTGAATATAAAAAAGATTATAAATAGTTTAAAATAGGGAGTTACTTTTCAATCAGCCTGTATATTAAAGAACATACATTAAAGAATTGAGAAAATGTAACTGAATATAAAAAAAATATAAATAGTTTAAAATAGGGAGTTACTTTTCAATCAGCCTGTATATTAAGGACATACATTAAAGAATTGAGAAAAATGTAACGGAATATAAAAAAATATAAATAGTTTAAAATAGGGAGTTACTTTTCAATCAGCCTGTATATTAAGGAACATACATTAAAGAATTGAGAAAAAATGTAACTGAATATAAAAAATATAAATAGCTTAAAATAGGGAGTTACTTTTCAATTAGCCTGTATATTAAGGAACATACATTAAAGAATTGAGAAAAAAAAACTGAATATAAAAAAATATAAATAGTTTAAAATAGGGAGTTACTTTTCAATCACCCTGTATATTAAGGAACATACATTAAAGGGACCATATTATCTTTAAGCACCCCATCTGCTATCTCGATTCAGAAGGACATGTTTTTCATTTACGCCGTCAAAATCCGGTTGTTTGTTAACAGATGATTTTAGAGGGTTTTTTTTTTAATTACAAAACTAACCCCTAACCCTAACCCCTAACTCTAACCCAAACATTAATTAAATTAAAAAAATCTATTTTTATTTTAAAAAAACAAAAAAACTATTGAAATAAACATATCTGCATGCATTTCTTTTCTGATTAGATAATATCTATTTTAATATAAAACGTGTCTTTTGTTTATAGTTTTATTAAAAAAGTATTTATTTAAAAAAATATTTTGCTAGGGTTAGGGGTTAGGGTAGGGGTTAGGGTTAGGATTAGGGGTTAGTTTTATAATTTTTTTAAAGTCTCTAAAATCGTTTGTTAACAAACAACCGGGTTTTAACGGTGTAAATGAAAAACGTCCTTCTGAATCGAGATCGCAGATGGGGTGCTTAAAGGTAATATGGTCCCATTAAAGAATTAATAAAATGGTAAATGCATATAAAAAAGATTATAAATAGTTTAAAATACGGAGTTATTTTTCAATCGCCCTATATATATATATATATATATATATATATATATATATATATAAATTATGTTAAGTAATTCATCCCGCAAAATGCTCTTGTAATTTCTTTGTCTTGACCTTATTTCTGAAATCATTGGATTTATTTTGATTATTCGGACTATTGTCCTCATCTTTATTGTTATCTACATAATGTTTCGGCCGATGTACCCTCCGGCCTTCTTCGGGTATTTCTTGTCGGACTCGGACACTTCTCGAACTCGGCAACCTTCTTGTCAAACTCGGGAGCCTTCATATCGTAATCGGGAGCCTTCACGGAACTTCGAACCGAACCCTTTATTCAATCCACGGGGGTAGACTGTTCTCATTCTTTTAACCATGACCGGGTACAAGTGTTAAGCTGTGTTAAGTATTCTATGTTATTAGGCACCCAGTGAAGCACGAACCCAATAGTCATGGTTTGTCAGTCTACCTTGCTAACCATTACACCACGGGAGGCGCCCTTAACTCACACGTATATCCATTGCACCATGTGTCCAAATAGACTTAGTTTAATCATTAAATTTAATCTTAAGTTTTTTTTTATACTATTGTTATTTTTAATCTGATTAGGCAATTTGTTCTAAAAATATATATTTTATTTATTTATGTCTAACTCGCTTCTCACTTTCAATATCTGATATCTATACATATATATATATACCAACCCCTCCCGCGAGCAGGATGTGACACAAGGTCAATTTCTTAAGCCGAGTTCAACAGGTTTGAATTCGGAGTTTTACCTTCTCCTAGACCAGTTACCTAACCAAGGTTAAAGAGTCCAGTCTGCCCTATTATTTACCCATAGCAATTACCACATCCAGGATTTGAACTCGGGGCGACGAGTCCATTTCTCATGACTTTAACCATTACACCACGCGCTTCCTAATTTTGATATATAAGGTGTGCTGAAGATTGCAAATTGTACTTATAGACTCTTCCAAACTGCATTGGATGAATCGCCCAATCAATACATTCAAACGTATATTTGATATACTATTTAAAGGCGTTGATAAATTGTCACTCAATTGCTCGTTGGATGGATAGACGAACGGACAAGGATTATACAATTCTTAAATCTATACATATATAAAGGACAGTTGAGCGTCCTATCGTGGTGTAAGGGCGTCCTATCGTGGTGTAATGGTTAGAATGCTAGACTCGCAGATCCATTGCTACTAAATAGTGAGTTCGATCCTCACTGGGTGCCCCATACTTACGGCCTTGTGCTGTGCTTAGTTTTTTTAAAGGGCACCTCACGTTGTGTAATGGTTAGCAAGCTCGCTTCGCAAACCATTGTTAGTGAGTTCGATTCTCATTGGGTGCCCCATACTTCTGGCCTTGTGCCATATCTAAGCTAAGCTTAGTAAATAACTATATAAAGGACAGTTGTGTGTATGTATGTATGTATGTATGTCCGGAGGAAACTACAAAACTAAAACAATTAATGATAAATTAAATATAGGTAGACATTCAAAATCATCAGATCTTGCTTTTTGAGCAAAAATAATAAAGATTTGATTTATATCCGTGAAGATAATTAAAAAATAAAATTGAAATAACAGCGTGGATCTTTTTTTCTTTGCGTTTTGGATTTTTCTCTTCAGAGTAGCTGGATCAATGCAAGGTCTTTTTTTTACGTAGGGGTTTTAATGGGGCGTCCCACGAGGATCCAACTCACCATTCAGTAATAATAATGCAGAACTATCTTTAAAAAAAATTCTCGCTCTAACCAGGCAACGCCGGGTAGCCGCTTCTAGTCATAAATAAAGAACGGAAAAAAAAATCTCAGAATAGACAACATTCATTGTGTTGCATTCTTTTCGATTTTGTATAAAAAATTATGGTTGCGTATTATACATGTTTTAAATACACTAGCAAATATATGCACCCTCCGGGTGCAAGTATTTGAATTTTAATGTAATGAAATATGTTAAATTTGAAATACTTTTGAAACTGAATAAAAATCCAAATAAAATGATTTGAAACAGAGGGGGTATAATCGAAGAATAGAACAACTTTGAAACTAAGTCTTTCCATCATTTTCCATCACTCCCTCCTTTTATTGCTGAATTTTCCTAATTTAATTATTCAGTTAAATTAGGAAGTAAAGAATAAAATTACTGTTATTTCTTTATATTAATGGATTTCTTTTAAGATTTATCCCCGAGATTTTTGCTCATATTCATTAAGAAAAAAACAAACAATTAGAAATCAATAATACCAAGCGCATATTTAATAAAATTAAACTTTTAATATCAATATGCAAATTAGCTTTCCTGTTCACACTGTAACCCGCTATTTTGTTGCATATATAAATACAATTGCATGTTATTAGAATGTAGATAAAGTCAAAAGTATTAATAATGTAAAATAATTTTATTAATAATTGAGGTTTAAATAAAAATAACAATCGTGGACAATGTGGAGTAAATAACAAAGGGGATTGTGAGTTGAGAAGTAATATAGTTTCGGTTACAGACAGACAAACAAACAATCTCCATTATAATAAGAAGATGTGGGCTTTATACATGCATTACAACGTTAAACAAATTTAGCCGAAATTCAATTTAAATTTAACTCCTACAAATTCCTAAAATTCAATGCGTATTATACACAAGATATATATTTTTCCAAAATTGTGTGACTGAAAGTTAGGGATGCGGTAGCTCAGTCGGTAGAGCGTTCGGCTAGCAAACCACAAGGTTCCTAGTTCTATACCCGCCCTCGCCTACTCAGCGTATGAGTAGCACAGGGATCTGTGCGGTAAAGTAAGGAGCCGATGGTAGGTGTGGCGCTCCACCTCAGACGCTAAAATAATCTCCTTGGTCTAGTGCTAGTGAAAAGGGGATAGACTCCCTCGCTGTATGGCTGATACCGACATTAGGCCGCCCCGACGACTTTACTTTACTTATTATACCTGTTTTAAATACACGTGCGCATTATACACGCATTAAAATGTTAAACAAATTTAGTTGAAATTTAGTTGAAATTTAGTCGAAATTTAACTGCTACGAATTCCCGAAATTCAATGCGTATTATACACAAGATATATATTTTTCCAAAATTTTTCATCAAAAAGTTAAGGTTGCGTATTATACATGTTTACAATGTACGAGCACATTATACATGTATTAAAATGTTAAACAAATTTAGTTGAAGTATAATTTAAATTTAACTCCTACAAATTCCCAAAATTCAATGCGTATTAGACACAAGATATATTTTTTCCATAATTTTGTAACTAAAAGTTAGGGATGCGTATTATACCTATTTTAAATACACGTGCGCATTATACATGTATTAAAATGTCAAACAAATTGTATTGAATTTAATCATTAAATTTAATCTTAATCTTTTAAATTCTATTGTTATTCTTAATCTGATTTGGCAATAGGAAAACTTGCAAATCATACTCAAAATCCCATGAACCAGAAAAAAAACAGAACCCACAAGTTTTGTAATAAAACTGTTAATTTTAACTAGGGGGGGGGGGTAGGGTTATGGTTTAGGGGTTACGGTTACAGTTACGGTCGGGTTTTAGGGTTAGTTTAATGGGAAAATAAATAATCTGTGTTCTGTTTTTTTCTGGGTCACCCTGTAATATAATGGGATTTTGAGTATGATTTGCAAGTTTTACGTTGGCAATTTGTCGCTTGAAGTATCTATATATTTGTGTTTCTTCCCATTTCGTTTTTTCTAATTTTTGTTGCATTTCTGCTTGTCAATATTATTATTAGGTTCATTGTGATGCATTTATTTCTGCTCGTGTGATAAAAATAAAATAAATTTAAAAAATACAACACACAATAGAATGATATCTTCCAAAGTTCACAGATCTGTTAAAATGTCTATTTTTATTTGAGATATTTTTGAGATGAGGCTTGATAATTTATATTATTTAGACTAGCAAAAAAAAAAAAAAAAAAAAAAAAAACAAAGCAAAAAAAAAAGAAAAAAAAACATCTCCGGGTGGCGTAAAAATTTATTTTTGAAAGATATTGCCAGAGTGTGTGTGTGTGGGGGGGGTAGAAATTCAAAGTCAGAGGGGTTTTATCATAAGTGAAATCATCAAATTTATTAAAGGAGTAAAAAAAAAAAAAAAACAATTTGAAATGGAACTTAGTTGTCCTCTTAAATAGAATGTTGGTGCTGCTGTTAAAGTGTATATTTTTTATTTGAGATATTTTTGAGATGAGGCTTGATAATTCATACTATTTAGACTAGCAATACTAGCGGGTACAAGTATTCAAGTTTTAATGCAATCAAATATTATATGAAATTAGAAAGGCTTCTAGCATCCATATGATAAAAAGGGTTGGGGATTGCCATAAGGGCAATAGAGTTTGGGCAATCATATAGGTACTAGGGCTTGACGTTGCCAACTGATTGATCGGAGGGGTCTCTCCGACCGCCCGTCTAGCCTAAGTAACGGTCTAAGTGGAGTGTTGCATGTCATGATCTGCTCATCCACCGAGACTCTGTCCTTAAGCATCACGGGTCGCCACCCACGGCCAACAGGTGACCCCATTTGGGGGAGTTTTACCCCTATGCGGAGGTGCAGTCGGTGCATTCTAGCGACAGGGCGGAATTAGAAAGACTAACGTAATTGATAAGAACGCATATAAAAAAATTATACTTATCTTAATTATATTTTAATTGTTTTCTATATAAAATCATTCATATGATTAATTTTAATAAGTTGGAGAATAAAACAATTATATTCGAGTTTTATTCTCAAGCAAATTAAAATCAATCCTATGAATGACTTTTATATAGAAAACAATTAAAATATGATTAAGATAAGTGCAATCTTTTTATATCTTTAATCTAATTTCGTTAGTCTTTCTAATTTAATATATTTAATTATACTAAAACTTGAATACTTACGCCCGGAGGGTGCATATTCTTGCTAGTTAGTAATAATTGACAAAGCTTTATCTAAGAAATTATTTTATTATCTTATATCTGGTGAGAAAATTCTTTTTGATAACCGTTATTTATACATATATAAAATATATAAAATATGAAGACCTACGTGAACAATGCGTCAGAAACGGATGGATAACGGATGTATTTCCCATTGAGGTCGAATGTCGGGGGTTTATTGCCAACTCAACCTCGGCATTTTTGTCTAAAATTGGACTTTCTCTACCAGACAAGAGGAAATACTTAAAAAAGATTCAGGAGAAAGCTCTAACCGCATCAACGTGGATATGGCAGTCCTATATTGTGACATCAAACCGACAAAGTCTGGTGGTATCGTGAGATACTGCTGGGGCGCTCTGGGTTAGTGGTAATGATGCTTCGGCCCCGAAACCATGCCTGAACCCAGAGTCATCATCTGATGAAGGCTTTGTTGGTTGCAATGCTACTGTGTAAATAGCAGCCATTGTATGAAGATTATTAAAGGGCAGTTGGTGTGTATGTATGTATGCACGCTTGTGTTCTCTACTAAGACAGCGTCTTCTCCGATGGGTGGGGCCATGTCCACCGGATGGATGATGGACGAATCCCAAAGGACATCCTCTATGCCGATCTTTTGTCTGGTAAGAGAGAGATTGGTCGCCCCCAGCTGCGTTTCAAAGATGTCTGCAAGAATTTGGCTCAGAACCGCCCTCTATGGCCGCTGGCTCTCCGTAGCGAACTGTTCATGTCTGGCACAACGCCATAAAGCCAAGAAGTCCAGAATAAAGTTGTGGCAACAATGCATCGGCACATCAACGTCTTCAGGGACAGCCTTCACATGCGAGATCTGTGGTCGAGAATGTTTTTCGAACATTGGACTTCACAGTCACAGAAGGCGCTGTAACTTCAGGGGCACAAAAACTTTATTATAGTCTTCCGAGACTGAAATGCCAATAAATGAATGAATTGTTTATAATTTATACCCTTATTATATCTTTATTTAGCTACTCTTATGGAAAATGGGTCTAATCTGTTTCAATCAAATATATAGAGAGAAGAGATAAGCACACGGAAATGATAACGCTAACCTGTTTCAATTGAATATAATATAAAGATGAAAAGAATGCATATTATACATAAGATATATTTTTTCCATAATTTTGTAACTAAAAGTTAGGGATGCGTATTATACCTATTTTATATACACGTGCGCATTATACATGTATTAAAATGTTAAACAAATTGATTTGAAGTTTAATTTAAATTTAACTGCTACAAATTCCCGAAATTCAATGCGTATTATACATAAGATATATTTTTTCCATAATTTTGTAACTAAAAGTTAGGGATGCGTATTATACCTATTTTATATACACGTGCGCATTATACATGTATTAAAATGTTAAACAAATTTTTGAAGTTTAATTTAAATTTAACTGCTACAAATTTCCAAAATTCAATGCGTATTATTCACCAGAGATTTCTTTCTAGAATTTTGTAGTGCAACATTAGAGGCGCCCATTATACACAAATCAAATCCGTGTTCTTCTCGATTAATTAGGGTAAACAGTAGTCAGGGTGGTAATTTGTCATGCCATATAGAAATGAACCAGGCTATCAGCACTCGAAAAGTTACAGAAGCACTAGGGTCATCGAAAGATACAATATAAGGGAACAATCTCGAGGGGGTCCCCTTTGAACTCTCATTAAGAAAATTCTGGCTACTTGTTGGCGACTCGAGAAAGGCAGTCGAAGATTATTTTTGATTTCGGTGTAGCAAATGCTAAAAAAGAGTCGAGTTACAATCGCTCTGTCTCATCTAATCAGTTTAGAATCAATTGTGTGTCAAGGTATTTTAGAAAAGAGGAACAGGTCAACTGTCCCGGGGGGTCAAAAGTCTCTTAAATTTTATAAGCTGATATACAGTGTTCGTCAAATGTTTTATATGAATATCTGAAATCAAAACTAGTTCTTTCATCATTCAAAGAATCCAATAACCCGAGGTCAGTTAGCCCTACAGTATTTAACAATTTATATAGACTAGCAAATATATGCACCCTCCGAGCTCAAATATTTAAGTTTTCCAATAATCCTAGGACAGTTAGCCCTACAGTATTTAACAATTTATATATACTAGCAAATATATGCACCCTCCGAGCTCAAATATTTAAGTTTTCCAATAATCCTAGGACAGTTAGCCCTACAGTATTTAACAATTTATATATAACTAGCAAATATATGCACCCTCCGAGCTCAAATATTTAAGTTTTACAATAATCCTAGGACAATTTCTCTGAATGTTTGAGATGTGGCTTGAAGATTAGTATTATCAGCGTTATTCGGAATATTGTCCTCATCTTCATTGATATTTGTACAACGTTTCGGCCGATATACCCTCCGGCCTTCTTCAGGTATTTCTTGTCGGACTCGGGAACCTTCTCGGACTCATGAACCTTCTTAATTAATAATTAATTAACACAACTCCTACCCCAGCTATGGTTAGCGGAATGAGAACAGGATACCCCCGTGGACTAAATAAAGGGTTAGGTTCAAAGTTCCGTGATGGCTCCGAATACGACAAGAAAGTTCCCGAGTTCGAAAAGAAGGTTCCTGAGTCCGAGAAGGTTTCCGAGTCCGTCAAGAAATACCTGAAGAAGGCCGGAGGGCATATCGGCCGAAACGTTGTACAAATAACAATGAAGATGGGGACAATAGTCCGAATAACTCAGATAATACTAATCCTAGGACAGTTAGCCCTATTTAACAATTTATATATATTATCTGCATCATTCTGACTATTTTCCCCATCTTTATTGTTATTTGAACAACGTTTCGGCCGATATGCCCTCCGGCCTTCTTCAGGTATTTCTTGACGTATTTGAACAACGTGTCATTTTCTAGATTGGAAAGTTAGGTCTTACTCGTCGGATTCTTTCCCTGAGTCTCGTTAGGGTCTCAATGTAGACCTTAGTTTTTTTTGTTTTTTTAACCCCACAAAAAACAAACTTGATTTACACCTTGCAGCAATATCGTCTCACTCTCGTACGAACTTGACTGTCTGAAAGATTCGTAGCGATAGTCTGGTATAAAAATGTATTTAAACTCCTCACTCCGCACGTGTGTTTGAAATGTCACAAGTAAGAGGGGGAGGTTGAATTTTGAGGATGGTACCTGGGTGGACACTGGTTTGGTTTGGTTTGGGTTTGTTTTACGGCATATCAACCTCAGTGGGTTATTTAATGCCGATAAAGTTTTGAAATAAATTAATTCATAATGGATACTCATTTTTTATAAACAAATTTTCTATTTAACTGGAAAATAAATAAATAATTTAGGTTCTGTTTTTTTCTGGGTCACTCATGGACTTAAACTTTAAAAAAATTAAAATTAACAGTTTTATTACAAAATGTGTGGGTTCTGTATCCTAAACCCCAACCCTAAACCTAACCCTAAACCCTAACCCTAACCCTACCCTACCCCCTAGTTGAGTAACAGAATATTACAGGGTGACCCAGAAAAAACAGAACCCACAAATTTTGTAATAAAACTGTTAATTTTAATTTTAATTTTTAAGTTTAAGTCCAACAAGTGTTAGGGTTTAGGGTTAGGGTTAGGGTTGGGTTTAGGGTTAGTTTGATGGGAAAATGAATAAATAATTTGGGTTCTGTTTTTTCTGGGTCACTCATTTTACTTTACTAGGAAATAACCGAAAGTTTAATATTTGAAAAGAAAAGGAATTTATTTGCCAGTAATTGATTTATTATTTATTTATAAACAAAAAGAGAAAAAGGTTTTAGGATTTGAAAAGAGTATTGAAAAAACGGAACCAGAAAGAGAAATAATTGAAATGAAAAAAAAAAAAATACTAAGGAAAATGGAACTTATGTTTTAAAGGACAAAAAAAAAATTTAAAAAATAAAATAAAAAAAAAGGTATATTGCATGTGAACATTTTATATTATGATTTTTGTTTGTTTTACGGCATATCAACCTCAGTAGGTTATTTAATACCGATAAAGTTGTGAAATAAATTAATTCCTAATGCATAATACAATTTTGTTTATCGACTCATGTTTTAACCCATAGATGGGACCCTAACAAGTACTACCATTCCGGCTCAGAGTGGACCTGGGAGTAATGGTGATGAAAGGGTGCTCCACTTTCTCCAGACCTCCAGAACTAGAACCTCACCATCAGTAAGAGTTTAACGTCATACCCAGGACATGAAGACCCTCAGCCACCACCTTCTAGCACACATATGATAAAAAGGGTTGGGGTTTCCATAAGGTCAGTAGGGTTGGGTCAATCAAGCTGGGGCTTGGCATGGCCAGCTGATTGATCGGAGGCGGTCTCTCTGACCGCCCGTCTAGCCTAAGTAAGGTCAAAGTGGAGTGTTGCATGTCATGGACTGCTCAGCCACCAGGATTCCATTCTTAAGCATCACGGTTTGACACCCACGGCCAACAGGTGGCCCCATTGGGTAGTTTTACCCCTCTTCAGAGGTGCAGTAATTATACAGCTAAACCGTAGTGAGAGTTTAATCTGCCTAGTGCCAGTGAGTGGACGGACAGAACAATATATTGAATAATTGAAGAAAAAATCTTTAAATTTGTTTCATTGTAATAATTTATTTCAACTGCATTACTGCAGCAAAAACATGATTATGAAAATGCTGACCTACACCTCCCGTACTAATTCCCACCTTTTCACCCTACCCCTTATACCTTTCAAATATTTTCTAACCCGTCCACACATCTTGATCTTTTCTCCTCGACCTAATGGGTCAAAATCTTTAAAAAAATTTCCAAGCCAACTAAAGAATGTTGACCTACTTCCTCCCTACCATTTCACCTCTTTTGCACTAAACTACCTATACCTATCAAATTTCCTCCAACAGTTCCATACTTTTGATCTTATCTCTTTCCTACCCGGTCCAGCTCTCAAAAAAAAGAAAAAAAGAATTCCTCCCGGCCAATCAAACTCTCACAAACTCTATCCGAGTCTCCTGACTTTATCACTTAACCACCTCCCACCCGTTCACCTTCTCTATTATAAAACAAATTTATGCTGCACAAATGTTTCAAATAAAAGACTGATGAAGTTGCATTCTAATATGACAACGAAATATTCTCCAGCATCTGCTTTTGAGTTGTTTTGAGCGGTGTACCTTCATTAAGCGTAATTATACAGGTAAACCGTAGTGAGAGTTTAATGTGCCTAGTGCCAGTGAGTGGACGGACAGAACAATATATTGATTATGAAATTCTCCTGACTTCCAGAGCTGGAATTTCCCTATCAAATCAACCTCAGTGGGTTATTTAATACCGATAAAGTTTTGAAATAGATTCATTCCTAATGGATACTCAGTTTTTCTTTTAGATAAACACATTTTTCTATTTAATGTTATGGGACAATTCCCTTTGTTATTTACATCACATTCTCCATGATTTTTCATTTAAACTTCAATTATTAATAAAATGTTTTACATCATTAATACTGTTGACCATATAACTTACTAATAACATGTAATTGTATTTATATACAAGAAAATAGCAGTTTACAATGTGAATTGGAAGGCTAATTTGCATATTGATCTTAAAATTTTGATTGTAATAAAATATATGCTTAGTATTATTGATTTCTAAGTTGTTGGTTTTATATAATGAATATGAGCAAAAATCTCGGGATATAAATCTTAAAAGAAATCCATTAACAAGAACAAATAACTGTAATATTATTCTTTACTTCCTATTTTAATTAAATAGTTAATTATGAAAATTTACCAATGAAAGAGGGAGTAATGGAAAATGATGGAAGATTTAATTCAAAGTTGTTCTATTTTTCAATCATACCCTCTGTTCCAAATATTTTTATCTGAATTCTTATTCAGTTTTGTTAGCCTTTCTTATTTAACATATTTATTATATTAAAACTTAAATATTTGCACCCGGAGGGTGCATATATTTGCTAGTATTGAATAATTGAAATTCTCCTGACTTCCAGAGCTGGAATTTCCCTATCAAATCAACCTCAGTGGGTATTTAATACCGATAAAGTTCGAAAGATTCATTCTTAATGGTACTCAGTTTTCTTTTAGATAAACACATTTTTTATTTAAACATTTTCTATTTATGTATGGACCCCAACAGGTACTACCACCCCAGGTCAGTGGACCAGGGAGCAGTGGTAATGAAGGAGTGCTTCACATTCCCCAAACGTCCAGAACTGGAACATCACCATCAGATAGAGTTTAACGTCATTCCCAGGACATGAAGACCTTCCGACACCACCTTCTAGCACATACATAATAAAGTAAAAAGTCGTCGGGGCAGCCTAAAGTCGGTATCAGCCCAGGTCAGCGAGGGAGTCCTATCCCTTTTCAATAGCGCTAGACCGAGGAGATTGTTTTGGCGTCTGAGGTGGAGCGCCACACCTACCATCAGCTCCTTACTTTACCGCACAGATCCCTGTGCTACTCATACACTGAGTTGGCGAGGACCGGTATCGAACTAGGAACCTTGTGGTTTCTAGCCGAACGCTCTACCGACTGAGCTATCCCGGCCCCTCATAATAAAAAGGGTTAAATGTTACCATAAGAGCAATAGGACTGGGACAATCATATAGGTACTAGGGCTTGATATGGCAAGCCGGTTCAAATAAAGAAAATGGCATTACTTTTTGACAAGCCCGCGTACATACGAGCCAAATGGATAAAGGACAGTTGGAGTGTATGTATGTATGTATGTACGTCCGAAGAAAACTACAAAAATAAAACAATATATATATATATATATATATATATATATATATATTATATATATATATATATATATATTCATTATCACCAGAGATCGCTTTTATTAAAGTTTATTTTTTGTTTAAAGTTTGGAAATGTATATCCTGTAAGATTGATTTACATCTTGCAGCAACATGGTTTCCTTTTTTATTACTGTTTACTTCAGATAATACTCATTTAATGCGACACTCGTGGGATATAAAACAAATTACGTTAAAATCTTCCCGTGGGTCTAATAATTATGTTAAGCTTATTTAGTAGCTATAAAACTTGTTTGTCCGTCCACAGAGAACAGACAAACAAACTCTATACTAGCTGAAATACCCATCTATGTTGGGTAAGAGGTGACGATTTCGATTGTAGTCTGTTGTAGTTACAGTAAACATATTCCGTAATCTATCTTCTATCCACATATAAAGGGCAGTTGTGTGTATGTGTATGTCCGGAGGAAACTTCGAAAATAAAACAATTAACGACAAAGTAAATATATATACACATTAAATATCACCAGGGCTTGGTTTTCTATACATATATAAAGATTTGAAAACATGGCCACTAATCTAGATTACACCAATTGATGAGATATCTCCAGTGATATATGAGGGTCATCTATACATATATAAAGGGCAGTTGTGTGTATATGTATGTCCGGAGGAAACTTCGAAAATAAAACAATTAACGACAAAGTAAATATATATATACACATCAGATATCACCAGGGCTTGGTTTTTGGGCAAAACTAATAGAGATTTTATTTATATTCGTGAAGATAATTAAGAAATAAAATTTAAATGATAACAGCATGGCTTTTTGTTTTCATTTAATATTTTAGATAGTAGACACTAACATTTGTTTTCAGAGTAGCTGGATCAATGCAAGGTCTATGTTTTTTTTATATAGGCATTTAAATGGGAAATCCCACGAGGATTCAACTCACGATTCAATAAAAATGGATTTGCGGGACTAACTTAAAAAAAAATCCCTCTCTACCCAGGCGATGCCGGATAGCCGCTGCTAGTACATATATAAAGGACAGTTGGAGTGTATGTATGTATGTATGTATGTATGTATGTACGTTCGAAGCTTTTCAACATCAGACGTTTTAGTGCACACACCAAGGTATTTACCAATACTGTTCGTGACTTGCTCTATGCAGATGATTGTGATCTTGTTGCTCATGCACGGACTGATATGCAACGCCTCATGGATGCCTTTGAAGTTACTTGCAGTTCATTGGGACTTACAATCAATTTGAAAAAGACTGTTTTTATGTATCAACCGGCACCAGGTGAATCATACCATGAACTGGCTATCTATGTCTATGGGCAGAAGTTAGCAGTTGTAAATAGGTTTGTATACCTGGGTAGCACGCTAAACATGACTGGTACCCTTGATGATGAGATCTGCTTTCGGATCAGCAAGGCAAGTGATACCTTTGGAAAATTAAACAGAAGGTTGTGGATTTGCCGTGGTATTTCAGTTGCAACAAAAGTCAAGGTATATGTTGCATGTGTTTTATCTACTCTCCTTTATGCTTGCGAAACCTGGACCACATACAAGAAACATCTTAAACGTCTCGAGCGCTTTCACCAGCAAATCCTGCGACAAATACTAGGGGTGCGCTGGCAAATGTACGTCAGTGACATCGAGGTTCTGAAGCGAGCCAAATGTCAAAGCATAGAATCTCTCATAATCAAACATAGATTGAGATGGAGTGGGTATTTGGTAAGGATGAACTTTGGGCGACTTCCTAAACAACTGCTCTATGGGGAACTTATAAACGACAAGCGTTTGGCTCAAGGGCCCAAGATGAGATACAAGGATTGCCTGAGGTCGACCTTGAAAAAATGTGACATCGATGTGAAGACCTGGGAGAGTAAGTCTTTGGACCGTGGGCAGTGGAGAAAAGCTGTGCAGGAGGGCACGGAAAGGTTTGAGACCTGCCGTATACAGCATGAGCAGTTGAAGAGAGATATTCGCAAGAATAAAGAAGTAGACAATCAAGGGCTTCAAATCGGTCTACTATGTGACCAGTGTGGAAGGCTATGTATGAGCAAACCTGGCCTGATCAGTCACCAATCTGTGCATCGGCGGGATGGACTAATAAAATAGCCTGTGCGCCCTGGAAATACCTGTAATTGTGGGAAGGTGTGCAAGACTTTGGCAGGACTAAAGAGCCACTTTCGTGCAGCTCATTGTTGAACTTTTTTGAAGCTCACCATTATATTGTTTGAACTATTGAGCTTTTTTTTATTTTTTTATTTTTATTACTACTAGCAAATATATGCACCCTCCGGGTGCAAGTATTTAAGTTTTAATGTAATAAAATATTGTATTAAATTAGAAAGGCTAATGAAACTAAATAAGAATACAGATAAAAAGATTTGAAACAGAGGGAGTATAATAAAAGATTTGAAACAGAGGGAGTATAATAAAAAAATGGAACAACTGAAACTTACTCTTCCATCACTCTTGCCTTTCATTGTTATTTTTTCGAATTTAAGTATTTAGTTAAAAGAGGAAGTAAAGAATAAAATGACAGTTATTTTATCTTGTTAATGGATTTCATTTAAGATTCATTGAAGAAATTTTTTGCTTATATTCATTAAAATAAAACCAAACAGTTAAAAATCAATAATACTAAGCACATATTTATTAAATTCGATTTTTTAATATTAATATGCAAATTAGCCTTCCTGTTCACATTGTAAACCGCTATTTTGTTGTATATATAAATATAATTGCATGTTGTCAGTATGTAGACATAGTTAACAGTATTAATAATGTAAGACAATTTTATTAATAATTGAGGTTTAGATAAAAATAAAATCATGGAGAATGTGATGTCAATAACTAAGAGAATTGTGACTTGAGTAGGAATATAGTTTCGGTTACAGATAGAAAAACACACAATCTCCATTATAATAAGATATCAAGCAATGGCAATACTTGAATACGAGTTTGCTGCCATCATGTACGTCCGAAGAAAACTACGAAAATAAAACAATATATATATATATATACAAATTCATTATCACCAGAGGTCGCTTTTTGTGCAAAAATAATGAAGATATAATTTCTATCTGGGAAGATATTTAAGAACTGGGATTTGATAAATAAGAAAAGGGAAAGTCATTGGTGGCGTTCATAACAAACTTTTTATTAACCTCCCTCTACCTAGGCAAAGACGGGTAGCCGATTCTAGTAGTGACTAAAGATATTTTTCGATTTAGATGTGTATTTTTCGATATATATATTATATATATATATATATATATATATATATATATATATAGTGCTTAATTGAGTCGGACCTAATTTTGAAAATTAATTAATTAATAATGAATTAGGCGGGAATACCTATTAAATGTATGGCTAAACAAATCGAGAAAAATCATTTTTCTCGATTTGTTTAGCCATACATTTAATAGGTATTCCCGCCTAATTCATTATTAATTAATTAATTTTCAAAATTAGGTCCGACTCCAATTAAGCAGTTATTCTCCCAAAAAATTATCGGCAAAAAGCCATTCTAAACAAACCTTGTTTACACACACACACACACACACACATATATATATATATATATATATATATATATATATATATATATATAGGGTTGGGCTAGGTACACATCCTCTTGGGAAGACATGCCGATGGTAGCTGTAAGAAGTTTGAGGTAAGGTGACTCGAGCACTCCACCCTGAAGCAACATATGACGGACGTCATGGAAACATTTCCTACATTTAAGACTGACCTGTGTGGCATGGTCTATCTGTCGAGGGCTTCATATGCGAGACAGGGTACATAAAAACAAGTTGGATCCGTGAGCCATCTGCGTGCTCACAACTGAGCTACTTGTAGAAATGGCCTTATTCTGTGAAGAAGTGGCAATAACCATATATATATATATATATATATATATATATATATATATATATATATATATATATATGTATGTATGTATGTATGTGTCTAAGGTAATCCAAATGACTGGTTGTAAGGGATGATTCTATTTGAGGTCTTCTAAATCTCACTGTACAACCATACTGTATGTTCTTGTAGGTGCAAACATATATTAATACAAGGATTTCTATAAATCCCTAAAGAGAGCTCAATGTATAATAACCAGTAAATTAGATTATATACAGAGCAATATCTAACTTTCAAAGAAAGAAAAGCTTAACAAACCGTCATCCCGTAATAATTTATTTCAACCAGAAACTCAAAAAGAAAATGTATTATTTTTTGTTTTAGTTTCTGGTTGAAATAAAATATAACGGGATGACTGTTTGTTAAGTTTTTCTTTCTTTGAAAGTTATATATATATATATATATATATATATATATATATATATATATATATATATTATTATAATGGAGATTGTGTGTTTGTCTGTCTGTAACCGAAACTATATTACTACTCATTTCACAGTTCCCTTAGTTATTTACATCATATTCTCCATGATTTTATTTTTATTTAAACCTCAATTATTAATAAAATTGTTTTACATTACTTACACTGTTGACCATATTCCACGTACCCCACTTGTACGGCTCAGGCACAAAGGCCCTATTTATGTGGGACCACCCACAAGCCGAGACTCATGGGGTGGCAGGTGAAAAATTGCGTCGATCCCGTTGGCATTCCCCCTCAAGGGGGGCGCCTCAGGCGCTGGGCAATAAACCCAGCCCTGCCCCTTTAAATCAAGGGGACAGGTGTTGCCTGGGGGGATGGCCCCCTGGGATATATATATATGAATGAATGAATGAACAGACAAATAAAAGGTTTAGCTTTTATTAATTTATTTGGGAAAAATATTACGGACAATGGGTTTTAAAAAAAAAAACTATTTCGTTTACCTGATGAATGCTTTAGCAGGAAACCATTGGCCGTAATATTATTCCCAAATAAATGAATAAAAGCTAAACCTTTTATTTGTCTATTCATTCATCTATCAACGCTCTATCACAGATATTGAGCACTCTCCTAATAACACTGTACGTTGAATTACTACTACTTTTTCTAGTATACTAGTGCCAACCATACACACTAATAATATATATATATATATATTTGGGAGAATATGTGCTTAAATGAAGTCGAACCTATTTTTTGAAATTTAATTCATTAATAATTAATAGGCGGGATTAAACTATTTAAATGTAAGGCTAAACAAATCGAGAAAAATCAATCTCTGTATGTACATTTCGGCCTACAGAGATTGATTTTTCTCGATTTGTTTAGCCTTACATTTAAATAGTTTAATCCCGCCTATTAATTATTAATGAATTAAATTTCAAAAAATAGGTTCGACTTCATTTAAGCACATATTCTCCCAAATATTGTCGGCTGAAAAATAGCCATATCACAAACATCGTCTGTTTGTTTACGTTTCATATATATATATATATATATATATGATTTCGAGGTCCCAGATGTTTCGAGGTCACATGTTTTAATCACTTGCTGTCATCTTTCAACCGCCCATCCTATCAGCTTATAAACAATTTTGTTTGTCACCGTCGTAGTAAAGAATGAAACAACAGACCGTTTGTCCTCGATTCAAAAAGTTCTCGTAGATTTCTTAAGCTGATAGAAAATGTTCATCCGTTTTGATATCTGAAATTAATCTCTTTCGACATTTTAGCGGATTCTTTCATCATATTTATATATTTGGCTTGTAACATATTCTTACAAGATTAAATAACCTTCTATTTTGATATATTATCATCATCATCATCATCATCATCATCATTGGCTTGATTAAGGCGTACCAACACCTTGGATTCCTTTGACTCTCTCTCTCTCTCTCTCTCTCTCTCTCTCTATATATATATATATATATATATATATATATATATATAAAGGTGGCTTACCGGTGAACATCTTATTCAATGAACACACGTGTAATAGGCTGCAATTAATCGGTACCTCGATTAATTCAGTGGATTTAGCCCTGAAGATCTTAATCGTGAAACTCGAGTAGGTTTCTATTGTATCCATTTCTTTAATATATATATATATATATATATATATATAATATATATATATATATATATAAGTGTGTGTGTGTGTGTGTGTGTGTGTGTGTGTGTGATTCGAACCCTGAATGTCAAGCTGACAGGCGGGGACTCTAACCATTACACCAGCCGGCCCTCCCAGATTTTTCGTTTGTTTTGAACTCAGTTATATTCCACTTTTGGTGACTTCTACACGACAGTATGAGAAGTATTGGCTTGATTAAGGTGTACCTACACCTTGGATTCCCTTGACTCTATCTCTCTCTCTCTCTCTCTCTCTCTCTCTCAATATATATATATATATATATATATATATATATATATAAAATCCAAAAGTCCAGAGAAGAAATCTTCTTACGATACAAGAGTTTTATTTTAAAAACCTGTCGCAGTTTGAGAGCTCAATGTGTGCTATTAATGTTAGAGTCACAGAGCAAATATATAAGTAAAGAAATAACAAAAGACTTAGATATTTAGCATTATAGTCTATTTCAGGGTGCTCCCAGATTTTTCGTTTGTTTTGAACTGAGTTATATTCCACTTTTGGTGACTTCTACACGACAGTATGAGAAGTAAACAAACAAACAATGTGTTTGATATGGCTTTTAGCCGACAAATTTTGGGAGAATATGCTAATTTTGAAAATGAATTAATTGATCATTAATGAATTAGGCGGGTATACCTGTTCAAAAGTAAGGCTATATAACCTGAAGAAGGTGTGTCTTGAACACCGAAACCGCGGTGTATATATATATATATATATATATATATATATATATATATATATATATATATATTAGGTATGTGCTATTGAACAACACGGAGTATTCTTTCTTAATTTTTTGGATATGTATTTTTCCAGTCGTCTGACGATCTTTTTTGTGTTTGGATCCAATTGATATAGAATATTTCCCATACTATTATCCCGAGCGCTTTCGACTGTTTTGCCAGTCGTCATCATGGGGGTATATATGTTGGTTTTAATTTGGTGTTTTTTTTTTTTAGTTCTTTTTAGTTTGTTTTTTTTTTCTTTTTTTTTTGTCGGTGAGATGAACAACAAAAAATAAAACTAATTATCTACTACACCAAATTCAAAACATCAAACCTCCTCATTGAAAATAACACAAACTCCCCTAAAAGTCCCCTAAGCCAAACGAACGTAGTCTATAGATTCACTTGCCCATTCCGAGAGTGCCTCTCAGAAAATAAACCATACATTAATAGCTACATTGGCCATACAACTACAACACTGTCCCTCCGCCTCACATACCATCTCTCAGACACAAGCTCCATAAAACAACACTTAATTTTTTTTTAAAACACACAGAAAAATCCACCTCCCCTGATATTAGGAAGGTTCTAACCGAAAATACTAAAATCATCTACAAAAATAATAAGAAGAAACGCCTTCAGATCCTTGAAGCAATATGCATAAAAAAAATAAAAAAACATAACATCAATAAAATAGCATTTAAAGTGGGATTCAACATATTAATTTCTTTTGTTTGTTTTGTTTTGTTTTACGGCATATCAACCTCAGTGGGTTATTTAATGTCGATAAAGTTTTGAAATAAGTCAATTCTTAATGGATAATACATTTTTTTTATAAATACATTTTTCTATTTAACCCATCAATAATCCTGTTGTTTGTTAACAGACGATTTTTAGATTTTTAATTGTAATTATAAAACTAACCCCTAACCCTAACTCTAACCCCTATCTCTAACCCCTAACAAACAACAGGATTTTGACGGTGTAAATGAAAGACATGTCATTATGAATCGAGATTGCAAATGGGGCGCCTAAAGGTCATATGGTCCAAAACAGTTATGACTTAATATAAACAAAGAAATACTTCCAATTGTAGACATTAACGTTTCTTTTCAGAGTAACTGGATCAATGCAAAAAATTTTTTGCGTAGGGATTTTAATGGGGGATGCCATTGAAATACGAGGATCCAGTTCACGATTCAGTAATAATGGATGTGCAGTACTAACTTTTAAAAAATTCCTCTCTACACAGGAGACACCGGGTAGCCACTTCTAGAAAGAAAAAAAGAAAGAAAGAAAGAACGATTGATGAATAAGTGACACATACATTTATGGTAAATTGTATAAAGGAATACATGCAAAGATGGAAAGAAAGAAAGAAAGAAAGAAAGAAAGAAAGAATAGCTACCCAAAATTGGAAAGATAAACCAAATAAAAAATATGAATGAGGGAATGAAGAATGAGATCAAGAGAGAAGGCAAAGCACAAGGGTAATTGAATAAAGAAGTTACTTCTAGTTATAAATAAACAAATATGACTTAATCTTATTATAATGGAGATTGTGTGCTTTTTTGTCTGTAACCGAAACTATATCACTACTCAAGTTACAATTCCCTTAGTTATTGACATCACATTCTCAATGATTTTATTTTTATTTTAACCTCTATTATTAATAAAATTGTATTACATTATTTATACTGTTAACCATATCGACATACTAATAACATACAATTATGTTTATATATACAACAAAATAGCGGTTTACAATGTGAAGGAGAAGGCTAATTTGTATATTGATATTAAAAAATCGAATTTAATAAATATGTGCTTAGTATTATTGATTTCTAACTGTTTGGTTTTATTTTAATGAATATAAGCAAAAATCTCTTCAATGAATCTTAAATGAAATCCATTAACAAGAAAAAATAATTGTCATTTTATTATTTACTTCCTCTTTTAACTAAATACTTAAAGTAGAAAAAATAACAATGAAAGACGAGAGTGATGGAAGAGTAAGTTTCAGTTGTTCTATTTATTCGATTATACCCCCCCCCCCTCTGTTTCAAATCTTTTTATCTGCATTCTTATTTAGTTTCATTAGCCTTTCTAATTTAATATGATATTTCATTACATTAAAACTTAAATACTTGCACCCGGAGGGTGCATATATTTGCTAGTATAAATAAAGAAATACTTATAAAAAGTGATTAATTTAGCTAGTTATAATCTACTTGAACTGTTTCGATGCTGACGTACATTCCACTAAATATATTCAGCCAGGACGATCCTAATCTGATAAAGTTTCCTTTATTAGATGAGGTATGGCCTATTTTTAATTAGCGCATGGAGAACGTGCAATTTTTTTTTCACAGGTCAGAAAGCAGACAGTTAAAAGTACCTGGGAATTTTTCATTTCTTTCTGTTTCAGTATTCAATGGAATCTTTAATTCTGATTTAGCATAGATAACTAAAGATAGGCATTCAAGTCATATTACAACAAAAAAAATCATATGAATGATTTGGTGCTCTTCCAATACGTGATCTACCGAAGGTTTGTGATCTACTATTGATCTACTATTCATGGCATGTGATCTACTAGGAAAAAAGAAGACAGGGTTAGGGTTAGGGTTTAGGGTTAGTTTAATGGGGGAAATAATTGGTAGTTAATGGGTAGATCACGTATTGGAATGTAAACAACTCGGTAGATCACATATTGGAAGAGCACTAATGATTTTATATTCATATGAATGATTTGGTGCTCTTCCAATACGTGATCTACCGAAGATTTGTGATCTACTATTGATCTACTATTCATTGCATGTGATCTACTAGGAAAAAAGAAGACAGGGTTAGGGTTAGGGTTTAGGGTTAGTTTAATGGGTGAAATAATGGGTAGTTAATGGGTAGATCAAATATTGGAATATAAACAACTCGGTAGATCACATATTGGAAGAGCACTAATGATTTTATATAGGAACCAATTAAATATAATTAAAATAAGTGTAATCGTTGTACATAGGTTTTTATTAGATTTTTTAGCCTTTTTGGACCAAAATTAGTTATTTCATGTTGTTAATTCAATAGGATTTTTTTAAAGTTTTAAAAACTTTAAACGAAAGACACGTTTTTATATTAAAGACACATTTTTATATTAAAATTGTTTTTATTTAATCAGAAGATAAATGCAGATATGTTTATTTAAATGAAAATAGTTCTTATTTACAAAATATTTTTTTATGTTTATTTAAATAAAAGGATGTTGGGACCAAGTAACCAATAAATAACTTTTTTAAAATTAAAATCTAAAACTATTTTAGTATAAAAACGTGCCTTTGGGTTGTAAATATACATGAACAAACTTTTTTAAAATCTTACAGTGAAATTCTAATGCAAAAAAAAAAAATCGCCTGTTGTTTGTTAACAAACAACCGGGAGTTCACAGTGAAAAGCAAAAGGTGTTCCTTTCAAAACAGATCCCAGCTGGGGTGCTTATTGGTTACTTGGTCCGTCTTTTTAATTTAATGTATTTCATTACATTAAAACTTAAATACTTACCCCCGGAGGGTGCATATTCTTGCTAGTATGAATAAAGAAATACTTATAAAAAGGGATTTATTTAGCTAGTTATCATCTACTTGCATAAAGTCCGAAGAACCTGATATAGGACCATTAAAAGGATATAAAGCAAGCAAATAACCACCCCATTTATTTTGAGTCTTGAAAAGTGTCGGTTCACATTTTACCCATGTTAAAAAGAGCTCATGTTAATTCGAAGTCCAGCAAAATGACAAGTTTTTCGAGATAAAGACCCGCTATGAAATCATTCTTTGTGACAAAATTGAAAGGCAGACCTATGAACAAGAGGATTCCCAGCCCCCACTAACAAAGCGCGTCAGGATATGTTTGGCCTGTGCGAAGGGGAAGAGTGTGGCGAATGGCTACGGATATTCGAACTGGCTACCTCCTTGTAGCTGAAATGCTGTTGGCAGAAACCCGGATGAGGTATATCGGAATTTGCATAAGCGTAGCCGAACGAGCAGAAATAAGACGGACTGTCGCTGACGCAGGGAGTGAGGAAGAAAGCAAGTGATTGGACGGCAAGTGAAATCTGACGACGGCTATTTGGGGTTTCAGGAAATTAGAGTAACGTGCTCAGTTGGTAGAGACTGCTGACGGCGAAAGGAATTACATTTCGTTTGCTAGAGAGACTTGCAAAATATTAATATTATCTGATATTTTTAGACCATCCAAAAGATTCTTATCACAGATGCACAAAAATCATGGACTCCTTGGAATGTGTTAAAAGTGGATACTTCCAAATTAATAAGTCTGAAGAACTTTATATAGGACTAAAATAATTTAAAGCAAACATTCGACTAAAAGAAAATAACCATCCCATCCATTTTGAATCTTGAAAAGTGCCGGTTCACATTTTGCCCATGTTAAAAAGAGCTCGTGTTAATTCGAAGGTCAGGAAAATGAGCACAACTGTGTAGCTATGTATAACATTTATTGTAATTTTGGCTAATAATATAAATTGAAAGGGTTCAAAAGTTCAAGGTAATATCAATCCTTTGAAAGTCTCTCCCAGCGAACGAAATTCAATTCCTTTCCCAACTGAACACGCCACTCTCACATCAAATAGCAGTCGTCAGATTTCACTTGCCGTCCAAACACTTTCTTCCTCACTCGCCCTGTGTGTCAGCGACAGCCCGTCTTTATTTCTGCTCGTTCGGATGCGCTTATGCAAATTCGGATATACTTTATTTGGGTCTCTACTAACAATACCTCAGCTACGAGGAGGTAGCGAGTTCGAGTATCCGTAGCCGCTCGCCACAGGCCAAACATATCCTGACGCGCTTTGTTTGTGGGGGCTGGGAATCCGCTTGTTCATAGGGCTGCCTTTCAGTCTCGTCACACTATGAATAATATTTATTGTATTTTGACTAATAATATAAATTATCAGGGCTTGGTTTTTGAGCAAAAATAATAGAGATTTGATATATATTCTTGAAGATAATTAAATAAATAAAATTAAAATCATAGCAGCACGAATTTTCTTTTTTCATTTAATATTTTAGATAGTAGACATTAACATTTATTTTCAGAGTAGCTGGATCAATGCAAGGTCTATTTTTTACATAGGGATTTAAATGGGACATCCCACGAGGATTCAACTCACGATTCAATAATAATGGATTTGTGGACTTGATTTAAAAAATCCCCCTCTACCCAGGTGATGCCGGGTAGCCACTGCTAGTACATATATAAAGGCAGTTGTGTGTACGTGTATGTCCGGAGGAAACTTCGAAAATGAAAATTAACGACAAAGTAAATCTATATACACATTAGATATCACCAGGGCTTGGTTTTGGAGCAAAAAGATTTTATTCATATTCGTGTAGATAATTAAAAAAATAAAATGTAAATGATAACAGCATGGAATTTTTTTTTTTTTTTTTGCATTTAATATTTCCAATAGTAGACATTAATGTTTCTTTTCAGAGTAACTGGATCAATGCAAAAAAAATTTGCGTAGGGATTTTAATAGGGGATGCCATTAAAATACGAGGATCCAATTCACGATTCAGTAATAATGGATGTGCAGTACTAACTTTAAAAAAAAATCCTCTCTACCCAGGAGACACCGGGTAGCCACTTCTAGAAAGAAAAAAGGAATACATGCAAAGATGGAAAGAAAGAAAGAAAGAAAGAAAGAAAGAAAGAATAGCTACCCAAAATTGGAAAGATAAACCAAATAAAAAATATGAATGAGGGAATGAAGAATGAGATCAAGAGAGAAGGCAAAGCACAAGGGTAATTGAATAAAGAAGTTACTTCTAGTTATAAATAAAGAAATATGACTTAATATAAATAAAGAAATACTTATAAAAAGTGATTAATTTAGCTATTATAATCTATCTTGAACCGTTTCGATGCTGACGTACATTCCACTAAATATATTCAGCCAGGACAAATCTAATCTGATAAAGTTTCCTTTATTAAATGAGGTATGGCCTATTTTTAATTAGCGCATGGAGAATGTGCAATTTTTTTTTCACAGGTCAGAAAGCAGATAGTTAAAAGTACCTGGGAATTTTTCATTTTTTTTTTTTTTTTCTGTTTCAGTATTCAATGGAATTTTTAATTCTGATTTAATATAGATAAGTATAGGTAATCAAGTCATACTCAAAAAAAAAAAAAGAAAAAAAAGGAAAAGAAAAGAAAAGAAAAAAAAGAAAAAGATGATTCTATATATTGACCCGGTCAAATTTGATTAGACAGAAATTAAAGGTTTATCATTAAAATAACCAAATAATTCAAAAATGAAGCAAAGATGAACTCTGACCAGTTAGTTGATATGCGATTGGCAAGCCGATTTTGAATATCGGTTAATATCCTGGTAACTCTCCGCCCCCCCTCTCTGTCTCTCTCTCTCCCCTCCTCTCTCTCTCTCTCTCTCTCTCTCTCTCTCTCTCTCTCTCTATATATATATATATATATATATATATTATATATATATATAGAGAGAGAGAGAGAGAGAGAGATTTATATATACATCTTCTTAATGTATAAAGGAGAGATATTTTGGTATGTACGTGTCGACATATAACTCCAAAACGGGAGGTCACTCAGATTCAAAATCTTGCATACACATTGATATCGTTCTAACTAAGAAACACTCCAAATTTGGTTATTGATTTTTACTGATTAAGGGATATAATTAATTAATCAAACAAAAATCAAACGAGTTTTACGTCTATTACGTACTGATTCCAAAAATGAGATATTTCATTTGTACCAATTTTTGGGGTAATCGCATAAAAATCGTAGACAAAAATGCACTGAAAAATCCTCGGTTGAGGAGCATATTTTTAATTTGAACTGTAATTATAATTTTCTCATTTAATTTCATTTTGATAAGATAAAAGAACAAGATTACCTGGTTTAAATACTAAAATTGTTAGATTTTCTGATCAATTTTTTTGCCAAATATTGCAAAACCGAGAATTTCTTAGTGCATTTTTGGAACACTTCGTTTTTCAAATTTCTTAATATTGTCGGATTTATTTCCATATTTACTCCCATATATATATATATATATATATATATATATATACATAACAAAGATAATCTAATGAGTCAGACGAACCTACTATTAGTTTCACATAAAGCTCTTCAGGGCTAAGATCTTAGGGCTAAGGTTCAGGGCTAAGAGTCAGATCTTATCCTTGAAGAGCTTTATGCGAAACTAATAGTAGGTTCGTCTGACTCATTAGATTATCTTTGTTATTTGGCTCTACTTAGGTATCGAGCACTTTTTACATATTAGCTTTCTCCTAGCGGTTATATGAATATATATATATCTTATATACATATATATACATATAAATTGTTTTTTCTTTTGGCCAAATACTGTACCAATAGATTATTTTTTGTTGGTACGACTATCTTGGTCCTTTCTTTTTTTCAAAAAATTTTTTTCTTCCTGGTTGATGTTTGGTAGTATATTTTTACAATCAAACTTTCTGCTGGTTTTTTTCTCTCCGCAAGGATCTACCAACACGCTTGGTATATTAAATTATATATATATATATATATATATATATATATATTATATATATATATATATATATATATATATATATTATGAGAAAAAAGAGACCAAAGTGGGAATAATAACTAAATAATTAAATAAAGCTTGGTATTTTGTAGCTATTTAAATCTATTTTAGCTAAAAACGGTGATATGTTGAAAAATCCAGGTCGATTATTAAGGGAGAGCAAAAGCAAAATTGCACTGGCTTCAAAAATCTGTATTAGTCTTTTGTTGTGAATATGAGCTGATATTGTGGCATCATCAGTTTCAGACATATGTTGGACGAGGGTGTTCTAAAAATTGCCCAATTTAATATCCCGCTTATATATATATATATATATATATATATATATATATATATTATTATAATGGAGATTGTGTGTTTTTCTGTCTGTAACCGAAACTATATTACTATACAAGTCACAATTCCCTTAATTATTTACGTCAAATTCTCCATGATTTCATAACCTTCAGTTATTAATAAAAATTGTTTTACATTATTATACTGTTGACCACATCTACGTACTAATAACATGCAATTGTATTTATATATACAACAAAATACAGTTTACAGTTTGAACGAGAAAGCTAATTTGCATATTGATATTTAAAATTTTATTCTAATAAATATGTGCTTGGTATTATTGATTTCTAATTGTTTGGTTTTATCTTAAGAAACATAAACAAAAATCTCGTGGATAAATCTGAAAAGAAATTTATTTACAAGAAGAAATAACTGTAAAATTATCCTTTACTTCCTATTTTAACTAAATAGTTAAATTAGGAAAATTTACCAATGAAAGAGGGGAGTAATGGAAAATGATGGAATAGTTAGTTTCAAAGTTGTTCTATTTTTCGATTATACCCCTTCTGTTGCAGATCTTTTTATCTGCATTCTTAGTCAGTTTCATTAGCCTTTCTAATTTAATATAATATTTTATTATATCAAAACTTAAATACTTGCACCCGGTGGGTGCATATATTTGCTAGTATATATATATATATATACTTTCTTTGGTGGGGTATCAAGTTCTTTGGTATTAGAATGATTCTAAACTGCTCCTTTCCTCCAACTGTTGGGTGTTGCAAGGTTCAGGTCCGATTTGAGAGCTGAATGTAAACTTTTTATAAACAGAGCAAGTAATTGACCAATCTAGGCACTACCTTATAAGAAAAAAGACTATCTAGGAAGGAACCGGCATAGCATCAAAGCACTACCACTCTGAAAGAGTTAAGAGAAATTGAAACCGGATACCATCACTGGGAGAAGGGAAAACTGTATAAATATAAGCTGAATGTAATTGTTTACCAGTTTCAATAAAGAAAGTGATCTGAAGAAACCTTTTTGCTTTACAGTATATATATATATATATATATATATATATATATATATATATATATGAGACTTATCCAAAACTTGGTAGTAAGGGATGATTCTATATGTGATTTCCAAGATACACTGTATTAATATTGATGATCCAGTATGTATAAATACAGCGAATCTTTAAATCACTGAAGAGAGCTCAATGTATAATAAACTTTTTAGATTATATACAGAGCAATATTTATCAATAAAGGAAGGAATAACTCAACACCATAATTCCATAATAAATTTATTTCGACCAAAGTTGGGGCCTATATAAATCTAAGTTGATTTAAATTAGCTCCCCAAAATTCCGTCTCATCAGATGGTTGGTTGGTTGGTTTATTAATTTTAACGGCATATCAACCCGTCCAGGGTTATATCATGCCTAGCGGTTGGGTTGTTATACATATTGTGTATTCATATATATACATTTAGTAATTGGTTTTAACAATGTGTTAGCATTATTGGGAATCATACTGTATGCCATTGATTTGTTTCATGTCTATATTCTATGGTATAATTTTATTTCCCTCAAAAAGGAGAAAATATCCTCTATGTTAACATTTTCGAATAGGTCCTTCATATTGTTTGCTTTAAAATAATGTTTTCTGATGTGAGCAAAAAATCTGCATTCCATCAATAAGTGTTTGACTGTCAGGGGTGTTTGACATGTTTCACATTGTGGTTGTTGTTCTTGTTTGAGTATATAAGAGTGTGTTAGTTTTGTATGACCAATGCATAATCGGGACATAATGACTTGTTCCTTTCTAGACTTCCTTACAGTTGGTCTGCAGCCTCCCAAAGTCGGTTTGATTAGGAAGAGTTTATTGTGGATACAGTTATTCCAGTGTTGCTGCCATTTTGTATGAAGGAATCTATTAATTTTATGTTTTAAGTCAGTATATGGTATCTGGAACTTGTCAGGGATTAAATCTAGAGCCGATTTAGCTGCAGAGTCAGCTCTTTCATTCCCCCTCACTCCTATATGACTTGGTATCCAGCATATAATAATCTCCTTAGAGTTAGACATTGAGTCTAATCTATTCAGGAGCTTAATGATGAGAGGGTCTTCCAGTTTTTTATTTCTTAATGATAGTAGGACTGAGAGCGAGTCTGAAAAGATGATATATTTTGTGTGTTTATTTTCAGAGACGATGTCAAGTGCTATATCTATTGCACGGGTTTCAGCTGAAAAAATGGAACTTTCGTTTGGAAGGGCTTTTCTTACAATTTTTTTATTCAAAATAGCTGCACATGCCGTTGTGTCATTGTCCTTAGAGCCATCTGTAAAGATGTGGAGGTGGTTGGGGTAGCGTTCTAGAACATTGTGGAATTTGTCTTGGTAAGTGCTAGGATGGGTTTTTGTTTTAGGAAGTTCACTTAGCTCAATCCACTTATGGACTTGCACATCACAAAAAAAAAAAAAAAAAAAAAAAACAAAGAGCCGAATTTTAAAAAAAATAAATTCAAACAAATATATGCAAGTCGCACGAATGGATTGAGAAAAATAACGTAATCTCTCCTTTATATATTAAGATGTATATATATATATATATATATATATATATATATATATTGCAAGTCGCACGAATGGATTGAGAAAAATAACGTAGCATTCAACCGTTATTTCACAACCATTATAAACAAAAAGTAAGTTACAAAAACACACACAACCTATCAAATATCAGAAATCACACATATACATATTCTGCCAAAATATAGTTATTCAATGCCTGAAGAAGATAAAAGATCTGAAACACGTGTCGCATATGTAAGTTAATAATGATTTTTTTAAAACATAATCCTTTTTGCAATCCTTCTTTTTTATAGAATATCTAATTTTCTCCCGTTGGACCTATAACAACACTTTATATATATATATATATATATATATATATATATATATATATATATGAATAAATGGATACCTTGGTTCAGATATAAATTTAATTCGGCATTTCTTTGCCTCCTCATTCTGATTTTTATTATTAGTATGATCTTTCCGTTTCACTGATTTATGTTTTCTTCCGCGTTTGTTCAATACGCCAGCTCATGTGCACGCGACGAGCAAGATATGGCACAAGGCCAGTTTGTTAAACTGAGTACTTCTGGGTTGAGTTCAGAGTTGTCATTCTCCTAGCGTTACTAAGGATAGATAAACTAACACCCAAGCCATCTTTCGTCCCATTAGCGGAACTTTATCTTGAACTGTATATATATATATATATATATATATATATATATATATATATGGGAGAATATGTGCTTAATTGAAGTCAAACCTAATTTTTTTGAAAGTTAATTCATTAATGATTAATTAGGCGGGATTTAACTACTTAAATATAAGGTTAAACAAATCGAGAAAAATCTATACAATATATTGTAGGCTGAAAATAGCCATATTTGTTTACGTTATCGTAAGTTCGTGCGAAGTCTCTTAAGAGGAATATGAGTACTATTACTACCTAAACAAAGCGATGAAAAATTGCGAGGTCCGTTTGGTGTAGGGGTAAGAGGCTTGCTTGTCGATCCGACATACAGGTTTCAAATCACACACGAGGCGATCTTCGTATCTATAGCTCTGCTGATGAGGCCTAATAGGCTGAAAAGTACATACAGAGATTGATTTTTCTCGATTTGTTTAGCCTTACATTTAAGTAGTTAAATCCCGCCTAATTAATCATTAATGAATTAACTTTCAAAAAAATTAGGTTTGACTTCAATTAAGCACATATTCTCCCAAAATATTGTCGGCTGAAAATAGCCATATTTGTTTACGTTATATATATATATATATACAGAAAAAACTAATTTCCTAAACTAACTTTCTCACGGCTCTGCCCGTCCAATGAGAGAAGAGGTCAACACAGGGTTAAATAGTGTCAATCAAATTCCCTGCATTTTTTTTCACAAAATCATTAGTTTGATTTAAGCTGCCCTATTGTACATGATTGATAGGCTAACTAATTGTTTTTTTAATTGAATTTAAAAACTAGAATTTTTCACACCAGTTTTAACAGGTGGTTTTTTTCTGGAGTCTGAGTGACAGAAAGTCTCCTAAAGTCTCCAGGACTCTTTGGGATATTCTAACCAATCTTAACAATGCTATGATCTGTGTGGCATCGATTATTCCTCTGATTTCCAATTCCGTCAGTCTCCTTTCCAATTCTTTGGGGGCCGTTTCAAGTGCACCAACTAAAATTGATATCACCGTCACCTTATTCCACGGCTTTTTCAGCTTTCTAGGAGTATCCAGTAGCATAGATAGATTTTGAAGGCTTTTCACAATGCGAAGGAAGAAAAGCTAATGAGTATGTTGTTCATTTACCTGTATGTTTATTTTTTTATGTTTCCTTAATATTTCAGGCCGCCCTGAGCAGGTGACAGCTTTCCAATTATGTAGAAGGATCCATCCATGTAGAATGTGATAGATAGATAGATTCCTCGTCCTTCTTTTCCCCGCCCTGTCGGCTGGGGCGTTAGAATGCACTGACTATACGTCTGCAGAGGGGTAAGACTCCCCCATTGGGGTCACCTGTTGGCCGTGGGTGGCGACCCGTGATGCTTAAGGATGGAACTCAGGTGGATGAACAGTCCATGACTTGCAAAACTCCACTTTGGCCCTTTCTTGGGCTAGATGGGTGGTCGAAGAGACCCTCTCCGATCAATCGGCTGGTCACGTCAAGCCCTAGCACCTGTATGGTTGCCCCAACCCAACTGCCACTATGTCAGGCCCCAACCCTTTTATCATATGGGTGCTAGAAGGCGGTGGCTGAGGGTCTATATGTCATGGGAATGACGTTAAACTCTACCTGATGGTGAGGTTCCAGTTTTGGAGGACTGGGGAATGTGGTGCACCCCATCATCACCATTGCTCCCTGGTCCCTTCTGACCCGGAGTAATAGTACCTGTTAGGGTCCCATCTATGGTTTAAATTTTTAAAAAAACATGAGTTTATAAACAAAATTGTATTATCCATTAAGAATGAATTTATTCCAAAACTTTGTCGGCATTAAATGACCCGCCGAGGTTGATATGCCGTAAAACACAAACCAAACCAAACCAATTAATATTTCAGGATGAAAAATTCCATCTTCAGAAAACCTTGGCAGCAAATTGTCTTGGTGTCAAATTACTTCAGACAAGACCCATTCCATTCGTTAGGGGTTGCCCAGCCTTGCAAGTGACAAACAGGTGCCATGCTGGCGACTGGTGTCCCCAGCTCGTAAAGTCCGTTAAAATTATTTTAAATAAAACAAATTACCCTCTACCGGCAGTTTTTTCTTTGTTTTGTTTTTGTTTTGCAATAGTTTTCATCGTTATTATTTCCTTTTTACCTCTGACTACTTCCTTTCTCATTAGAGTCTGAATTTCGATTGATAATAAGAAATAACAAAAATAACAAAATTATAAACAAACAAAAAAAAACACAAAGGGTTTCAACAATGATTAAAACAACGACTGTGTGTACATGTGAATATATTGAATTGATATACAAGAAAAATATGGAAAAGATATATTGGTATATGTCTCTCTCTCTCTCTCTCTCTCTCTCTCTCTCTCTCTCTCTCTCTCTCTCTCTCTCTCTCTGTATATATTATAATTTATATATATGTATTGTAAATTATATATATGTGTGTGTCTGTGTGTTTATGATATTTTAATATATGTATGTATATACATACATATATATATATATGAGAAGTAAATACACAAACGATGTGTTTTGATATGGCTTTTTTTAGCCGACAATTTTTGGGAGAATATGTGCTTAATTGAAGTCGTACCTAATTTTGAAAATTAATTAATTAATAATTAGTTAATTTATATATATAATATATATAATATATATATTATATATATATATATATATATATTCACGGCTGTCCACATCAATCCAAGTTAGTGTGATGGAAATAACTTGTGCGTTTTTTGTATTTGTTTTCAGCGTTTGAATGTATTAATATTCTAATATTAATATCAATGCATCTATAAGATGAGAATGTTCTTATAATACATTAGAAGGCTCAGAGTAACCTTCCAACTGCGTGAGTGGCTGAACAGACCAATTTTTGAATAGCAATCTCTGGTGCAGTGATTGCAAACAAACGGTGATGCTTACTGGAGATGCTGTTGCCTCTCCTTCCTTATGACTCTCTTTTCTGTAGCGACTTCTTTCCTCTCTTTTTTACTCCTTTTCGTTCTTTGTTTGACGAGGAGTCGCCAGGTCGCACGGTCTTCTGCATAAGCCTCCCATGTTTTGGTGTCGATGTGGAATGTCTTCATGTCCCTCTTGCAGACATCTTAAAAGCGCAGGCGTGGTCTCCCTACCGGTCGAGTGCCCTCTACTAACTCACCATACAGTAGGTCTTTGGGGATGCGGCCTTTGTCCATCCTCCTGACGTGGCCAAGCCATCACTGGCGCCTCTCGCAGACAAAGAAGTTATATATAATAACAAATTCTGACTTTATTTTTCTTAAAACATGGATACTTATTCCACTGCTTTTTCAGCCAAGTTTTTATCTATCTTTTCGCTTTCTTGGTTTGGTTTGGTTTGGTTTGTTTTACGGCATATCAACCTCAGTGGGTCATTTAATGCCGATAAAGTTTTGAAATAAATCAATTCTTAATGGATAATACAATTTTTTTATAAATACATTCTTCTATTTAACCCATAGATGGGACCCTGACAGGTACTACCACCCCGGGTCAGAGTGGACCAGGGAGAAATGGTGATGAAGGGGTGCTCCACATTCCCCAAACCTCCAAAACTGGAACCTCACCACCAAATAGAGTTTAACGTCATTCCCAGGACATGTAGACCCACAGTCACCGCCTTCTAGCACCCATATGATAAAAAGTGTTGGGGCTTGCTATAAGAGCAATAGGGTTGGGGCTTGCTTTAAGAGCAATAGGGTTGGGGCAATAGAGTCGGGACAATCATATAGGTGCTAAGGCTTGACGTGACCAGCCGATTGATCGAAGGGGGCCTCTCCGACCAACCGTCTAGCCTAAGTAAGGTTCTAAGTGGAGTGTCCACCAATACTCCGTCCTTAAGCATCACGGGTCGCCACCCACGGCCAATAGGTGGCCCCATTTTGAGGAATCTTATCCCCCATGCAGAGGTGCAGTCGGAGCATTCTAACGCCACAGCCGACAGGGCGGTCGCTTTCTTGTAGTTTATCTCTGTAGCTAATTGGAATAAGAAAATGCACTAGATTACAAGTTCACATGTTTTCTGGTTTTCGTCAGAATTTTAAAAGGAGCGGTGTAAACATTGCAATACTAACACAAACAACTGAGACTAATGTGTCTATCATTGGATTCAATGATAAATTTCAATCGTTGATTAAATGTATAGTAATTTGTTTTTTGTTGTTGTTTTTAAGCAATACTTAATTGAAAACAACCTTAATACCCAACCCCCTAAACCGTAACCAAATTCACAAAAAGTTCATTCATACACTGTAGTTAAACTGTCATGGGGCACCACCAAAAAAGTTTCCGTTTTAATTTTCCGATTAATTTGCAAGTTTAGCCGAATATGCGTCCTCCGGCCGTAAATATTTAAATTTTAATGTAAGTAAATATATTAAACTAGCGGCACGTGTGAATATACCACTATATGATAATTTAATTATTACAACGTTTTATGTGTTTAGAGCTATTGCTAAATAATTCAATATGTAAAAAGTATAATAATCTTCATTTAACTCTGTCTCTCTCACTCTTTTTTCTGTCTTTCCTTCTTTCCTTCTTTTCATTATGTTTGATTGAAACAGATTAGTGGTCGTTTTCTTGTAGTTTATCTCTGTAGTTAATTGGAATAACAAAATGCACTAGATATCAAGTTCACATGTTTTCTGGTTTTCGTCTGAATTTTAAAAGGAGCGGTGTAAAGAGATATAATTTCATCTCAATTATTTTCATGAGTGTTTATTCTGTAAAAAAAAAAAAGTGAAGGAATTTGCTGACGGCATCTCTTATTATAATAGAGATTGTGTGTTTGTCTGCCTATAACCGAAACTATATCACTACACTCACATTATATCACATTTTCCATGATTTTATTTTTATTTAAACCTCAATTATTAATAAAACTTCTTTTAAATTATCAATACTGTCGGCCTTATCTACATTTATTTATCTCATACCCCACTTGTATGGGTTGGACACAAGGCCTCATTTTAACGTGGCCCACCCACAAGCCGAAGCTCATGGGTGGGAAAGAACAAAAATTGCGTCGATCCATTCGTCATTACTCCTCAAGGGGGGCGCCTCAGACGCTGGGCAATAAACCCAGCCCTGCCCCTTTTAATCAAGGGGGCAGGTATTGCCTGGGGGGATAGCCCCCTGGGATCGACGCTATTAACTTGTAAAGATCCAGGGCCGAAGCCACTGGAGATATTTGTCTCATACCCCACTTGTATGGACTGGGCACAAGGCCTCATTTTAATGTGGGCCCACCCACAAGCTGAAGCTCATGGATGGGAAAGAACAAAAATTGCGTCGATCCCCTCGGCATTCCCCCTCAAGGGGGCGCCTCAGGCGCTGGGCAATAAACCCAGCCCTGCCCCCAAGGTATTGCCTGGGGGGATCGACGCTATTACTTGTAAAGATCCAGGGCCGAAGCCACTGGACCCCTGGCGTGGCCAGATCTACACACTCATAACATACAATTGTATTTATATATACAAAGAAATAGCGGTTTACAGTATTAACGGGAAGGCTAATTTGCATATTCATATTAAAAATTTGATTTTAATAAATATGCGCTTGGTATTATTGATTTCTAATTGTTTTGTTTTATCTTAATGAAATCTCTTGAATAAATATTAAAAGAAATCTATTAACAAAAAGAAATAACTATCATTTTATTCTTTACTTCCTATTTGAACTAAATAGTCTTCACTTTCTATTATAACTAAATAGTTAAATTAGGAAAATTTAGCAATGAAAGACGGGAGTGAAGGCAGAGTTAGTTTCAGTTGTTCTATTAACATTTAATGTTGAAAAATATTTTTTTTAAACAAAGTTTAATTGAAACTATACATTGCAATACTAACACAAACTGAGACTAATGTGTTTACCGTTGGATTCAATAATTAATTTCAATGGTTAATTAAATGTATAGTAAATTTGGGTTTTTGTTGTTGTTGTCTTTGTAAGCAATACGTAATTAAAAACAACCTTAATCCCCAAACCCCTAAACCGTAACCCAATTCGCAAAAAAGTTCATTCCTAGACTGTAGTTAAACTGTCATGGATCATCACCAAATAAGTTTCCGTTTTAATTTTGACGACGATTTGTAAGTTTAACCGAAGTTCCATCTAACTTTGACCCCCACCCCCACCCCACGTGGGAACTGGAACTAGAACTGTAATTGTCTGGCACCACAAAAATCGTCCAATAGGGTAAATCCTGAGTATCTGGTGTTGATTATCCACATAATTCTTATTTTTATCTTAATTTTATAATCTTATATTCTACACAGGAAAGATATCAGAATGAAAGAAAGAAAGAAAGAAAGAAAGAAAGAAGGAAAGAAAGAAAGAAAGAAAGAAAGAAAGAAAGAAAGAAAGAAAGAAGAAAGAAAAGAAGAAAGAAGAAGAAAGAAAGAAAGAAAGAAGAAAGAAGAAAGAAAGAAAGAAAGAAAGAAAGAAAAGAAAGAAGAAAGAAAGAAAGAAAGAAAGAAAAAGAAAGAAAGAAAGAAAGAAAGAAAGAAAGAAAGAAAAGAAAGAAAGAAAGAAAGAAGAAAGAAAGAAAGAAAGAAAGAAGAAAGAAAGAAAGAAGGAAAGAAAGAAAAAGAAAGAAAGAAAGGAAAGAAAGAAAGAAAGAAAGAAAGAAAGAAGAAAAAAGAAAGAAAGAAAGAAAGAAAGAAAGAAGGAAAGAAAGAAAGAGAAAGAAAGAAAGAAAGAAAGAAAGAAAGAAAGAAAAGATAAGAGATAGAGAGATGGATGAGAGCGCTTATCTGTTTCAATTGAACATAATGAAAAGAATGAAAGAAAGAAAAAAAGCGCGCGTGTGGGCGAGAGAGAGAGAGAGAGAGAGAGAGAGAGAGAGAGAGAGAGAGAGAGAGAGAGAGAGATATATATATATATATTATATATATATATATATACTAGCAAATATGCACCCTCCGGGTGCAAGTATTTAAGTTTTAATGTAATAAAATATCGTATTAAATTAGAAAGTCTAATAAGAATGCAGATAAAAGTTTGAAACAGAGTAGGGTTATAATAGAAAAATAGAAATGAAACTTACTCTATCACTGCCGTCTTTCATTGCTGAATTTTACTTATTTAACTATTTAGTTAAATTAGGAAATAAAGAATAAAATTACATTATTTTTCTTTTAATGGATTTCATTTAAGATTCATTGAAGAGATTTTGCTTATATTCATTAAATAAAACCAAACAATTAGAAATCAATAATACTAAGCACATATTTAATAAAATCACATTTTTAATATCAATATGCAAATTAGCCTTCCCTTTCACACTGCAAACCGCTATATTTGTATATATAAATACAATAGCATGTTAATAGTATGTAGATATGGACGACACTAATAAAAAGGTGAAGCAATTTTATTAATAATTGAGGTTTAAATATAAATAAAATCATGAAGAATGTGATGTAAATAATTATGTTAATTGTGACTCGATTAGTAATATAGTTTCGGTTACAGACAGAAAAACACACAATCTCCATTATGATAAGATATATATATATATATATATATATATAATGTTGTTCTGGTTCCAACGGGAGAAAATTCAATATTTTATAAAAAAAAGAAGGTCCGCAAAATGTATTTTGTTCTCAGAAAAAAATTTACAAAAATAATTAAAAATTGTTTTCTGAGAACAAAATACATTTTGCGGACCTTCTTTTTTAATAATATATATATATATATATATATTATATATATATATATTATATATATAGAGAGAGAGAGAAGAGAGAGAGAGAGAGAGAGAAAGAGTTAAATGAAGATTATTATACTTTTTACATAATGAACTATTTTGCTATAGTTCTTAAGTAAAAAAAAATCAAACATTGTAATAATTAGATTATCATACTGTGGTATATCCACAGGTCCTGCTATATAGCCCCAACCTATTTTTATCATATGGGTGCTAGAAGGCGGTGGCTGCAGGTCTACATGTTTTATCTGCATTTTTATTTAGTTTTATTAGCCTTTCTAATTTAATATAATATTTTTACTTACTAGTGAAACAAACACTCTGACATTGAATTTTTAATCTTTGTCAATCCTCAGGGAAATATCTTTCAGAGATTAATTTTTTACACCGCCCGAGGGGCATTTTTTTGCGTTTCAGCTCAGTCGGTAGAGCGTTCGGCTATGAATCACAAAGGATCCTGGTCGATACCGGCCCTCGCCAACTCAGCGTCTGAGTAGCAAGGGGATGTGTGCGGTAAAGTAAGGAGCTGACGGTAGTTGTGGCGCCCCACCTCAGACACCAAAAACCATATCCTTGGTCTAGCGCTAGTGGAAAAGGGGCTAGACTCCCTCGCTGACTGGCTGATACCGACTTTAGGCCACCTCGACGATTTTACTTTTACTTTTCAGGGATCTTTGCGGTAAAGAAAGGAGCTGATGGTAGGTATTGCGCTCCACCTCAGACACCAAAAACAATCTCCTTGGTCTAGCGCTAGTGGAAAAGGGGATAACTCCCTCGCTGTCTGGCTGATACCGATATTAGGCCGCCCCGACGACTTTACTTACTTGACTTGTATTCTTTAAAAAAATTGTTTAGTCCATTTCTCGGCATGTGTTCTTCAAGAGATGCGGCAAATAATTGAGATGAAATTTAATATCCATACAGCACTCCTTGGCAATAGATGTATTCTAAATCCCAACATTAACAGTACATACAATTATTCCTAAATGGTCACCCATCTCAGAACGGAACACATTTATCGTTGCTTAATGTAAGTGATAATAGCAGGACCTGTGGTTTTTTGCGAAGATTGGTTAGGTTTTTGTTTTACGGCATATCAACCTCACTCGGTCATTTAATGCCGATAAAGTTTTGATATAAATCAATTCTTAATGGATAATACAATTTTTTTATAAATACATTTTTCTATTTAACTCATAGATGGGACCCTAACAGGTACTACCACTCCGGGTCAGAGTGGACAGGGAGCAATGGTGATGAAGGGGTGCTCCACATTCCCCAAACCTCCAAAACTGGAACCTCACCATCAGATAGAGTTTAACGTCTTTCCCAGGACATGTAGACCCGCAGCCACCGCCTTCTAGCACCCATATGATAAAAAGGGGTTGGGGCTTGCCATAAGGGCAATAGGGTTGGGGCAATCATATAGGTGCTAGGGCTTGACGTGACCAGCCGATTGATTGGAGGGGGCCTCTCTGACTGCACGTCTAGCTCAAGATAGGGCCAAAGTGGAGTATTGCATGTCATGAACTACTCATCCACCTGGGCTCTATCCTTAAGCATCACAGGTCGCCACCCATGGCCAACAGGTGGCCCCATTGGGGGAGTCTTACCCCTCTGCAGAGGTGCAGTCGGTGCATTCTAACGCCCCAGCCGAAATGGCCGAGTAGAATTTTAACGTTACTTTATAATACTATTTAATTTTTAAATGTATTCGATAATATAAATCAAATCTTCATTATATTTGCTCAAAAACTAAACTCTGGTGATATCTAATGTGTATATATATTTACTTTGTCGTTAATTGTTTTATTTTAGAAGTTTCCTCCGGACATTCATATACACACAACTGCCCTTTATATATGTATAGACTACCCGGCGAAGCCTATGTAAAGATGAGAAAAAACATGGTTTAATAATCGTTTGTAAGATCTATTACTACCGAATTGCGAGTTCGATCCTCGCAGGATGACCCATAAAATCACCACGTAAAAATGATATTATTTTAATCCAGCCTGGTGGGAGGTCAGCGATTTTTTTTTTCCGTCAGAGTAGAGGGAATGATGTCACATAATGATATAGTAAGACATTTTAATTCAATGATTAACTATATTTTTATATAAAATATGAATGATGCGATTTGCTAAATTTTAAATTAATATTTCAAAGCAAAAAAAAAAAGAAATTAAATTAAGTAATTAAATTAAATGTAAAACGATAGATAATTAAAAAAAAAATTAATTCAAAGCGTAGCCGATCGAATATCAAATTATTATAGTATACTATACTATAAATTTGATAACAATTTGATAAATAGATCATGTATGCCAAACCAAGTAAACCTCTGTAAATCCCAGCCCGAGGCCTGCAGACCAGACTAAGCAAACCTTTATAAATCCTTAGGGCTGTGACCCAAACTAAACAAACCTTCTGTAAATTACAAACCCAGGCTTTTGTAAATCCCAACCGTTGAGCTGTTGGCTTGTCGCGGAAACCGTGGTTAACGAAATCGCGGATAAGTTTGTACCAGTGCACAGACCGATTACGTTATTGGGGTCAGATGTCCAGAGCCGATTGTTATGTAATTAGGATACTGATAAGGACATTGAAAATAGATCAGGTATGTGGACTTTGCTTGAGTGACAGGAATTGGTGAATCAAAATGGGTGAAGGTTATGCAAGTAATTCTTGTCACTCGAGTAATGGTTCCAAAAATCGATCGAGATAGATTAGATGTGTCGATAACGGTAACATGGGGTGGCATGATTATGAAAAGTGCGATAGATTAGAGCCAAAAACTGGGTGGGTGTTTGATTCCACAGTTGATGGTTAACTGCTAATTATAATGATAATAATAGTATTAAAAACGGTGGGTGGATGGAAAGAATAATGACGTTATTAATGGCAACAATTACGAAGAGGATGTAAGAAATGTAAAAGACGAACGTTGCCAAGAAGAAGAAGAAGAAGAAGAAGAAGAAGAAGAAGAAGAAGAAGAAGAAGAAGAAGAAGCACAACAACATTAGTTATAAATAATAATAAGAAGAAGACATTATTGAAAACAAAGAAAGAAAAGAAAGAAAGAAAGAAAGAAAGAAAGAAGAAAGTATATAGATTAAAATCCTGACGGTGAAAGAAAAATGAAAAAAGAAATATAGATTAATGATATCATTTGAAGAAAAAAAGAAAGAGGAAGAAAGAAAAGAAAGAAAGAAAGAAAGAGCGAAAGTTTGAACAAGAAAGAAGGAAGAAAAGAAAGAAAGAAAGAAAGAAGAAAGAAAGACGGAGAGAGTAAAGTTACAAGAAAGAAAGAAAGAAAGAAAAGAAAGAAAGAAGAAGAGAGAAAGAATGGAAGATATCAGTTGAAAAAGAAAGAATGAAAGAAAAAAGACAAGAGAGGAAAGAAAGAAGAGAAAGAAAGAAAGAAAGAAGATTGAACAAGAAAGAAAGAAAGAAAGAAAGAAAGAAGAAAGGAAAGAAAGTAATGGAAGTAATATCAGGTTGAACAAGAGAAGAAAGAAAGAAGAAAGAACACGAGAGAGAGCCAAAGAGAGAGAGAGAGTGGTGGCGAGTTGAACAAGAAGAAGGAGGGAAAAACAGAACGAGGAAGAGAAAGAGGAATAGAAGAAGAAGAAGAAGAAGAAAGAAAAGGAACGGGAAGATATCAGTTGGAACCAGAAAGAAGAAAGAAAGAAGAAGGAAAGTACGGAATAAAGAAAAAGATAAGAAAAGATATCAGTTGAACAAAGAAGAAAGAAAGAAAGAGAAAGAAAGAATGGAAGATATCAGTGAACAAATAAAGAAGAAAGAGAGAAAGAAGCAAAGTGGAAGATAGGAAGACCAAGAAAGAAAGAAAGAAAAGAAAGAAAGGGAAAGTGAACAAGAACAAGAAAGAAAGAAAGAAAGAAAGTGGATATCAATAAGATGTGATGATGAAAGAAAAATGAAAATATAAATCAATATAAATGAAAAGAAACAGAAAGAAAGAAAGAAAGAAAGAAAGAAAAGAGAAGAGAAGACGATATTAATGGCAACAATTACGAAGAGGATGTAAGAAATGTAAAAGACGAACTTTGCCAAGAAGAAGAAGAAGAAGAAGAAGTACAACAACAACATTAGTTATAATAATAACAATAACAATAACAATAATAATAAAGTAAAGTAAAGTCGACGGGGCGGCCTAAAGTCAGTATCAGCCAGTTAGCGAAGGGAGTCTATCCCTTTTCAATAGCGCTAGACAAAGGAGATTGTTTTAGCATCTGAGGTGGAGCACCACATCTACCATCAGCTCCTTACTTTACCGCACAGATCACTGTGCTACTCATACGCTGAGTTGGCGAGGGCCGGTATTGAACTAGGAACCTTGTGGTTTCTAGACGAACGCTCTACCGACTGAGCTAACCCGGCCCCTTACAATAATATTAATTATCATTATTATTATGTAGATAATTATTTTTGGGAGAATATGTGCTTAATTGAAGTCATACCTAATATTTGAAAATTAATTAGTTGATAATTAATGAATTAGGCGTGCATATCTGTTTAATTTATTAATTATCAACTAATCATTTTTCAAATTAGGTATGACTTCAATTAAGCATATATTCTCCCAAAATTGTCGGCTATCGCCATCTCAAACAGATTGTTCACTTTCATAGATAATTATGTATATGTATATAATATTAATGCTAATAATAAGTAGTTTTTTTTAAAACTTTTTCTATAATAATAATAATAATAATAATAATAATAATAAGTAAAGTCGTCGGAGCGGCCTAATGTCGGTATCAGCCAGACAGCGAGGGAGTCTATCCTCTTTTCCACTAGCGCTAGACCAAGGAGATTATTTTAGCATATGAGGTGGAGCGCCACACCTACCATCAGCTCCTCACTTTACTGCACAGATCCCTGTGCTATTCTAAGTTTGCGAGGGCCGGTATCGAACCAAGAACCTTGTGATTCCTAGCCGAACACTCTACCGACTGAGATAAACCAGCCTTTTATAATAATAATAATAATAATAATAATAATAATACTCGAAGACTACACAAAAAAGAATAAAGACAGATTACTTATGGCGGCCAACAATAGTAGATGTGACATATGGACAAACAGAAAAACAACAAAGACTAGAAAACACAAATGGGAAGAAAAACAATTATATGGAAACTTCAAACGACAAATTGGAGAGGTTGCACACGAAAGACCTGGACGTGGTTAAGAAAAGGAAACCTTAAAAGAGAAACTGAATCACTAATAATTGCTGCACAGAATAATGCCATAAGGACAAACTATATCAAAGCAAAAATTGATAAGACCCAACAAAATAGTAAATGTAGCTTATGCGGTAATAGAGATGAGACTGTAAACCATGTACTATGCGAATGTAGCAAACTAGCACAAAGGGAGTACAAAACTAGATACGACTGGGTTGAGAAGGTGATCCACTGGGAATTATGCAAAAAATTAAATTTTGACCATACAACAAAATGGTATATGCATAAACCAGAATCTATTCTTAAGAACGAAACGCATAAAATTCTCTGGGACTTTGAAATAAAAACGGATCAATCCTTCCTCTGATTTCCAGACTTTCCAAACCCTTTTCCAATCCTTTTGGGACCGTCCCAAGTGCACCAACTACAATTGGTATCACTTTCACTTTCATATTCCATAACATTTTCAGTTCTCTGGCAAGGTCCAGGTATTTGTCCATTTTTTCATTTTCCTTCAGCTTCATCCTGTGATCTGCTGGAACTGCAAAATCCACCAGTTGACAAGTTCTTTCTTTTTTTGTTAATCAACACTAGGTCTGGTCTTCTTGCATTCAGTATTCGAGTATTATTATGAGTATTCGAGTATTTGAGTATTATTATTATTATCATTATTAAATAATAATAATAATAATAATAATAATAATAATATATAGTAGTAGTAGTAGTATGCATGATTGGTTGGGAAAGGTGATACGTTTGGAATTGTTGAAGTGATTATTATATTAAAGCGAAAACAGATAAATATACAACAAAATAACAAGTGTAGGTGATGTGATGACAGAAATGAAACAGTGATCACACAATAAGCTAATGCTGCTACCTGGCACATCTGGGATTTTCAGATACAAACTGATCACCTAATCCCGGTAAGAAGACTGTTAATTTACAATTTGTGACGATTTGGTTTCATGTATTTTTTTACACGACAATCTTCAAACAGGAAAAGAAAAATTTTGAGAAATCGATATATTATATATATATATATATATATATATATATATATATTGAGATTTATCCAAACTTGGTAGTAAGGGATGATTCTGTCTTTCACTGGGAGTCCGAGTGACAGCAAGTCTCCTCAGGTCTCCAGGACTCTTCTGAGTATTATTTTTTATTATTAGTATTATTATTTTTAATTGATTTAAATTTCTATTATTTATTTTTTTAATTTTATTTTTATTATCTTACTAATAATTTATTTATATCTTAACTAGTATTTTCCTTTTATACATCATTATACTCTAATGTTTAAATTTAAAATCTTTTTATTTTACTTGTCTATTTATATTTTAATAACTACTCTGTGTTTTTCTGTCCTGTCACTTTTTTGTCTGTCTGGACACCCTAGAAATCAACCTTGAGATGTATCTCTTTTTTTTCAATTCACTTCCTGTTTCTTTGAAAAGGTGGGAGCGAGATACGATCGGTTTGGTTTTTGGTGGGGGTGGGTTGTGTGTGTGGTTGTGGGTTTGTGGTTGGTTGTTGTTTTTGTTGGTGGGGGTGGTTTGGTTGGTTGGATTGGGTGGGGTGTGGTGGGTGGTGGTTGAGCATCAGAGCAAAGGCTGGGTATAGTGGTTACGTGGGTGGTGGGCGGTGTTGTTGCGGTCGGTGGGGCTTGGATTTACTGTGTTGTGTTTGGCGGTGTGGTTGGTGTTGTGGCCGTGGTGACTTTGTTATTTTTTTTCTTTTGTCTGTCGGGTTCATGTGTCTTTGTTGTTTTGTGTGTTCTTGTTGGGGGTTTGTTTGTTGTTGTGTGTGGTTGGACCACGGCTCCCAGTCAGAAAAAATTCCCTCACGCCCGCGCCCGCCCCCCCGAGCATGGCCCCCCGCCCCCCCGCAGCGCCCCTTCGGGTAAAGCCAGGCACTTCCCAGGGTATGGGCAAAGGCCTGCGAGTTGCTGTGGGTGTGGGGGATTGGTGCTGGGTGGTTGTGAAGGTATGTCTGGATTTGTGTTCTTTGGTATTTTTTGTTGGTTTGATTGAGTGGTTGGTGGGTGTTTTCTTATAAAAAAATGAAGAGAAATATATGGGTGGTTGTTGTGGTTGTGGGGGTGATAAGGGTTTGTTTGGGTGTGGTTGTTGGGCGGGGTGTAGTGTTGGTGCAGGGTTGGGGCATGGGTGGTTGTGTGGTGGTTTTGGAGATAGTATGAGGTGGGAGGTCGGTTTTGTTTGTTGTGGGTTGGGTGGGGGGGGTGGTTGTTTGGGGGTTGGGGTGTGTGTGGTGTTTTTTGGTGTATGTGTTTGGGTGTGTTTTGTGTGGTGGTGTGGTGTGTTTGTGTGTTTTTTGTGTTGGGGTTTGTTGGTTTGTGTGTTGGGTTTGTGTGTGTGGGTTGTGGTGGTTTTTGTAGTGGGTGTTTGGGTTTTGTTGGATGGGGGGTGGTGGGGGGGGTGGGGGTTTGGGGGTGGTTGTGTGGGTTGTTTTTGGTTTGTTGTGGGTGTGGTGTTGGTGGTTGGGTGGCGGTTTGGTGGTGGGTGGTGTGGGTGGTGTGTTTTTTTGTGTGTTTTGGGGTGGGTGTGGGTGGGGTGGGTGGGGTGGTTGGTTTGGGGGTTTGTTGGTGGTGGGTGGGGGTTTTGTTTTTTGGTGTGTTTGGGGTTGGGTGTGGGTGTGGTTGTTGGGGCAGTGTTGGTGGTGGTGGTGGCGTGTGGGTGGTTGGTGGTGTGGGGGGTTGTGTTGTTGGTGGGTGTTTTGGGTTGTTTGATTGGGGTGTGGGTGTTGTGTGTGTCGGTGGGGTTTTTGGGGGTTGGTTGTGTGTTGGGTTGGTGGGGTGCTGATTGGGTGGTGGGGGGTGTTGTGTGTCGTTGGAGTGATGTTTTTTGGTGTTTTTGTTGTTTGGTTTGCGGGTTGGGGTTGTGGTGGCGGTGATTGTGTGTGGTGTGTGGTTGGTTTGTGTTTTGTTGTTTTTGTTGTGGGGTTGGGTGTGTGTGGGTGTTTGGGTGTTGGGGTGTGTAATTTGGGTAATGGGATGTTGTGGGTTGAGTATGGAGTGGGGGGGGGAGGGTTTTACTTGTGTTGGTTTGAGGTCTGTGGTGGGGTATGTGTAGATTTTTGTTGTATTGGTTGAGTAGAGGTGCGGGGGGGGGTTGGTGTGGGGGGGTGGTGTGGTGGCTGCGGAGCTTGTGGAGCTGGGTGGTTGGTGGTTTGGGTGGTGTGGACTGTTGGGTGAGTGTCGGGTTTGTGGTTTGTTGGTTGGGGTGTGTGTGAGGGTCGGCGGAGGTGGCACGGCGTGGGTTTGTGGGGTGGTTTGGTGGTGGTGTTGGTGTAGTGTGTGTGGGTTTTTGTGCTTGGCGGGGTGTGTGGGTTGGGTTGTGGTGGTCGCGTTTGGTTGTGGGTGTTGGTGGGTGTGGAGTTTGCGGCGGGTGGGTGTGGCGGTGGTTTTAGGGGGTTGGGGAGTGTGTGGTTTTGGCGAGTTTGGGGTCTTGATGAGGTTTGGTGCGGTGAGGCGGGTGGTCGTTTGGTTGTGGGGTTTGTGGGGGTAGTGGTGGCTGGTGTTGGGATTGCGGGATGGTGAGAACGTTGAGTTGTTTTGCGATCTGGTAGTGTTGGGTGTCGGGGGGTGGATGTAGATGTTTTTTTAAATTATTTGGTTTTGGGTTTGGTGTGCTTGTGATTTAATATATATTCATGGTGGCTTTTTGGGGTTTTTGGTTGTGATATTTTGGCGTTTGGTCTTATAAGTGGATAGTTGGGAGACCGCAATCTGTGAGGTGAGGACGAAATTGAGGGGACCGGTTTAAATCAACTTAGATTTATATGGCGCCCCAATTTTCGTCGTAATAATTTATTATGGATTACTGTATGAGTTCTTCCTCCTTTATATATATATATATATATATATATATATATAATATATATAATATATACACTAGCTGGCCATCCCACATTCTTCGCTTGTTTTAAAACTTATTTTATATTCCACTTTTTATTGACTTTCTTCACGACAGTATGAGGGTAAGTAAACAAACAAATGTGTTTTTTTTTAATTTTTATATGGCTTTAAGCCGACAAGCGAAGAATGGGGATGGCCAGCTAGTGTAACGGTTAGAGTCTTCACCTATCAGCTTGACAGTCGAGGTTTCGAGTCACACACGGAGCAGTCTCCCATGTTTATAACCTTGCTGATGAGACCTAATAGGTCGAAATGTACATTCAGGGATTGACATTTTCTCGACTTGTTTAGCCTTACATTTGAACATATATGCCCGCCTAAATTCATTAATTATTAACTAATTGATTTTCAAAATTAGGTATGACTTCAATTAAGCATATATTATTATATATATATTATATATATATATATATATATATATATTTATTTATTTTTATATTTATATTTATATATATTAATTTTTTATTTATTTTCCATTTCTTAAAATAAATTTATGCTCTACATTGTATTGAGCACTTTGTATTTGTTTTTTCTCAACCTTAACCTCTGGATATTGTGCGCTTCCAACGATCGTTCTTATACCCACCGGTAAGTTAATACTTATACATATACAAATATATATATATATATATATATATATATATATATATATTATATATATAATATATTATATAAGATATATATATATATAAATAGTAAAGAAATATAACAAAGAGAGATTTAGCGTTATAGTCTAACTCTCCCGACTCATCTAACTGCGACAGGTTTTTTTTAAATAAAACTCTTGTGTCTTAAGGAAGATTTCTTCTCTGGACTTTTGGATATATATATATATATATATATATATATATATATATATATATATATATATATATATATATATAGAGTTAAGCGTAAGGAAATGAATCCGACGCTATATGTATAGATAAAATGGTATGAAAAACACATATGTTGTTAAATTGAATTAATTTTATATCTTTTTAAAAACATTTTCATCTAAAAACGGACCCAATTATCATTATGCTCTGATGAAGATTTTTTTTTATGAAATCAAAATATTGGTGATAGTAGCAATGAAAAAGATATGAAATGAATTCAATTTAACAACATATGTGTTTTTCATACCATATATATATATATATATATTATATATATATATATATATATCTTCTTATTAATGGAGATTGTGTGTTTTACTGTCAACCGAAACTATATTACTATAAAATCACAATTCCCTTCGTTATTTACATCACATTATCCATGATTTTTTTTTATTTAAACCTCAATTATTGATAAAATTGTTTACATCATTAAGACTGTTGACCATATTACATACACAGAACATGCAATTGTATTTATATATACAACAAATAGCAGATTATAGTGTGAATGGGAAGGCTACTTTGCATATTGATATTAAAAACTTGATTTTAATAAATATATGCTTAGTATTATTGATTTCTAATTGTTTGGTTTTATCTTTTTGAATATGAGCAAAAATCTCGGGGATAAATCTTAAAAGAAATCCATTAATAAGAAGAAATAACTAATATTATTCTTTACTTCCTATTTTAACTAGATAGTTAAATTAGGAAAATTTACCAATGAAAGAGGGGAGTAATGGAAAATGATGGAAGAGTTACTTTCAAAGTTGTTCTATTTTTCAATCATACACCCCTCTGTTCCAAACCTTTTTATCTGCATTCTTATTCAGTTTCATTAGTCTTTCTAATTTAATATGATATTTTATTATATTAAAACTTAAATATTTGCACCCGGAGGGTGCATATATTTGCTAGTATATATATATATATATATATATATATATATAATATATATGTGTAATTTTCGGACACTCCTATATTCTTCGTCGGCGTAATGTTAAATATTTGAAGTTGGTTTTACGCATGCGCAGAAGTGTAATGAATACGTGACATGCGATACCCGAATTAAATAGGGTGTCAGCAGTTACATCTGGGTACATGCTTTAGAAATAAAAAATCATGTTTATATCTAACTTGACGAATCTTGAAAAAGAAATAGCTAGTTCAGACGGTATTTTTATGTAAAAATCAAAATTAAATCTAATAAAAAATAAGATAAGTATCTTCATTAACAGTTACCAGCATCTGTTTCTACTTGAACCCATATAAAACATTTTCATGTGCTTAAATCAAACCTTTGAAATTAGAATACCACTTCACATACTTAGGCAGTAATATCTCATCTACAGAAGGCCGTGTCAATATACGCATAGGAAAGGCTTGGACTTATTTTGGCGCAGTAATACATATGTGTTTTAAACAAGATGGAAATATCTCCACATTGAATGGTAAGCCTCTTAATGGATACTTATTTTTTATAAACACATTCTTCTATTTAACCCATAGATGGGACCCTAACAGGTACTACCACTCCTGGAGCAGTGGTGATGAATGGGTGCTCCGCATTCCCCAGACCTCCAGAACTGGAACCTCACCATCAGATAGAGTTTAACATCATTCCCAGGACATGTAGACCCTCAACTACCTCCTTCTATCACCCATATGATAAAAAGGGTCTAGGATTGCCATAAGGGCAATAGGGTCGGGACAATCATATAGGTGCTAAGGCTTGATATGACCAGCCGATTGATCGGAGGGGGCCTCTCTGACCGTCCGTGTAGTTTAAGTAAGAGATAAAGTGGTGTGTTGCATATCATGGACTGCTCGTCCACAAGGATACCGTCCTTAAGTATCATGGGTCGCCACTCACGGCCAACAGGTGGTCCCATTGAGGAGGAGGGTATTACCCCTCTGCAAAGGTGTAGTCGATGTATCCTAAAGCCCCAGATGACAGGGCTCTACCTAAATTGCGTTTACAATTGTCTCTAACTAAATTAAACAGAGATTTATCATGTAAGTCTTTTTATATTTCCTCAATGAAATTTTACTGTTACATAAAATCTTGTCACGATTTTGAAAAACATGAGATCACCTGTTAAAAAAAACGAAATTAGAGACATTTTTAAGAGAAGAAAAATCACGATGAGTTTTTCTCAACGAAAGAAATGAATTAATCTATACATATATAAATGACAGTTGTGTGAATCTGTATGTCCGGAGGAAACTTTGAAAATAAAACAATTAACGACAAAGTAAATATATATGCACATTAAATATCACCAGGGCTTGGTAATAATGAAGACTTGATTTATATTCGTGAAGATAATTTAAAAGATAAAATTTAGATAATAACAGCATGGATTTTTTTTCATTTAATATTTTAGGTAGTAAACATTAACATTTCTTTTCAGAGTAGCTGTATCAATGCAAGGTCTATTTTCTTTGCATAGGGATTTAAATGGGGCATCCCATGAGGATTCAACTCACGATTCAGTAATAATGGATCTGCGGGACTAACTTTTAAAAAATCCCCCTCTCCCCAGGCGACACCGGGTAGCCGCTGCTAGTCTATTAATGATGGAGATTAGGTCTCTATTTGTCAGTAACAAAAACTAAGTCACTGCTTACGTCACAATTACAAAAGTCGTCAATACATAGAATAAGTCGTCGAAAGTGGCTTAAAGTCGCTATCAGCTAGACAGCAAGGGAGTCTATCCTCTTTTCACTTGCGCAAGACCAAGGAGATTGTTTTTAGATAAAAATAAAATCATGGAGAATGTGATGCCAATAACTAAGAGAATTGTGACTTGTATAGTAATATAGACCGATAAACCCACAATCTCCATTATAATAAGATTTCATGGGCCACAAAACATTCTGGTTTCAAAGTGGGCCATGAGCTGAAAAAGGTTGGGAACCCCTGGTCTAGAGTACCCCTTCATCGCCATTACTTCCAGGTCAACTTTTACCTGGAATGGTAGTACCTGTTAGCGTCTCATCTATGGGTTAAATAGATTTTTTAAAAAATGAGTTTTTCTGGTTTCTGGTTTTGTTTTGTTTTACGGCATATCAACCTCAGTGGGTCATTTAATGCCGATAAAGTTTTTAAATAAATCAATTCTTAATGGATAATACAATTTTTTATATAAATACATTTTTCTATTTAACCCATAGATAGGACCCTAACAGGTACTACCACTCCGGGTCAGAGTGGACCAGGGAGCAATGGTGATGAATGGGGTGCTCCACATTCCCCAAACCTCCAGAACTGGAACGTCACCATCAGATTAGAGTTTAACGTCATTCCCAGGACATGTAGACCCACAGCCACCGCCTTCTAGCACCCATATGATAAAAAGGGATTGTGGCTTGCCATAAGGGCAATAGGATTGGGAAAATCATATAGGTGCTAGGGCTTGACGTGACCAGCCGATTGATCGGAGGGGGTCTCTCCGACCGCCCGTCTAGCCCAAGATAGGGCCAAAGTGGAGTATTGCATGTCATGAACTGCTCATCCACCTGGGCTCTATCCTTAAGCATCACGGGTCGCCACCCACGGCCAACAGGTGGCCCAATTGAGGGAGTCTTACCCCTCTGCAGAGGTGCAGTCGGTGCATTCTAATGCCCCAGGACAAGGCGGAAAATGAGTTTTTAAAACGAGTTTGAAAAAATTGAATCCCTAACTTGAATAAATAAAACAAAAATATCTTCGGCATAAAATAACCCGAATATTGACATGCCGTAAAAATCCAAACCAACCAACCAGCCAGCCAACTAATCATTCATCCAATTAACCTTTCTTTCTGCTGTAAATATCGATATTTAGAAGAATTACTGGATAATCTAGTCGTCATACCGTTGGTTAACTTGTCTAAACATCCGCTTCTGAGGGTGGGGTTCGATCCGGTGTTGACACAACAAGGCTTTCGCCGGGTTTTTTTTAACGGAGACACAGTATTTAAGCTAATATCTAAAAAGTCAACGACTTTCAAATTTGTTTGTATATCTAATCCGAAACCGAACCTGTTAAAAAGCCAGTGCATTATGCTAGGCTCAGGTCAGAGTGGACTTGGATTTAATTGTGGGCTTCTTATTGATTACGTCTTTTATTTTATGCCTAGAAATTGGGGAATCACAGTCCTTATATATATATATATAATATATATAATATATATATATATATATATATATAATATATTAATTTGAAAGCAATTACAATGCAAGTAAAAAAAAAAAAACAAAAAGATGTTATTTTTTGTCTTATCGATTTCAAAGTAAAACTTTATATTCAGAGACGATTTTCGGAAATGGACGCGTTATTTATTTTATTTTTTTTTAACCCTAACCCTAACCCTGCCAAAATAACATCTTTTTATTTTTATTTTTTTTACTTGCATTGTAATTGCTTTCAAATTAATATATTATAAAATACTTAACAATGCTTCAAGCAAATTACCAATTACTTTTATATATACTAGCAAATATATGCACCCTCCGGGTGCAAGTATTTAAGTTTTAATGTAATGAAATATCGTATTAAATCAGAGGCAGACAAAAAGATATGTAACAGAGTGGGGGTATAATAGAAAAATAGAAATGAAACTTACTCTTCCATCATTCCCGTCTTTCATTGCTGAATTTTACTTATTTAACAATTTAGTTAAATTAGGAAATAAAGAATAAAATGACAGTTATTTTTTCTTGTTAATGGATTTCATTTAAGATTCATTGGAGAGATTTTTGCTTATATTCATTAAAATAAAACCAAACAGTTAGAAATCAATAATACTAAGCACATATTTAATAAAATCACATTTTTAATATCAATATGCAAATAAGCCTTCTCATTCACACTGCAA
>CM042176.1:18716536-18742109 GCA_023376005.1 Doryteuthis pealeii | reverse complement strand
CAAGTTTGTTAATATCTATCTACCTATCTCAGTTATGCTTCACAATCTATCTACCTATACTGTCTCAGCGCTTCATATACTATCAACCTTATCTCACTTTTGTTTCCTATCCTATCTATCTCATCTATATTTCTACTTCATACTTTCTACTCTATCTACTCTACCATACTCAGTCTGTCCTCTACTTTATCTATCTCAGTCATTGTTCATATCTATCTATCTTTATCTATCTAATCTATCTTAGTTTGTTAATATCTATCTACCCTATCTCAGTTTGTTGCACATCTATCTACCCTATCTCAGTTTGTTTCACATCTATTCTACCTATCTATCTCAGTTTGTTCCAGTTTTTCACATCTATTCTATATCTAGTCTGTTCATATATCTTATATCTCTTACCTATCTCAGTTTGTTAATATCTATCTGTCCAATACCAAGTCTGTTTATATCTATCAACCTATTCTCAGTTCGTTCGTATCTATCTATTTACCATCTCAAATCAATCCTATCATATCTATCTATCTATCTATCGATCTATCTCAGTTGTTCATATCCCTCAACATCTTATTACCTAAAAAAATCACACATGAAAGTTAACGAAACAAGCATTTTGATAATAACTTGATTCGGCATTAAATGACGCAACAAGGGTTCAGTATGACGTTAAAACAATACAACAAAAAATAACTCTTAAGTATTGGCCTTGTATCAGACCCAGTGAACAAGAATGAACCAAAACAAACATCTTCAGCAAAAATAACCGAAGGGTTGACATGCCGTAAAACACCAACCACCTAACCATCAGGTGTAGTTCAGCGTCATACCCAGGCACACCCCCTCCTGCAAGATAAAGTGAGCGTATTCTACCACTTTTTAACAGCAACAGACACAGTAGTTTGTTATTAACATCTAAACTATCAGAAATCAATTTTAAAAAAAAAATGTTTTTTTTTCTTATTTTACTGAAAATGCCAGTTGCTATAAGAAAGAATGACATTTGATCTTGGTACTTCAAGTTCAATGAACAAATGGGTCGTTTTCAGGGGGAGGGGGGTGAAGAGAAAAATGACACCTTCATTGTTGATCAAAATCTTCTCTTGCTCTATTGCATCAGGCTGACGAAATATCTTTTAATTACCCCTCAAACAGTGGCCTTGTGTCAGGCAACGAAATTGTTTTTTGAAAATCTTTTTTTTTTTTTAAACAATTTCGTTGCCTGAAGACTGCCACAGAGCAGGAAACCAAATGGTGGCAATAATTGTTACCAATGATAATTTAAAAAAAATAGCCAAACCTTTTATTTATTCATTTATTTATCTATTAACGCTCTATCACATATATTGAGCCTTATCTAATAACACTGTACGTTGGATTACTACCGCTTCTTCAAGTATAATAGTGCAACCACACACACACACACACACACACACACATATATATATATATATATATATAGGGAGGATATGTGCTTAATTGAAGTCATTCCTAATTTGAAAATTAATTAGTTGATAATTAATGAATTAGGCGTGCATATCTGTTTTAAATGTAAGACGCGTAAACATTATCAACTCTAATTAATTTCAATTAATGGTAGTTGACTTCATCATATTAGCAGCATCTCCCCCAAATTGTCGGCTATCGCCATCTCAAACAGTTTGTTTTTACTTTCATAAATATGTTTATCTTTAAAGATTATATGCTCTCTACTCTGGCCTTGTGCCATACATCAATTAGTAATCTTCAATGGGCAAATTGCACATTTGTGATGGCCTTGTGCATGTGCCTGAACCGTAGCGAATATCAATTTATTGATCAGGCTGGGTGCGGGTGGGTGGGGAACGGATGCTATGGATCGAAAAAATTGGAAAAAAAAAAAGAATTTTAGATTTCTTTCGACATCTGAGATATCGATTTGCAATATCTTCAACTGAAAATAGTTGTTTACTAAGCTTTACTTAGTTCTGGCACAAGACACGTGCATGGAGCCACCCAATGAGACTTCACATCAGAAGTAAAGTAAGTAAATCCTGCAAAGTGGCATATTGTCATCCTCATCATCATGTCCCTGGAGGTCCTCTTCCGCAGCATCCAGTATCCGCGCTGAGTTGGTCTGTGTATCTCTTTGCTGGACGGCATACTCTGGCGTGTCCATGTGATGGCTTCCACAGAATAACGTCACTAATGAGTTATCCAACTATTCTCCCTCCAGCTATGGGTAAATAGTAGGGTGGACTGGGCTCTGTAACCTTGGTTAGGTAATCAATTTAGGAGAAGGAAAATTCTGAATTCAAACCTGTTAAACTCCGCTTAAGAAACTGACCTTGTGTCGCATCCTGCTCGTGTGGAGGGGTTGGTAAATATGTACACTTGGGAAACTTATAAATCCAACTATTCTCCCCCCAGCTATGGGTAAATAGTAGGGAAGATTAGGCTCTTTAACCTTCGTGTGAAAAACAATTTAGGAAAAGGAAAACTCTATATTTAAACCAACTTAGGGGAGTTCTTGCTGCACATAGTTCTAATATATCAAGTATTTCTATCTAATAAAATGATTTGCACACAGTTGTATGGTTTCAAGTATTCCTATATAATCTATCAATAATATATTGTAGATTCAGTCTCTATAATGTCTGTAACCAAAACTATGTCACTGCTTACGTCACAATTACTAAAATCGTGAATTCATAGAATAAAGAATAATCAATATCAATAAAATAGATAAAAGCTGTTCCTTATAATTCAACGTTTGAATCCTTTCTATCTCTTATTATAATGGAGATTGTGTGTTTGTCTGTTTGTAACCGAAACTAAATCACTACTCAAGTCACAATTCCCTTAGTTATTGACATCACATTCACCATGAATTTATTTTTTATTTTAAACCTCAATTATTGATAAAATTGTTATACCTTATTAATACTGTTGGATCTGTATTTAACCGTGACCCCACTTATACGGGTCAGGCACAAGTCCCTATTAACGTGGACCACCCACAAGCGAAGTCAATGGAAGCGGCAGGTGAAAAATTGCGTCGATCCCGTCGGCATTCCCCATCAAGGGGGCGCCTCATAAATCCAGCCTGCCCTTTAAATCAAGGGGGCAGGTGTTGCCGGGGATGGCCCCCTGGGATCGACGCCAAAGATCCAGGGCCCAAAGCATGGACCCCGGCGTGGGCCGGATCTACATCTACTGTATTTACCGCTGTACGGGTCAAGCACAAAGATTAACGTGGACCACCCACAAGCCGAACGCTCATGAGTGTAGGTGAAAAATTGCGTCGATCCCTAGGCTTCCCACAAGGGGGGCGCCTCAGGCACGTGGGCAATAAACCCAGCCCTGCCCCTTTATCAAGGGGCAGGTTTGCCTGGGGGGATGGCCCCCTGGGATCGACGCTATTAACTCGTTAAGATTGACCCCCGGCGTGGGCCGGATCTATACTAATAACATGCATATATTTAATATCAACAAAATAGCGGTTACAGTTGTGAACGAGAAGGCTAATTTGCATATTGATATTAAGAATTTGATTTTATAAATATATGCTTAGTATTATTGATTTCTAATGTTTGTTTTCTCTTAACGAATCTGAGCAAAATCTCGGGATATATCTTAAAAGAAATCCATAAACAAGACGAAAGAACTGTAATTTTATTAAATACCTTCATAATCTAACTAAATAATAAATTATGAAAAAAGAAAGAGGGGAGTGATGGAAATGATGGAAGAGTTAGATTTAAAGCTGTTCTATTTTTCGATTATACCCCTCAGTTTATCATTTTCTAAATAGTTTCTAATTTGATATATTTTATTACATCAAAACCTAAAAACTTGCACTGAAGGTGCATATATTTGCTAGTTATAATAAATAAAATATATATTAGCTAAATAATAAACTATATAAACTATGAAATTAATTAAAAATTATATTATTTTTAAATGGGAAAACAAAAACGTTATTCTCGAAATTTGTAATAATTTTTAAAATTACTTTTTACTCTTGTCCTTTTTTCCTTACAAGAAGTTAACTAAAACTTTACAAAATGAATAAATACCTACGATCTTGTGGAAACGTTTATGTGTAAAAATTCAAAATGATTATCTAATTAATAATTAATAGATGCCGCAACATTTTATTTGAGAGAGACAGGACTAAGTTCACTTTCAAATTGTTTATTTTTTTTACTCCTTTAATAAATTGATTTACTTACTTATGATACAAACCCTTGACATTGAATTTTTAAACTTCACACCCACTCAGACAATATTCTTTAAAAAAAAAAAAAAAAAAAAAAAAATTCACACAAGCCCAGAGGGATATTTAAATTGATCATTCGAATATCCTCTGGGCTGTGTGAATTTTTTTTTTTTTTTTTTTTTTTAAGAATATTGTCTGAGTGGGTGTGAGTTAAAAATTCAATGTCAGAGGGTTTGTATCATAAGTAAGTAAAATCAAATTTATTAAAGGAGTAAAAAAAATAAAACAATTTGAAAGTGAAACTTAGTCCTGTCTCTCTCAAATAAAATGTTGCGGGCATCTATTAATTATTAATTAGATAATCATTTTGAATATTTTACACATAAACGTTCCACAAGATCGTAGGTATTTATTCATTTGTAAAGTTTTAGTTAACTTCTTGTAAGGAAAAAAGGACAAGAGTAAAAAGTAATTTTAAAAATTGATTACAAATTTCGAGAATAACGTTTTGTTTTCCATTTAAAATAATATAATTTTTTTAATTAATTTCATAGTTTATATAGTTTATTTATTTAGCTAATATATATTTTATTTATTATAACTAGCAAATATATGCACCCTTCAGGTGCAAGTTTTTAGGTTTTGATGTAATAAAATATATCAAATTAGAAACTATTTAGAAAATGATAAACTGAGGGGGTATAATCGAAAAATAGAACAGCTTTAAATCTAACTCTTCCATCATTTTCCATCACTCCCCTCTTTCTTTTTTCATAATTTATCTATTTAGTTAGATTATGAAGTATTTAATAAAATTACAGTTCTTTCGTCTTGTTTATGGATTTCTTTTAAGATATATCCCCGAGATTTTTGCTCAGATTCGTTAAGAGAAAACCAAACAATTAGAAATCAATAATACTAAGCATATATTTATTAAAATCAAATTCTTAATATCAATATGCAAATTAGCCTTCTCGTTCACACTGTAAACCGCTATTTTGTTGTATATATAAATATACTTGCATGTTATTAGTATGTAGATCCACGCCGGGGGTCCAGTGGCTTTGGCCCTGGATCTTTACGAGTTAATAGCGTCGATCCCAGGGGGCCATCCCCCAGGCAACACCTGCCCCCTTGATTTAAAGGGGCAGGGCTATTGCCCAGTGTGAAATGCCTACGGATCGACGCAATTTTTCACCTGCCACTCCATGAGCTTCGGCTTGTGGGTGGTCCCACGTTAATAGGGACTTTGTGCCTGACCCGTACAAGTGGGGTACGCGTAAATACAGTAAGATCCGGCCCAAATCTTTACGAGTTAATAGCGTCGATCCCAGGGGGCCATCCCCCCAGGCAACACCTGCCCCTTGATTTAAAGGGGCAGGGCTGGATTTATTGCCCAGTGCCTGAGGCGCCCCCCTTGATGGGGAATGCCGACGGGATCGACGCAATTTTTCACCTGCCGCTCCATGAGCTTCGGCTTGTGGGTGGTCCCACGTTAATAGGGACTTTGTGCCTGACCCGTATAAGTGGGGTACACGGTAAATACAGTATGTAGATCCAACAGTATTAATAAGGTATAACAATTTTATCAATAATTGAGGTTTAAATAAAAAAATAAATTCATGGTGAATGTGATGTCAATAACTAAGGGAATTGTGACTTGAGTAGTGATTTAGTTTCGGTTACAAACAGACACACAATCTCCATTATAATAAGATAGAAAGGATTCAAACGTTGAATTATAAGGAACAGCTTTTATCTATTTTATTGATATTGATTATTCTTTATTCTATGAATTCACGATTTTAGTAATTGTGACGTAAGCAGTGACATAGTTTTGGTTACAGACATTATAGAGACTAAATCTACAATATATTATTGATAGATTATATAGGAATACTTGAAACCATACAACTGTGTGCAAATCATTTTATTAGATAGAAATACTTGATATATTAGAACTATGTGCAGCAAGAACTCCCCACAGTTGGTTTAAATATAGTTTTCCTTTTCCTAAATCGGTTTTTCATACGAAGGTTAAAGAGCCTAATCTTCCCTACTATTTACCCATAGCTGGGGGGAGAATAGTTGGATTTATAAGTTTCCCAAGTGTACATATTTACCAACCCCTCCACACGAGCAGGATGCGACACAAGGTCAGTTTCTTAAGCGGAGTTTAACAGGTTTGAATTTAGAATTTTCCTTCTCCTAAATTGATTACCTAACCAAGGTTATAGAGCCCAGTCCACCCTACTATTTACCCATAGCTGGAGGGAGAATAGTTGGATAACTCATTAGTGACGTTATTCTGTGGAAGCCATCACATGGACACGCCAGAGTATGCCGTCCAGCAAAGAGATACACAGACCAACTCAGCGCGGATACTGGATGCTGCGCAGAGGACCTCCCAGGGACATGATGATGAGGATGACAATATGCCACTTTGCAGGATTTACTTACTTTACTTCTGATGTGAAGTCTCATTGGGTGCTCCATGCACGTGGTCTTGTGCCAGAACTAAGTAAAGCTTAGTAAACAACTATTTTCAGTTGAAGATATTGCAAATCGATATCTCAGATGTCGAAAGAAAATCTAAAATTCTTTTTTTTTTTCCAATTTTTTCGATCCATAGCATCCGTTCCCCACCCCACCCGCACCCAGCCTGATCAATAAATTGATATTCGCTACGGTTCAGGCACATGGCCACAAGGCCATCACAAATGTGCAATTTGCCCATTGAAGATTACTAATTGATGTATGGCACAAGGCCAGAGTAGAGAGCATATAATCTTTAAAGATATAAACATATTTATGAAAGTAAACAAACTCTGTTTGAGATGGCGATAGCCGACAATTTGGGGGAGAATATGTGCTTAATTGAAGTCATACCTAATTTGAAAATTAATTAGTTGATAATGTTTACGCCTTACATTTAAACAGATATGCACGCCTAATTCATTAATTATCAACTAATTAATTTTCAAATTAGGAATGACTTCAATTAAGCACATATCCTCCAAATATATATATATATATATATGTGTGTGTGTGTGTGTGTGTGTGTGTTGGCACTATTATACTTGAAGAAGCGGTAGTAATCCAACGTACAGTGTTATTAGATAAGTGCTCAATATATGTGATAGAGCGTTAATAGATAAATAAATGAATAAATAAAAGGTTTGGCTATTTTTTTTAAATTATCATTGGAACAATTATTGCCACCATTTGGTTTCCTGCTCTGTGGCAGTCTTCAGGCAACGAAATTGTTTAAAAAAAAAAAAAGATTTTCAAAAACAATTTCGTTGCCTGACACAAGGCCACTGTTTGAGGGGTATTAAAAGATATTTCGTCAGCCTGATGCAATAGAGCAGAGAGATTTTGATCAACATATGAAGGTGTCATTTTTCTCTTCACCCCCCCCCCCTGAAAACGACCCATTTTTCATTGAACTTGAAAGTACCAAGATCAAATGTCATTCTTTCTTATAGCAACTGGCATTTTCAGTAAAATAAGAAAAAAAAAAACATTTTTTTAAAATTGATTTCTGATAGTTTAGATGTTAATAACAAACTACTGTGTCTGTGCTGTTAAAAGTGGTAGAATACGCTCACTTTATCTCCTGCAGAGGGGTGTCCTGGGTATGACGCTGAACTACACCTGATGGTTAGGTGGTTGGTGTTTACGGCATGTCAACCCTTGGGTTATTTTATGCTGAAGATGTTTGTTTTGTTCATTCTTGTTCACTGGGTCTGATACAAGGCCAATACTTAGGAGTTATTTTTTGTTGTATTGTTTTACGTCATATCAACCCTTGTTGCGTCATTTAATGCCGAATCAAGTTATTTATCAAAATGACTTGTTTCGTTAACTTCATGTGTATTTTTTTAGGTAATAAGATGTTGAGGATATGAACAGACTGAGATAGATAGATAGATAGATAGATAGATAGATAGATATGAACGGATTGAGATAGGTAAATAGATAGATACGAACGAACTGAGATAGGTTGATAGATATAAACAGACTTGGATAGATAGGCAGATAGATATTAACAAACTGAGATAGGTAGATATATATATATGAACAGACTGAGATAGATAGGTAGATAGATGTGAACAAACTGAGATAAGTAGATAGATATGAACAAACTGAGATAGATAGGTAGATAGATGTGAACAAACTGAGATAGGTAGATAGATGTGAACAAACTGAGATAGGTAGATAGATATTAACAAACTAAGATAGATAGATAGATAGATAGATAGATATGAACAAACTGAGATAGATATGAACAGACTGAGATAGGTAGATAGATAGATAGATAGATAGATAGATAGATAGATAGATAGGAACAAAATGAGATAGGTTGATAGATATGAACGGACTGAGACAGATAGGTAGATAGATGTGAACAAACTGAGATAGGTAGATAGATATTAACAAACTGAGATAGATAGATAGATATGAACGGACTGAGATAGGTAGATAAATGTGAACAAACTGAGATAGGTAGATAGATAGATGTGAACAAACTGAGATAGATAGGTAGATAGATATGAACAAACTGAGATAGATAGGTAGATAGATGTGAACAAACTGAGACAGATAGATAGATATGAACAAACTGAGATAGATATGAACAGACTGAGATAGGTAGATAGATATGAATAGACTGAGATAGATAGATAGATAGATAGATAGATAGATAGATAGGAACAAACTGAGATAGGTAGATAGACATGAACAGACTGAAATAGATAGGTAGATAGATGTGAACAAACTGAGATAGATAGATAAATAGATAGATAGATAGATAGATAGATAGATAGATAGGAACAAAATGAGATAGGTTGATAGATATGAACGGACTGAGATAGATAGGTAGATAGATGTGAACAAACTGAGATAGGTAGATAGATATTAACAAACTGAGATAGATAGATAGATATGAACGGACTGAGATAGGTAGATAAATGTGAACAAACTGAGATAGGTAGATAGATATGAACAAACTGAGATAGATAGGTAGATAGATGTGAACAAACTGAGATAGATAGATAGATGTGAACAAAGTGAGATAGGTAGATAGATATTAACAAACTGAGATAGATAGATAGATATGAACAAACTGAGATAGATATGAAGAGATAGATAGATAGATAGATAGATAGATAGATAGATAGATAGATAGGAACAAAATGAGATAGGTTGATAGATATGAACGGACTGAGATAGATAGGTAGATAGATGTGAACAAACTGAGATAGGTAGATAGATATTAACAAACTGAGATAGATAGATAGATATGAACGGACTGAGATAGGTAGATAAATGTGAACAAACTGAGATAGGTAGATAAATGTGAACAAACTGAGATAGGTAGATAGATATGAACTGACTGGGATAGATAGGTAGATAGATATGAACAAACTGAGATAGATATGAACAGACTGAGATAGGTAGATAGATATGAACAGACTGAGATAGATAGATAGATAGATAGATAGATAGATAGATAGATAGATAGATAGGAACTAAATGAGATAGGTTGATAGATATGAACAAACTGAGATAGGTAGATAGATATCAACAGACTGAGATAGCTAGATAGATAGATATGAACGGACTGAGATAGGTAGATAAATGTGAACATACTAGGATAGGTAGATAGATATTAACAAACTGAGATAGATAGATAGATAGATAGATAGGAACAAATGAGATAGGTTGATAGATATTAACAAACTGAGATAGATAGATAGATAGATATGAACAAACTGAGATAGATATGAACAGACTGAGATAGGTAGATAGATATGAACAGACTGAGAAAAAGGTTGATATGCCATAGAAAAAAAACCAATGTGTAAAGATGCTATTTATGTGGCCATTTAAGCAACAGCAGGTACTGTAAGGAACTTGATATCAAAATCACTTGATTCGGCATTAAATGACCCGAAACGGGTTGATATGGCGTAAAACAAACAAAACAACCAACCAATGTGTAAAGATGCTAGTTAGTTAATTGACCCGAAACGGGTTGATATGGCGTAAAACAAACAAAACAACCAACCAATGTGTAAAGATGCTAGTTAGTTAATTGACCCGAAACGGGTTGATATGGCGTAAAACAAACAAAACCAACCAACCAATGTGTAAAGATGCTAGTTAGTTAATTGACCCGAAACGGGTTGATATGGCGTAAAACAAACAAAACCAACCAACCAATGTGTAAAGATGCTAGTTAGTTAATTGACCCGAAACGGGTTGATATGGCGTAAAACAAACAAAACCAACCAACCAACCAACCAGCCAATCAACTAAATCTAACATGTAAAGATGATAAAAGAAACCGCTTGAATGACAAAAAGAATTAGATTCATTTTAGATATCCGGACTTAGAAACGGATGAACATTTTCTATCAGCTTAAGAAATTTACGAGACTTTTGAATCAAGGACAAACGGGCTGTTGTTTCATTTTTACTAAGACGTTGACAAACAAAATTGTTTATAAGCTGATAGGATGGGCGGTTGAAAGATGACAGCAAATGATTAAGACATGAGATGTTGGAGATTTCTAATTTGGGACCACGAAATGAAAATGAAAAAAACACATTTTAAAGTATTTCTTATGCCACAAATGAGACACTAACTGTGGGCGTTATCATAATCTATATTAATAATTGGTAAGATTTTGTTTGTCGGTCCTCTATGGACGGTCAAACAGTTTAATTTATAGCTACCAAAATAGATATATGTAATTATTAAAACTAGGAAGATTGTAATGTACGAAGGTGAGTCAAAAAGTAATTCCATTTTGTGTAGGACAGGTATACTTACCAACACAGGAACATGTATTATACATCAAAATGAAGTCACCGTTTCTCTCAATAGCAATGTTCAAGTGAGAACATGTATCCCTGCCCCGTAAAATTCTGTTGACTGTTCTTTGAGCCACTTCTTCACTACAGATTTTACTTCCTTCATATAAGCCCCATGTTATGATAACAACATACAACCTGGGGCTTATATGGGCATCTCAACTTGCTATAATGATTATCATGTTAGTCCCGCATATCCATTACAACTGAATAGCGAGTTCAATCCTCACTGGATGCCCTATACTTGTAATTACTAATACTTTTTATTTAGAATTTTTATTTATATATACCAACTAGCAGGACCTGTGGATATACCACTGTGTAATAATTTTATTATCACAACGTTTGGTTGATATGTTTATTTAAGAGCTATTGCCAAATAATTCAATACGTAAAAAGTATAATAATCTTGATTTAACTTTCTCTCACACTTTTTTTCTTTCTTTCCTTCTTTTTATGTTTTCATTATGATCGATTGAAACAGATTGGTTTTATTACTTCCGCGCGCTCACCCCCTCTCTCTATCTTTCCCTACTTTATTTCTTTCATTCTTTTTTTTATTTATATCTTTCTTGTGTAGCATTCTTTTTTTACCTTTTATTCTTTATTATAAAAAGGGGAATGACTCATTACTTAGCTAAGGTGACCGCACTCATAAGAAATAAGAATTCGGCAGGTAATTGATACCAGATAATCAGGATTTACATTTTGCATTTTATCTTGGACGATCTCATTTTTAACCAGAGGTTGTTGCAAGATGATAACGGTCAGAAGATTAAGGTGAAAAGTGTATTACCTATATTAATAATTGGGAAGAGGTTGCTTGCCTGTCCTTAATGGACGGCGGGATGGTTTAATTTATAGCTTCCAAATTAGGTAAACATGTTTATTGAATAATCATTTACTGCCATTTATACTGGTATATATATATATATATATATATATATATATATATATATATATATATATTTTATAAAAATAAAAAAAAAAGAAGAAGAAGGTCCGCAAAATGTATCGTTCTCAGAAAAAATGTTTTATTCTTTTTATTTCACATACGCAACAGGTGTTTCAGATATTCTGGTATCTTCTTCAGGCTTTGATCAATACATATATTGATATATATATATATATATATATATATATATATATATATATATATATATATACATAACCTATGTATGTGTATATGTATATATATATATGTATATCAATATATGTATTGACCAAAGCCTGAAGAAGATACCAGAATATCTGAAACACGTGTTGCGTATGTAAAATAAAAAGAATAAAACATTTTTTCTGAGAACGATACATTTTGCGGACCTTCTTCTTTTTTTTTTTTTATAAAATATTACATTTTCTCCCGTTGGAACCAGAACAACATTTATATATATATATATATATATATATATATATATATATATATATATATATAATATGGTTCATATATATATATATATATATATATATTATATATATATATATAAATATGGTTCACAATATATAATATATATATATATATATATATATCCAATATGGTTCACAATATATATATATATATATATATATATATATATATATATACATCCAATATGGTTCACAATATATATATATATATATATATATATATATATATATATATATATATATATCCAATATGGTTCACAATATATATATATATATATATATATATATATATAATATATCCAATATGGTTCACAAATATATAATATATATATATATATATATATATATATATATATATCCAATATGGTTCACAATATATATATATATATATATATATATATATATATATATATATATCCAATATGGTTCACAAATATATATATATATATACATATTTAAACATATTGAACCATTTAGCAATAGCTCTTAAAGTATACATATCAAACGTTGTAATAGTTAAAGACATATGCTGTGGTATATCCAATAATAATAATAATAATAATAATAATAATAATAATAATAATAATAATAATAATAATAACCTGTCCTGGAGAATGAGACGCATAAAATTCTCCGGGACTTTGAGGTACAGGCGGATCAAATAATAATAATAATAATAATAATAATAATAATAATAATAATAATAATAATAATAATAATATGCACTTGGAACGGTCCCAAAAGGATTGGAAAAGGATTTGGAAAGTTTGGAAATCAGAGGAAGAATTGATACCATCCAGAACACTGCACTGCTGCAATCTGCCAGAATACTCAGAAGAGTCCTGGAGACCTGAGAAGACTTGCTGTCACTCACTCCAGTGAAAGACCATCAGCTAATGCTGATGTGAGAACTCAAAAGGAGTAAATAATTATAATAATAATTCATCTTAGAAATTCGGACAATCAAACTCTTATTTATTTATCTATATATTTATTTTTTATTCATTCATTTATTCATTCATTTATTTATTACAGTGAAAGCGTTTAGCCGATAACATGTTTTAAGCGGCTAATTCATTTGGACGGCTCACGTGACCCAAACGGACAAAGAGATTTACTCTCATCAAAAGCAGACGTCACGAACATGGCGACGGTGTTGGCGGTGTAGAACGAAAGGGAATAAAAGCGACTCAGCGAATTGATGTCGTTGGCACGAACATTCTTGTTGAAACACGCTTTGTACTTTCTTTCTCTGTCTCTTTCTCTTTAGCCACTTTGTTTCTTTTTCTTTTTTTCTTTCTTTCTTTTTTCTTCTATTTTTTCTTTTTTTTCTTTTTTTCTTCTTCTTTGTTTTCCATTCTTTCTTGTTGTTTAAAACAAAGCGGCCATCTTGAAAACTCGGCATTTTCTGATTATTACCCTGTCTCATGAAATAAAAATAAAAAAGAAAGACGATTAGGGTTTAAACGTCAAGAAAGGAAAAGCGCTCGATGTGTAATGGTTATCACCGTCGTAAAAAAAATGAACACGACGACCTGAGTTCAAATCCTGGACGAGGCTGTTTCCATTTCACATAGCGCTAATACCCTTGTTACATACCACACTGTCGGCTGGTGATGTAGTAATTACCGACTGCACCACTGCATAGGGGTAATATCCCTAGCCCAATTGGTCCCTCTGTTGGTCTTGGGGGCGACCTGTAATGCTTAAGGACGGAATCTTGGTGGCTGAGCCGTCCATGATATGCAACACTCCACTTTGTATTATTTACTTTACCTTTTATAACACAAATATACTAAGCATACGCGAAACCCTTATAATAACAACAAAAATCTCTACAAAAAACTGTAAACTGTAGGTTTTTGCGGTTAAATCCTACTTAATGGACATAAATTCCATCATAGTATGTCACCCTGCCGAAAGAAAAGAAATACTAAAAAAACAAAGAATTAACTGAATTTAATGAAATTTTCAGTGTTGATATATTAATGAATAAAAGATATAATGCACTAGTTATTTTAATTAAAAACTTTTTATATTTTTTCAGGTCCGTTAACTTTGAACCACGTATCTTTGAGGCGTAACACAGATTCTCAAACGTGCGTGGTTAAAAGTTAATTGACCTGAGAAATGATAATTATGTAAAAACTTTTACATTTTCTCAGGTCAATTAACTTTGAACCACGTACGTTTGCGAATCTGTGTTGCGCCTCAAAGATACGTGGTTCAAAGTTAACGGACCTGAAAAAATATAAAAAGTGTTTGAATAAAATAACTGGTGCATTATATCTTTTATTCATTAATATATTATTATATATTTTATTCACTAATGTATCAACACTGAAAATTTCATTAAATTCGGTTAATTCCCTGATTTTTCTTTTCTTTCGGCGGGGTGACATACGATAGTATAATTTATGTCCTTTAAGTAGGATTTAAACAGATAGATGGTTATTACTGATAATTATGGTTATGATGGTTATTACTGATATTCCTTCAGTTTCAACCATGTTTTTGCTCATGTGTGAAGATGCTGTAATCATGCAGTTGAAATAAATTATTACAATGAAGCAAATTCAAAGTTTTTTCCTCAATTTATTATATATATATATATATATATATATATATATATATATATATATATATATAAACATTTTTTTGTGATGAAACAAAAAAATACAGTGCTCAATCACAAATTGTGAGAGCTAATATTTATTTAATTTGTTGAGTTTTTAAAAATAAATGCTTATTATAGACAGCTACCCAGGTTGTCTTGCTACGTCGCAGCAATCATCAGGCTGTCAAATTAGATCTTATGGCGTTTATTTGAAGATCTTTTCTTAATGAACATTAAGAAAAGATCTTCAATTTATTTTTAAAAACTCAACAAATTAAATAAATTAAATAAATAAATATATATATATATATATATATATATTATATATAATTATATTATTATTATTATTATTATTATGGGTACACAGTAATAACCTACTCGAGTTTCAGCATAAGGATCTTCAAGGTTAAATCCACTGGATTAATCAAGATACTGATTAATTGATTAATTGCAGTCGATTGCACGTGTGTATTTTTTGCGATGACGGTTGGTTCGCAAAAAAAAAAAATACACACATGCAATCGACTGCAATAAATCAATATCTTGATTAATCCAGTGGATTTAACCCTGAAGATCCTTATGGTGAAACTTGAGTAGGTTATTACTGTGTACCATTATTATAATAAATTTGCTCTACTCACGTATTGAGCGCTTTATATATGTTATATCGCTGTCTTATCATTGTGAAACCTGCATCAACTAACCATTGTGACAATTTTCACCGGTAAGTCACCTTTTCCACAATATATATATATATATATATATATATATATATATATATATATATGAGAGTCTTCGCGTATGATTCTAAATTATTTAGTCAAGAATTAATGTAAAAATGAATTAATGAATAGAATAAAATTGGATAAAATGAATGGAATAAATGAAAAAGATCTTTTCCCAATATTATATATATATATATATATATATATATATATATATATATAAGAAAAGTCGTCGGGGCGGCCTAATGTCAGTATCAGCCATACAGCAAGGGAGTCTATCCCTTTTCACTAGCGGTAGACCGAGGAGATTATCTTAGCGTCTGAGTTGGAAGGCCACACCTACCATCAGCTCCTCACTTTACCGCACAGATCCCTATGCTACTCATACGCTGAGTTGGCGAGGGCCGGTATCGAACCAGGAACCTTGTGATTCCTATATTTATAAACTAGAAGCGGCTACTCGGCGTTGCCTGGGTAGTGGGGGAGGTAAAAAAAAATTAGTCTCACAAATCTATTATTATTGAATCGCGAGTTCGATCCTTGTAGTATGCCCCATTAAAATCCTTATGCAAAAACAAAAGACATTGCGTTGATCCAGCCACTCTGGAAATAAAAATGAATGTCTACTATTTAGAATATTAAATGCAAAAACAAATCTATGCTGTTATCATTTACATTTCATTTTTTTTAAGTATCTTCACTAATATAAATCAAACCTTCATTATTTTTGCTCAAAAACCAAGAACTGGTGATATCTAATGTGTATATTTACTTTGCCGTCAATTGTTTATTTTCGAAGTTTCCTCGGACTTACAGATTCACACAACTGCCCTTTATATATGTATAGATTACATTTAGACATACATACACACAACTGCCCTTTATATATGTATAGATTACATTCAGACATACATACACACAACTGCCCTTTATATATGTATAGATTACATTCAGACATACATACACACAACTGCCCTTTATATATGTATAGATTACATTCAGACATACATACACACAACTGCCCTTTATATATGTATAGATTACATTCAGACATACATACACACAACTGCCCTTTATATATGTATAGATTACATTCAGACATACATACACACAACTGCCCTTTATATATGTATAGATTACATTCAGACATACATACACACAACTGCCCTTTATATATGTATAGATTACATTCAGACATACATATACACAACTGCCCTTTATATATGTATAGATTACATTCAGACATACATACACACAACTGCCTTTTATATATGTATAGATTGAAAGATTGCTTTATTTCTAAGAAGAATACCACTCTTGAAAATCCCAAATTCTATTCAAGAACATAACACCATGGAAAATCTATAACAACATTAGCATTACAAGTACTTGCTGAACGCTGTGACTTCGCTAAGAATGAAAAAATTAAGGATAGGTTTGTAATTTGACTCTAAGACTATCAGACCGTCTACAGCTTATTATTATTAGCCCAGACTAGAGTCCATCTGGTTAAACTTGCAAATCGTCGTCAAATTTAAAACGGAAATTTTTGACGACGATTTGCAACAAATCAAACTAAATTTTGAAAATACGATTCAAAATACTTGATTTTTTTTTTGTAAGTCAGGTTAGTAATTGTGTAACGTAGCGGCGTCGTCACGGTACCAAATAGATATATGTTGCATACCTCTTTACCGGCACTATATATCTATATGTTATATACTTTCTTACGTCTTACTCTGTCGTCTATTCTTCTAGCCGGATCTGGTATATCTTCTAAGGTCTCGTCTGGTCTTCTATTGAGGGTCCCGGGTCTGGTTTCTGTTGCTAGGGATTTCTTGTTATCAGAAGCCTTGTGCTATTGTTAGCTTTTAGTAATAACAACAAGACTTCGATTTACGATGATGTTACTTTATTCGTAGAACCCCAGACCAGACAATCACGCAGTGAGACTCACATCTTGCTAGCTTCGCTTCTAAGTCCTAACTGTCTAACTGAGTTGCTTACTCCTTAAACCGGAAGGGGCTTCTATTGCCTTCCGTTCTCACGATCATACCCAGAACGCAAGGTCAGAGTGAGGTCAAACGCTGTCACTCACTCTCAAGGCCATCAGCTGTACTGATCGCCATAATGATTTCTACACTACTGTCATAATCATTAGGTATCTAATGATTATGTAACAATTGTTTTATTTCATTTATTTAACGAATCTTGAAATATTTTCTAAACTAAAATACTTATGTGCAGTTTAGAAAATATTTCAAGACTAGTTAAATAAATGAAATAAAACAGTTACTAACCTGACTTACCAAAAGAAGCCAAGTAGGAAAAAATAAATAAATAAATAAAATAAAAAAGTAAATAAAAAAAAGAGCTTTTTTTTAATTTATGAAATAAAACAATTACTAACATGACTTACCAAAAAAAAAAAGTCAAGTATTTTGAATCGGATTTTTAAAATCGATTTTAATTTCAAAATTTTGTTTGATGTGTTGCAAATCGTCGTCAAAATGTTCCGTTTTAATTTTGACGACGATTGGCAAGTTTTGCCGTCCATCTTATACGAATATAGGAAGCGCGTGGTGTAATGGTTAAAGTCATGGGAAATGGACTCGTCGCCCCGAGTTCAAATTCTGGACGTGGTAATTGCATTTTACTTAGCGCTAATACCCTTGGGAAAGGTATGAATTCTACTCTCCCTCCAGCGATGGGTAAATAGTAGAGCAGATTGGGCTCTTTAACCTTGGTTAGGTCACCGGTCTAGGAGAAGGAAAACTCTGAATTCAAACCTGTTGAACTCCGCTTAAGAAATTGACCTTGTGTCGCATCCTGCTCGTGCGGAGGGGTTGGTAAATATATTTACGAATATAACCATTACACCAGGCATGTCAAACTGAGTAGCCCTCGAGAGCCGCATGGTTTACATATGTATGTCATGAGGGCCGCATGGTTTACATATGATTGTCACGTCTTTAAATCTTACTATTAATTAATAATAATAATAATAACCTACGATGCATAAGACGCAGGGCAATTTTTGAGCCAACATTTTGGGGGAAAAGTGTGTCCAATATGCCGTCAAATAGGAAGCACGTGGTCTAATGGTTAAAGTCATGGGAAATGGACTCGTCTCCCCGAGTTCAAATTCTGGACGTGGTAATTGCATTTTACTTAGCGCTAATACCCTTTGGAAAGGTATGAATTCTACTCTTCCTCCAGCTATGGGTAAATAGTAGGGCAGATTGGGCTCTTTAACCATGGCTAGGTAACCAGTCTAGGAGAAGGAAAACTCTGAATTTAAACCTGTTAAACTTCGCCTAAGAAATTGACCTTGTGTCACATCCTGCTCGTGCGGAGGGGTTTGGTAAATATATATATGCCGTCAAATACAGTAATTAAAAAATCAAATTTAAATAGTAACAGCATGGATTTTTTTTTGCATTTAATATTTTGATAGGAGACACTGATTTTTCTTTTTCAGTATGTTTATGCACTTTTTTTAACGCAATGTCTTTTTTGTTTGGCGTAGGTATTTTAATGGGGCATCCTGCGAAGATCCAACTCACGATTCAGTAATAATGGATCTGCAAGACTAACTTTTTGCCCCCGCTTCTACCCAGGCGACACCGGGTAACCGCTTCTAGTCTTATATATGAAAAAATGATTTGACATTTAATAACCCACAAGGATTGACATGCCACTACCAACCAACCAACCAACCAAAAATGTCCATTGTTATCCTTGGGATTTTCTTTTCTGAAAAAACATTGTTCTTTTTTTACCCCGCTTCTACCTAGGCGACACTGGTTAGCCGCTTCTAGTCTTATATATGAAAAATGATTTGACATTTAATAACCCACAAGGATTGACATGCTACTACCAACCAACCAACCAACCAACCAACCAAAAATGTCCATTGTTATCCTTGGGATTTTCTTTTCTGAAAAAACATTGTTCTTTTTTTACCCCGCTTCTACCCAGTCGACACCGGTTAGCCGCTTCTAGTCTTATATATGAAAAAATGATTTGACATTAAATAACCCACAAGGATTGACATGCCACTACCAACCAACCAACCAACCCATTGTTATCCTTGGGATTTTGCTTTCTAATAAAACATTTTACAAGAACGTCACCTAAGTTAAATATGAATCTACTGTTTGGCCTAATTCTATGTGAAAATTGTTGTTATAAAAAGCGTTCATTTGAATAAAGCAGACGACACGGCGTTTCAGTTTCTCAAGGCGAAAGTGTTTACGAATACTTTTGCACATACGGAGTTCTAAAATAACCATTTGTCTATTTGTGAATTAAAAGCTTGAGAGATACGGGAATTAAGTATAAAATTAAACACCACCATTATTTCTACATCTTCGAAAAAAAAAGCAGTAAACAATGTTTTCTCACGAAAACGAAAACAACAATCACGCCCAATATAGGGCGCCTAGTGTATATGTAATAGTAGTGTACCAATCCATCGCTAGTGAGTTCGATTCTCACTGAGTGTCTCATACGCCTGTCCTTGTGTGGCAAATACGCTAATCTTAGTAAATGACTCATGCAGTAATTTTAAATGCATTAATAACATGGGTTGTTTTGAAGCAACTGAAACATAGCTTGACTTTGATAAAAACATCGTTGACAAATATGAAGGGTTTTAAATGCATTAATAGCTTGGGTAGTTTTGAGGCTACTCAAACACCGACAGACTTTAATAGAGATATCGTTAATAAATAAAATGCGAATTAAAATTAAATAGTGATTATTTAATAATCATTGAGAATATAGCGTAAATAAGTGAGGGAATTGTGACATCGGCAGTGACGTAGTTTTCTTTTCAATTCCCACTAAGTGTCTCATACTCCTGGCTTTCTGGGGCAACTATGACAATCTTAGTATATGACTACAGGAAACCACAAGAAAGGTTTTAAATGCATTAATAGCATGGGTTGTTTTGAGGCAACTAAAACTTTGTTTGACTTTGATATATTTGTAGACTTCAATCATATCCCCTCTTGTACTTACCCATTAGCTTCGGTTTGTGGGTGGGCCCACGTTAAAACGGGGCCTTGTGCCCTGTCCATACAGGTGGGGTATGAGACAAATAAACCCTCTTGTACTTACGAGATCCAAAGAAAGCTAGAACTTACGAATGCAGACATAAACATGTGTGAATGGTTTCTTAATTTGGGATGTCTTGTGTTGTTTCTTTGTTATTAGTTACAACACAAGACTTGCTTTGTTTCAGGCTCATATATATTTTATTTAAGATCCTAGATCATATTTCAGCTTGGGCTGGTCAGTCTATTGTCGGCCCTTATTGGTTAGAAGACGAAAATGAGAAATCCCAAACTGTGAATACGGAGTGCTTAAATGAGAACATTTTGGGCATCTCTGTCACGACGCAAACAGATAAATCGAGATGAACAATGGTTTCAACAAGACGGGGCTACACCCCACACATCGAGAATGGTTTCAGGAGTGGCTGATCAGCAGGAAGTGTGACGTTGAGTTTGAGTTTTGAGTTTTGTTTAACGGCATATCAACCTCTGTGGGTCATTTAATGCCAAAACAATGTTTTTCAGTCTTTAAAGTAGTGGTTCTATGGAAATATTCGGTTATGTCTTGTTATATCTTGTTGAAAAGGTTGCTTTTTTTTTTTAGAAAATGTAAAATGTTTTCAGGGTTTAGTATTATCTGCGTTATTCGGACTATTGTCCTCATCTTCATTGTTATTTGTACAACGTTTCGGCCGATATGCCCTCCGGCTTTCTTCGGGTATTTCTTGTCGGACTCAGTAACCTTCTCTGATTCGAGAACCTTCTAGTCGAACTCGGGAACTTTCTTGTCGTAATCGGGAGCCATCACGGAACTTTGAACCTAACCCTTTATTCAGTCCACGGGGGTATCCCGTTCTCATTCCGCTAATCATAGCTGGGGTAGGAGCTGTGTTAATTATTGTTCTATGTAACTGCCACCTATCAGGATTGAACCTGGAACCTAACTCCCTTATCCACTAGGCCATGTGTCCAATTGTATTCTTAAAGTGACGTTGAATGGGCACCACACTCACCGGACTTGAATCCGCCAGATTTTTATCTGTTTTGGGTACCTCAAGGATAAGGTGTACCAGAACAACCCTCAAACAATTGGTGAACTAAAGGCAACAATTACAGCAACAATCAAAGAAATTCCAAAAAGAGGAATGTGTTCGCGTGATTGACAATTTTGCGCGACGTGTGAAAGATTGCCTCCAACACTGTGGTGCCCATTTGGAGCATAGAGAATTCCTTTAAAGCAAAGCAACCAAGATAAAATGAAACTTTGAGAAATGATTGTACAAAGACTAAAGTTTTAAGTCCAACAAGTTTCTTGAAATTCTATAGGCGTTGATAATATTAAATAAAATTTATTTGGGTTCTGTTTTTTGGGGAGCGGGCTCTGTATATATATATATTTTTAATAAGATTCATGTTGCGCTTATTTCCTAGTTGAGTAACATGATATTACAGAGTGACCCAGAAAAAACAGGACCCAAATTATTTATTTATTTTTCCATTAGACTAACCCTAAACCCTAACCCTAAACCCTAACCCTAATCTTAACCCTAACCCCCCCCCAGTTAAGGTACATAATATTACAGGGTGACCCAGAAAAAACAGAACCGAAAATTTTGTAATAAAACAGTTAATTTTAATTTTAATTTTTTAAAGTTTAAGTCCAACAAGAGTTAGGGTTAGGGTTTAGGGTTAGGGTTAAGGTTAGTACGGGGCTCAGCTGCTGTGTCCATTTGGAGCATATTTTAGACAGAGAATTCCTTTAAAGCAAAGTAACCAAGATAAAATGAAACTTTGAGGAATGATTCTACAAAGACTGAAGTTTTAAGTCCAACAAGTTTCTTGAAATTAAATTTTAAAAGATTAAATAAAATTTATTTGGGTTCTGATTTCTTTGGGTCAACCTGTATCTATCTATCTATCTATCTATAGATATATAAAGGGCAGTTGTGTGTATGTATGATCAGAAATTTCAATGTCGCCGGAAAAGCATGATCAGAAATTCAGAGAGTTTGGAACTGTGCAAAATCCTTATTCTAAAGGTCTAAGAGACATTCATTCTAGTTCGAGGGTGGGTGCTAGGACAGAAAGAAACATTGCAAGTTTGCCTCTAACGCCACGGTGCTCATTTGGAGCATTTTTTTAGACAGAGAATTCCTTTAAAGCAAAGTAACCAAGATAAAATGAAATAAATGAAATAATAATAGAGAAACATAAAATTTAAGTATACAATAAAGCATTAAAATAATTCTTAATAGAATACAATGTATACAAGGACAGGTAATTATGAACTTTTGTTTAGTAAATTAGGGTGTCCCAGAAAAAACAGAACCCACAAATTTTGTAATAAAACTGTTAATTTTAATTAGGAGGTGGTTAAGGTTAGGGTTATGGTTATGGTTGGGGTTGGTGTTGGGGTTAGGGTTAGGGTTAGGGTTTCACTTTGAAACAAGCCAGTAGCTAGTTAGAAATGCGACTTACACCTTCGAGCTGCTAACTGCTAACTAACTTAAACTGACTATATCCTTAAACCGGAAGACAGGGTCTTCCATGGCTTCAGGTTCTCACGATCCATCCCCGCAAGGCAGGGTGAGAGGGAGGTCAAGCGTTGTCACTCACTCTCAAGGCCATCAGCTGTACTAATCGCCATTATGATATCTACAATACCTTAAAAAAGTATTAGGGATCTACTAACTATATAACACAACGCTGTGGTGCCCATTTGGAGCATATTTTAGACAGAGAATTCCTTTAAAGCAAAGCAACCAAGATAACGGAAACTTTGAGGAATGATTCTACAAAGACTGTGAAGCTAAAGTCTAACAAGTTTCTTGAAATTCTATAGGCGTTGATAAGATTAAATAACATTTATTTGGGTTCTGTTTTTTTTTTGGGGGGGGGCAACCTGTATGAAATCTAATAAAGAGAGTTTAAATATGAGTTCAAACTTCAGCTGCGCTCAGTTAAAACATTAAAATATTCTCCAATTGACAAGCTGAGTCAGCGGTGGATAAAGCTTTTAATTAAGATTAAATAAAATTTATTTGGGTTCTGTTTTTTGGGGAGCGGGCTCTGTATATATATATATATTTTTAATAGGATTCATGTTGCGGTTATTTCCTAGTTGAGTAACATGATATTACAGAGTGACCCAGAAAAAACAGGACCAAAATTATTTATTTATTTTTCCATTAGACTAACCCTAAACCCTAAACCTAACCCCTAACCCTAACCTTAACCTTAAACCCCCCTAGTTAAGGTACATAATATTACAGAGTGACCCAGAAAAAACAGAACCGAAAAATGTTGTAATAAAACAGTTAATTTTAATTTTTTTAAGTTTAAGTCCAACAGGAGTTAGGGTTAGGGTTTAGGGTTAGGGTTAAGGTTAGGCTTAGGGTTAGGGTTTTAGGGTTAGTTTAATGGGAAAATAAATAAATAATTTGGGTTCTGTTTTTGCTGTGTCACGCTGTAATATAATGTTACTCAACTAGGAAATAACCCATGTTGCCTCTTAATTATTTTCATTTATTGGACCATATGACCTTTAGGCACCCCTTTTTGATCTCGATTAAGAAAGGACATGTTTTTCATTTGCACCGTCAATATCCAGTTGTTTTAACAGACGATTTTTTAAAATTTTAAATTATAAAACTTACCCCTATCCCTAACCCTAACCCTTAACAAACAACTGGATATTGACGGTGTGAATCAAAAACATGTTCTTTCTTAATCGAGATCAAAAAGGGGTGCCTAAAGTTTATATGGTCCCCTTTATTTACACTTCAAACCGAACCCTGTATATACTATTTGAAAGAAATGAAAACCTTTGTAAACTTTATGATGATTGTTTTTATTTTTATTTTTATTTTTTTATTTTTTGTGGGGAAGGAGAAAAAGCACTGGGATATCAAGTGCGAAATCTTAATGGGTCATTCGACAAGGCCATTCAAATTTTGCACTTGATGGTTCTGAATGCAGCAAGCGGCCTTAAAGCAGCAGGCTCCCCACCCCTGCAATAAATAATAAATCTCTAACTTGTTTAACACATATTTTGACTCCTTTTATTTTAAAGGAACAATCTTTGAAAATAACGCTTGGCTGGTTGGTTGGTTGTTTGGTTGATGGTATGGAGGTTTGTTGGCTGGCTGGTTGGTTGAGATTGGTTGAGGTTGGCTGGAGGTTGGTGGTTGGTTGGTTGGTTGGTTGGTTGGAAGCTGGATGGAGGTTGGTTGGTTGGTTGGTTGGTTGGCTGGAGGCTGGATAGAGGTTGGTTGGAGATTGGTGGTTGCTTGGAGGCTGGTTGGTTGATTGGTTGGTTGAGATTGGTGGAGGTTGGCTGGAGGTTGGTTGGTTGGTTGGTGGTAGTTGCTTGGAGGCTGCTTGGAGGTTGGTTGGTTATTTGGTTGGTTGGTTGAGATTGGTTGAGATTGGCTGGAGGTTGGTGTTTGGTTGGTTGGTTGGATGGAGGCTGGATAGAGGTTGGTTGGAGATTGGTGGTTGCTTGGAGGGGGTTGATTGATTGGTTGGTTGAGATTGGTGGAGGTTGGCTGGAGGTTGGTTGGTTGGTTGGAGGTTGGTTGCTTGGTGGTTGCTTGGAGGCTGCTTGGTGGTTGCTTGGTTATTTGGTTGGTTGGTTGAGATTGGTTGAGATAGGTTGAGGTTGGCTGGAGGTTGGTGGTTGGTTGGA
>CM042176.1:18701536-18711536 GCA_023376005.1 Doryteuthis pealeii | reverse complement strand
AACAAATCGAGAAAAAGTCATACAGAGATTGACTTTTTCTCGATTTGTTTAGCCTTACATTTGAACATATATTCCCGCCTAATTCATTAATCATCAACTAATTAAATTTCAAAATTAGGTATGACTTCAATTAAGCACATATTCTCCCCAAAAATATATACATATATATATATATATATATATAGTGTGTGTGTGTGTGTGTGTTAGTTTGTCTTTCTGTCTGTCTCTTTATACCTGTCTATATACATTTGTTCATACCCATTTATCTGTTAGTATCTGTCTAATAAAAATTCAAGAAAACCTACATCAAATAAAGCAAAAACCAGTGTGCTAGCGTATAATTGCTATAAAATACCATTGGATTCTCATTTATTATTCATTTTTATTATTCCCATTATCTGTATAAAGGCCTCGGGGATTCCTTGCACATATTTTTCAACACAAAGCCTCCATTGCCGCCTGTCTTTTGCAAGTCTGTCCACTGTTGGCAAGAAAGTAGTTTTATGTCCTCTCGTATTATGTCACTTCATCGCTTTGGGGGGATCGTCCTCTGCGTCGCCGGCCGACAAAGTCGTTCTTTGTACGAATCGTTGGCATAGCTGGCATTGTCTCTGCGTACCACGTGACCGAATCGTTTTAATCTTTTCTTCTTGGTAGTGGTGTCGGTAATCTGTATTCGCTATTCCAAGGTCGCCCTTAAATCGTCAATTTTGGCGATGTATGTGCGAGAAACTCTCTCAACGACTATCTTCCTCCTTCAAACCCAATTTTCTTCATATATATATATATATATATATATATATGGGAGCAAATATGGAAAATAAATCCGACAATATAAAGAAAATTACTAAAGACTAGGCTTCATTTAATTATTTAGTTAGTTATCATTCCCACTTTGTTTCCCTACGTTCTCTTAAAAATAATCAGTCCATTAATACTTTTTCTCGTCTTTTGCATTTCTTCGAGTTGCGTCACGCGTCACGCGTCATGACATCTTCGCATGTGTGGATCGCGACTTGCCTTTCAAAAATAAAACGCTGATCAAATACAGTTACATAACTAAAAAGATTTTCATCTCCTGTCACATATAAAAACATCGATCATTTTCTTCACCCCAAGAGACATCCTGATGAAGGTTCAATGTAACCGAAATGTTTAAACATCGATAATTAAATTCATCCCATTTTCGGAACACTTGTTTTTTCAAAATTTTCTTTATATATATATATATATATATATATATATATATATATATATATATTCAATGTAACCGAAATGTTTAAACATCGATAATTAAATTCATCCCATTTTCGGAACACTTGTTTTTTCAAAATGTTCTTTATATATACTAGCAAATATATGCACCCTCCGGGTGCAAGTATTTAAGTTTTATTGTAATAGAATATCGTATAAATTAGAAAGGCTAATGAAACTAAATAAGAATGCAGATAAAAAGATTTGAAACAGAGGGGGTGATAATAGATAAATAACAACTGAAACTTACTCTTCCATCACTCCTGTCTTTCATTGTTATTTTTCTAATTTAAGTATTTAGTTAAAAGAGGAAGTAAAGAATAAAATGACATTTATTTCTTCTTGTTAATGGATTTCATTTAAGATTCATTGAAGAGATGTTTGTTTATATTCATTAAAATAAAGCCAAACAGTTAGAAATCAATAATACTGAGCACATATTTATTAAAATCACATTTTTAATATCAATATGCAAATTAGCCTTCCTATTCACACTGTAAACCGCTATTTTCTTGTATATATAAATATAATAGCATGTTATTAATATGTAGATATGGTTAACAGTATTAATAATGTAAAACAATTTTATTAATAATTGAGGTTAAAATTAAAATAAATTCATGGTGAATGTGACGTCAATAACTAAGGGTATTGTGACTTGAGTAGTGATTTAGTTTCGGTTACAGACAGAAAAACACACAATCTCCATTATAATAGGATATATATATATATATATATATATATATATATATATATATATATATATATATATATAGAGAGAGAGAGAGAGAGAGAGAGAGAGAATGAATGGAGAATGAATGAGAAAAGTATTGGCAGATGAAGGTGCTCAATGCTAATATAACAGAGCGGGTTTTAAAATAAAATATTGTTTGTTTGTTTATTTTGTTTTACGGCATATCAACCTCAGTGGGTCATTTAATGCCGATAAAGTTTTGAAATAAATCAATTCTTAATGGATAATACAAGTTTTTTATAAACTCATGTTTTTCTATTTAACCCATAGATGGGACCCTAACAGGTACTACCACTCCGGGTACGAGTGGACCAGGGAGCAATGGTGATGAAGGGGTGCTCCACATTCCCCAAACCTCCAAAACTGGAACCTCACCATCAGATAGAGTTTAACGTCATTCCCAGGACATGTAGACCAGCAGCCACCACCTTCTAGCACCCATATGATAAAAAGGGGGTTGGGCCTTGCCATAAGGGCAATAGGGTTGTGAAAATCATATAGATGCTAGGGCTTGACGTGACCAGCCGATTGATCGGAGGGGGCCTCTCCGACCGAACGTCTAGCCCAAGATAGGGCCTTAAATATTGTATATTATTGAATATATATATATATATATATATATATATATATATATATATATATATATATAATCAAATATTAGATATTCTGGATTTAATATCCCGTAACTAAAGTTTCATGCTTACTTGCAATCATCAGACGGTCAAAATATATGATGATTGCAAGTAAGCATGAAACATTAGTTACGGGATATTAAATCCATAATATCTAATATTTGATTATATATATATATATATATATATATATATATATATATATATATATATATTATATATATAAAGAAAATTTGAAAAAACAAGTGTTCCGAAAATGGGATGAATTTAATAATCGATGTTTAAAACATTTCGGTTACATTGAACCGTCATCAGGATGTCTCTTGGGGTGAAGAAAATGATGAATGTTTTTATATGTGACAGGAGATGAAAATCTTTTTAGTTAAGTAACTGTATTTGATCAGCGTTTTATTTTATTTACTCCCATATATATATATATATATATATATATATATATATATATATATATATATACATATGGGAGTAAAATGATGAAATCAATTCGACTGTATGTGGAGAAAAGTAGACAAACACGGAATGTAGTACCGGATGGATGTTTATTATAGGAAGTGATGTCGACATTATAACGTTTCGGTCTATTAGAACTTCTTCGGGACAGCGCACTGAGTTCTTGTGAGAACGGCACCCTTCCATCCAATACTACATCCTGTGTTTTTCCACTTTACTCCACACACACATTATATTATATATATATATATATATATATATATATATATATATATATATATATATATAGTATCGAATTGCCGCTTTCTCATTTTTTAATATTAAGCTTAGAAACACAACTCTATCTAGGTCTTAAAGGACTAGAACTTAACACCAATTATTGAATGGACTATCTTACGAAAATCAAAGGTGTGCAGATCTCTAAATTTTCCATGCTACCTATGTCTACACGAAATATTAGGTATAATTAGATTCCCGGATAGTCTTGTAAAACATCGGCGAGATGCATCAAAGGAGGACAATTGGTGATGTTACACCAGTATCCTTACAGATTTCGGGTTTCACAACATTATATCTGTTCCACCGGTAGACCTGGCATATAGTCTTGTAAAACATTACAGAGATGCATCAAAGGAGGACAATTGGTGATGTTACACAATTATCCTTACAGATTTCGGGTTTCACAACATTATATCTGTTCCACCAGTAGACCTGGCATATATTCTTGTAAAACATTACAGAGATGCATCAAAGGAGGACAATTGGTGATGTTACACCATTATCCTTACAGATTTCGGGTTTCACAACATTATATCTGTTCCACCAGTAGACCTGGCATATAGTCTTGTAAAACATTACAGAGATGCATCAAAGGAGGACAATTGGTAATGTTACACCATTATCCTTACAGATTTCGGGTTTCGCAACATTATATCTGTTCCACCGGTAGACCTGGCATATAGTCTTGTAAAACATTACAGAGATGCATCAAAGGAGGACAATTGGTGATGTTACACCATTATCCTTACAGATTTCGGGTTTCACAACATTATATCTGTTCCACCGGTAGACCTGGCATGTTTTCGCCTCCTTTCCAGATTCGCATTGTGTATTTTACGAATAGATCATACATTCTTATATATTAGCCCACGGATATGTAACAGCCACACAGAGATTTGCTCTGTACTTGTATACAATAGGAGACTTGAAGGAAATACTTAACTAAAAGTTAATCTTTAGATATATACACACTTTATTACATTTTGGAGGGTGTCATCAGTGATGTCAATACTTGGTTCCTTGGGGAGTTTTGGGTCTTACAACATCATACTCCCCTCACCAGGTGGACCCTTGCTCGGTACTTGTATACAATAGGAGACTTGAAGGAAATACTTAACTAAAAGTTAATCTTTAGATATATACACACTTTATTACATTTTTGGGGGGGGTGTCGTCAGTGATGTCAATACTTGGTTCCTCGGGGAGTTTCGGGTCTTACAACATCATACTCCCCTCACCAGATGGACACTTGCTTCGTACTTGTATACAATAAGAGACTTGAAGGAAATACTTAACTAAAAGTTAATCTTTAAATATATACACACTTTATTACATTTTGGAGGGTGTCATCAGTGATGTCAATACTTGGTTCCTTGGGTAGTTTCGGGTCTTACAACATCATACTCCCCTCACCAGATGGACACTTGCTTGGTACTTGTATACAATAAGAGAATTGAAGGGAAAAGTTAGTCATTAGATATGTACGCCCTTTATTATATTTTGTAATTAATTGTACTTTTTTTTCCTTTTTTTCTTTTCAAAATTTTTTTTCTCTCTGGTTATTGGCACATGTCTTGTTCGTCAATATCAATCTAATCTAATTTAAATCAAATCTTACTTTAAAAATTTAAAAACACAACAACACGCACTTTATGTTACTTTATATTACCAAGTATCCAGTGGAATTGGATACTTGGTAATCCTCTGATAAATAATCCTTTGGTTCTTCTGGTAAAGAGTCCTGAATATTGTAAGTCCCTCCTCAATGATTACAAGTACAGCTGTGGCAAGTATCAGTGTTTAAGTAGTGTATCAGCCACGCATTAAGGCTGGTGATTGGCGAAGGAATAAACCACGTGACCTCGGCTAGTCTATAAATCCAGGTGGGGAATTGTAGCACACCTTATATACCAAAATATTCCAACACTTCCCACTCTACAATGTTTAGATATATAAAAGTTAGTAAAAGTTATTAAATATGCACGCACTTTATTACGTTTTAGAGGGCGTCGTCAGTAATGTCAATGTTTGGTTCCTCATCTGTCTTATCTTAGATTCCCGGATAACAAAAATCTTTTGAATAATAGAATGGAATCAATCTGTAATTGTAGACATAGGTTGAGCAGGTCATTAAAATACTATTAGAATTGCAATATTAAATTTCAACTAAATAAATTACAAAAAATAGAAATAGTTATTAATTTTAAATAGGATAAATACTGAAAAGAACAGTGAAAAACTATAAATTAGTAATATTAAACCCTTAAAATATAATTAGAATGAAATGTTTTTAACTGTTTTTACTAGTTATCATTTATAAATAATTAAATAAATAAATAACAATACAGAATTGAGAATTAAGGAATACATAAACGAATAGAATAAGTCGCATACGATAACTGAGAGAAAAAAATATTAACCAATAAAGCGTTCAACCGTTATTGTCCGAAAATAAATTCATCTCAGTTTAACTAAGGAATTACATCAACTTAGTTAAGCGTAAGGTATGGTCCTGATGGAATGATTTTAATTGAAACGATGGTAGACCCTTATATCATGAAAACTTTTATATATATATATATATATATATATATATATAGGTATATGTAAAAACAAAATTTTTTTTGCGATGAAACAAAGAAAATACAGTGCTCAATCACAGTTTGTAAGAGCTAATATTTATTTATTTTACAATGTTTTCGGGAGGCAACTTCGTTGGCATTACTACAAAAAAATACAAATTTTGAAAAAATTTATTTTTAGTAATTCCGGACTATAACAGCGTCCGCAAAGCTAACCGACGTTATTTACAATCCAAAATGTGAAATTGAGTAAAGAACTCCAAAAAACACCATAGGATCTTGCTCCACAGGCTGATGATTGCTATTTAGCATGAAACCGTGGTCGCTGTTAATAATGAACATTGATCTGTGAAAACATTGTAAAATATATATATATATATATATATATATATATATATATATATATATATATATAAGTGTTTTATAATTTGCTTGAAGCATTGTGCATTTGTATAAAGCCTCAAAAAATGCAAGGTCAATTTCTTTAGCGAAGTTTAACAGGATTGAATTCAGATTTTTCCTTCTGCTAGACAGGTTGCTTAACCAAAGTTAAAGAGATCAGTCTGTCCTTGTATTTGCCCATACCTGGAGGGAGAATACTTCCCAAGGGTATTAGCATTATGTAAAAATGCAAACAGCCTCGTCCAGGATTTGAAATCGCACAGTCGACTCCATTTCCTACGACGATAACCATTAAACTATGCATGTCAATGTATATATGTATATATATATATATATATATATGTGTGTGTGTGTGTGTGTATGTATATATATATATGTATATGTATATATGTATATATATATATATATATATATGTATATATGTATATATATATATATATATATATATATATATATATGAGATCTATAAGATCTATATTTATATATATCGAGATCTATAAGACTTTCAAATTTCAATTTCAGCGTTCATCAACATATTAATAACAACAGTTGATTTCACCAGCATGAGATAAGTATTATAAAACTCCCAGTACTTTTAAAAACTTCTTACTACTCTGATGATGGATTTTATCCGAAAATATTAAATATGTTTATAAAAAGAAAAAGAAAAGAAGTAAATAAATATATTTTTCAACATACATTGCATTATCTACTGCCTTCGAAAAACAACTTATTATATATATATATATATATATATATATGTGTGTGTGTGTGTGTGTGTGTGTGTGTGTGTGTGTGTGTAAATAAATGGAAGTTAATCCGACAGAATGAATTTAACATTTTGAAAAAACAATTAGTAATTATAATCTGCTGACAGAATCTGTTTCGACCGCTTAGTAGAAGGGTCATCATCAACGAGCAAAATATATGAAGGAAAGAAGGGATAAAAAAAAACCGTTGGAAGAGATAGGGGGTACAAACACACGCTGGAATGCTTGAATTTTTTCAAATGCGCATTCTGTATCAAAAATAAATTAAATTTTATTTTTAAAAAACAGAAGCATTTTTAATCCAAAAATAAACTCAAAAAGAGTTTGGTGTAAATATATAAAAAGTGTAAGAGATTATCAAAAATGTTCAAAATATAATCCAGCTATTAAAAGTTATTTACACGTCCACAGCACAATTGAAGGAAGATCTTAAGTTTCAAAAGGTTTGTGGTGTTGGTAAAGTTTGTGGTGTTGGTAAATTTGTTTTGTAAACTCATTTGACTTTCCTCTCCGACCCAAACAACTACGGGAGTGAATGAGCTCTGATGATGATTTTTGTAAAATCGAAATATTGATCAGTATCAGCTATGATTATATTATAAATTGTTTTCTTCTTTAACAGCATTGTGTGATGTTTTCATTCCACCTTTTCTTACTCATATATATATATATATATATATATATATATATATATATATATATGATAGCTAAGCAGTCCATGACTTGCAATACTCTACTTCGGTCCTTACTTAGACTAGACGGGTGGTTGGAGAGGCCCCCCTCCGACTTATCAGCTGGTCACGCAAAGCCCTAGCACCTATATGATTTTCCCGACCTTAAGTCTCTTATAAGTCTCTAAACTCCAACCCTTTTATCATGTGCTTGGAGGCGGTGGCTGAGGGTCTTAGTGTCTTGGGTATAACGTTAAGCTGCATCTAGTGATGAGGCTGCAATTCTGAAGACTTGGGAAGTATGGAGTACCCCTTCATCTCCATTACTCCCAGGTCCACCCTGACCCGGAGTGGTAGTACCTGTTAGAGTCCAGTCTGTGGGTTAAATAGATTAAAAAATGAGTTTAAAAAAATCTATTGAAAAATTAGTCTTAAAAAATGAATACCTCTCTTGAGGTTTTCTTTTTGTTAACCTTGTCCAGGTCGTTTCGTGTGCAATCTCTCTAATTTGTCGTTTGAAGTATCCATATAATTGTTTTTCGTGGTGTAATGGTTAAATTCATGGGAAATGGACTCGTCGCCCCGAGTTCAAATCCTGGATGTGATAATTGCATTTCACTTAGTGCTAATACCCTTGGGAAAGGTATGAATCCTACTCTCGCTCCAACTATGGATAAATAGTAGGGAAACCTGGGCTCTTTAACCTTGGTTAGGCAACCGGTCTAGGAGAAGGAAAACTCTGAATTCAAACCTGCTGAACTCCGCTTAAGAAATTGACCTTGTGTCACATTCTGCTCATGCGGAGGGGTTGGTAAATGTATATACTACTAATAGTAACAATAAAATGAAATGCAACTGCCACTACTACTACTAATGATAATAACAATAATAATAAGAAGAATAAACTATACTACTACTAATAATAATAAAAAAGAAATACTACTACTACTACTACTATATATAATATTTATAATAATATAAATATATAATATATATAATTTTTTTGCTTCCCATCTCCGTTTTCTCGTTTTTATTGGTTTTCCGCTTGTCCATATACTGCAATAACTGTTATTGGCTGCTGAAATTAATCTTTCCTTGCTTTTTTACTTTTTTGTATTCTTCGAGTCCTTGGATTGTGGTATCTAAGTGTTACATAATTGTTAATACCCTAACACTTATGTACAGTAGTGTAGAAACCAAAATGGCTGTTATAAGTTACAGCCGGCGGCCTTAAAGGATTGAGTGACACGGCTTGACCTCATCTGGATCCTCCTTCCGATGGATACTTTGAGAATCGGTGGAGATAGCCCTCTTCCGGTCTAGATTAGAAAGATTTAGTTAGTTCAGTATCGGCCAAACCGCGAAGGGAGCAAGTCGCGCTTAGGCGCGTTGCCATACTCACACTCTGCGCAGGTAGTCTGGTGGGGATTTCGGAATAAAATATGATCTAAAGCTAATCGAATGGAACACCAGACACGAAGTCCCCAAGACAAAGTCCAGACGCTAGAAGAAGAACATAAGTTACCAAAGATGATCAGAAGAAGAATAAAGAGAGTATACAACATATACGTTTATTGGTATACAACATACGCAGTCCTCAATGTTGACGAAACCTCTGCCACTTTCTTTTCTTGCTACACATTATAAGTGTTTCACACTAGCATTAGCTGATGGTCTATCACTGGAGTTTGAGTGACAACAAGTCTCCTCAGGTCTCCAGAGTATTCCAGCTGATTTCTACAATGTTGTTGTCTGGATGGTCTCAATTCTTCCTCTGATTTCCAGTTCCTCTAGTCTTTTTTCTAAGCTTTTGGGGACCGTTCCTATTGCCCCAACTACTATTGGTATCACTTTCATCCTTATAATCCACAGCTTTTTTAATTCCCTAACGAGGTCTAGGTATTTGTCTATCATTTCGTTTTCTTTCAGCTTCACCCTCTGATCTGCTGGAACTGCAAAGTCTACCAGATGACAAGTTTGTTTTTTGTTTTGTTTTTTGTTGTTTTTTCGTTAATCAGTACTAGGTCTGGTCTTCAGGCTGGGATAAGGTGATCTGTCTTTATCTCGAAGTCCCAGAGAATTGTATTTGTTTCATTCTCAAGCACAGATTCTGGTTTATGCATATACCATTTCTTATAGCAAGTTGTATGGTCAAAATGTAATTTTTTGCATAATTCCCAGTGAATCA
>CM042176.1:18684036-18696536 GCA_023376005.1 Doryteuthis pealeii | reverse complement strand
TCTGAAGCGGAGCTATCATCAGCTCCTAACTTTACCACACATATCCATGTGCTACTCATACGCTAAGTTGGGGAGGGCCGAAATCGAACCAGCAACTTCGAGGTTCCCAGTCGGACGCTCTACTGACTGAGCAAAGCCGACCCATTTCATTATTATTAATATAACTTATCTAATAACAATAATATGTATATTTGATATATTTAATATCTTATTATAATGGAGATTGTGTATTTGTCTGTCTGTAACCGAAACTATATTACTACTCAAGTCAAAATTCCCTTAGTTATTTACGTCACATTCTCCATGGTTTTATTTTTATTTAAACCTCAATTATTAATAAAACTGTTTTATGTCATTAATACTGTTAGCCTTGTCTTCATACTAATAACATGAAATTGTATTTAACCAAATAGCGTTTTACAGTGTCAGAGAGAAGGCTAATTTGCATATTGACATTAAAAAAATTGATTTTGATAAATGTGTGCTGAGTATTATTGATTTCTAATTGTTTGGTTTTATCTTAATGAATATGAGCCAAAAAATATCGGGGAAAAAGAAATAACTGTAATTATATTCTTTACTTCCTAATTTAACTAAATAGTTAAATTAGGAAAATTTAGCAATGAAAGACAGGAGCGGTGGAAGTTTTTCAGTTGTTCTTTTTTTCGATTATACCCACCTCTGTTTCAAATCTTTTCATCTGCATTCTTTTTTAGTTTCATTAGTCTTTCTAATTTAATATAATATTTCATTATATCACAAATTAAATACTTGCACCCAGAGGGTGCATATATTTGCTAGTATATTTAATATATATATATAATATATATATCATTTTATATATGTTAATATGTATATTATATATTTAATATATTCAATATATCTAATACATTTAAATATAGATCTAATATATTTAATAAAAATATTATAAATATAATATATTAATACTATATTAATATTATTAATATAAAATATAATGAAAATATATAATTACAATATATAACTTATCACAATATATATTATATATACTAGCACAAAATAAAAAAAACCCTCCGGGCGATGTAAAAATAGAATTTTGAAACATATTGCCTGAGGGGTGGGAGTAAAAAATTCAATGTCAGCGAGTTTTTACCCTAAGTAAGTAAAATCATCAAATTCACTAAAGGATTAAAAAATAAAAACAATTTGAAATGTAAACTTTAAATATGTATTAAGATAAAACAAACTATATATAGATATATAATACCAGTCATGTATTTATTAAAACTTGTTTTAAAAAATAATGATGACTGTCTAATGTTGCATGTTCAAATTTTGAGTGTATTTATTCTATCTTATGACGAGTTGGGGTAATGTGACGTAAGCAGTGACGTAATTTTTGTTACAGACAAAAACTGGAAGCGAATCTCCATTATTAATAGAGATAGATATAATATATAATAAGATATCAATATTGATTTTGATTTATTTAATTGAAAAAATTCCTTACCATTAAACTTTAAACTCATTAACAATTTGCATTTCAAAGTTCAATTTAAATGGGTTTTTGTTGTTGCTTTTTTAATTTAATGGTGCCATGTTTGGCAATTATGGCGGAGATACCAAAACTGTTCGATTTGAAAAGAATTAGGACTGTTGAACTTCGTAATCAGTACCGGAACCTAAATTAAAATGGTTTTTAATTAGTATATATATATATATGGTCCCAAACACTGTAGAACTCTTTGAAAGGGAATTTAACTGACATTCACCGTATTAGCGTGAACAAGACTATTATTCGTAATCAGTACCGGAACCTAAATTAAAATGTTTTTTTTATTAGTCAGCCAGTCTCTGTCAGTCAGTCTCTCTCAGTCAGTCAGTCAGTCAGTCAGTCTCTCTCTCTCTCTCTCTCTCTCTCTCTCTCTCTCTCTCTCTCTCTCTCTCTCTCTCTCTCTCTCTCTCTCTCTCATAACATGGTCTAAGGGAAGCAACCCGGATCGGACATAAACAACTCATGTAAAAAGATGAATAATAAATACTTCCTGTTTATAATTCACCAATGAATGCCTCGTCTTTTATTCTTTCTTATCTCTCACTAATCGTAACAACCCTAACTTAACGCATGGTGTCAGAAGTGGGATAATTTAAATACCACAAATATAGCAGAGACCACCAATAACCAACAAACTGCTACAGAAAAGGAAAACACAGGACAAAAAATGGAAACAAAAAAACGTAAGTAAAATTATTTACTCACGCTGTTTTCCGCTATTGTTGAATATCGGATCTCGTACCTACGAACAAACCTCGTCCCTCTCACCAAACGAACAACAAAGCGAATATGGCTGACAGATTCACGCCTTCAAAGATGGACTGGACAAGTCCCGGAGACGTTCATAAAAGGTTTAAGTTATAAATCCGAAAAGACATTTCTTTTGTAGAAGCTAAGAGTAGAGAATATGTTCAGAATGTTTATCTTCTTTATATATATAAAGGAGACGCGTCTGTTTTGGTATGTACGTGTCGAGTTATAAATCAGAAAAGAGGTTTCTTTTCTAGCAGCTAAGAGTAGAGACTATGTTCAGAATGTTAATCTTTATATATATATATAAAGGAGACGCGTCTGTTTTGGTATGTACGTGTCGACTTATAATTCGGAAAAGAGATGTCATTGAGCATTAAAATCTCGCTTATACTTTAATACGTTTATAATAAGGAAAAGTACAATATTTAGTTTGTGATTTTGACTGATTAAATAATATAATTGAAATAACTAGAAATCAATCGATTTGTCGAACTGTTCAAAGTTCTCAATGAGTAAATGCCAAAAATAGCCCCAGAAAAAAATGTTTCAAACCACTTACGGATTTAAACTTACGTTTTATTTTTAACTGGTATACAGACAAGTTATTTAAACAGAAATGTGAAAATAAATGGACAGACTGTAAAACTATTACTCGATTCTGGTAGTGATATCTCTGTGATAAGTGAGCAAACATGGAAAAAAAATCGGTTGTCCAGAGTTACGTAGAACAAATAAAATTGTGAAAGGTGTCTCTGGCAAGAGACTTAAATTCATTGGTGAATTAATATGTGATGTTTTGTTCATGGGAAAAAATCACAAGTAGAAAGTGTATGTACTCCCTGGTTCAATGATTCTTTTTGGCACAGACTGGATGGTTTTATTTAATTTATGGGAATTACCAATAAATTCTTTCTCTAACAAAGTTGATAGTATAGAGAATAACAAGCTGAATAAAACAGAAAGATTCATTAAAGATTTGAAAACGTATTTCCATGTGTTTTTTCAAAAGGACTAAGTCTGTACACAAAATCAAAAGTCAATTACTCGGATTCGGCTTCGCAAACAGTTTATTTAAAAAAGAAAAATCGAAAAATTAGAATGTGTGCTGATTTCTCAAACGGCTTGAATAACGAGAAGACAAGAAAAGTCAGACTCATGCTCCTTTGGATTGACGACAGAGGACTGGAAATTTACAATGCAGCCGCCTTTGACAGACCCGAGGATAGTTTAAGAATAGACCCAATTTTTAAAAAGATGGAAACCTACTGCAAACCCCAGAGCAACCAAATTATCGTCAGATACGACCTAAGAGTCCTCAAACAATGTAAAATGATCATAGAGTAATAGGTATAGTGAAGTTTTGAATATAATAAACTTCTGAAAAGTAAACACGGTATTATCATTCTTCTTTTACTACGACGAGAAAATACTAGGGGAATCTTTTTATCAATGAAATCCCCTGACCTCTGGATACCCGTTGAGTTAAAGTCAATTGGCCGTAACGAAGGGCACGCGGCCGTGAAACGTGATACCTTTCGCTTGACCATAAACGAAAGGAGTGTGGAAGAATTTGGGGATAAAAGGCTGACTGCTAGATTTTGGATACTGTAAACAAACGACCGTACGAAAATACGATTTGATACCGGGAAAGAAACAACAAACCCACTACGCAACTTATATACCAATGTAGTGCAGTGGAAAGGAAAGGCGCTACGTTACAAAATACGAATTGGTGCCGTAACGTTACGCTAATTTTCGAAGGCTCGCTGTACGACACTGAGAAGGCAAGAAAAGTCAGGCTCGTGCTCCTTTGGATTGACGACAGAGGACTGGAAATTTACAATACAGCCACCTTTGACAACCCCGAGGATAGGTTAAGAATAGACCCAATTTTTAAAAAGGTGGAAACCTACTGCAAACCCCAGAGCAACCAAATTATCGTCAGATACGACCTAAGAGTCCTAAGGTAAAATGACCATAAAGGAATTCGTCACCAAAGCAAGGTAACTAGTTGAGGAGGCTGGGTACCCTGAACAAATGAAGGATGAGGATGAGGGATACGCTGGTGTTCGGCGTAGGGTCTGACCAGGTCCGCAGTGACGCAATAAAGATAGGTGATACTCTCACCTACAAACAAATATATAACTTGGCAAAAATAGACGAGAGCACCAGAGCACAGATGGAGGTTCTGTCCATAAACCCCAAGGACGAAGCAACCATAAACGAAGTAAAACGTGGACCTGGGCAAATAGCAACGACCAAAACCCCAAAGCATACCTCTACCCTAGACAAGAACAACGGGTACAGCAGACAGCCAAACCCCAATGAAACAAGAGGCATGGGATGCTATGTATGCGGGGGAAACCACAAACATAGGTACCAATGCCCTGCTAAGTCAGTACAGTGCAGCTACTGTGGGAAAATAGGACACTGCGCGCAGGTGTGCATTAAAAAAACAAAAGAAACCCAACAGCAACTCCATGAAGTTCAAGGCCCAGAGGAATACCGAACATACGAGGATTTCTTAGAAGGAGACGAGCCAGGACAGGCAATGAGCAGTATAGGAACTATAAGCTCTAGCAGCAGAACCATACACTCGTTCCACAAGTATACAGACAAAGTATTTGCATGCATCACAATAAACGGATGCCACAAAATAAAGATCAAAGTGGACACAGGGGCAGACACATGCATCCTAACAGAAAACCAAATGAGGCTGCTACCACTCAAACCAAAAATAAGGAGGACCCACACAATACTGAAGGTGTATGGTGGATCAAGGATAACGAACATTGGAGCCACTGATCTTAAAATAACACACAGGAACAAAACAATAACAATAAGGTTTGATATTGCAAGTGTACCCCCGGGAAGCCCTTCTATTCTTTGATGCAGGCAAGCACGAGAACTAGGAATCATCTCAGTCAACCTAAATTAGATTGAGAGACAGGGCATAACAGTGCCGGAAAAAACTAAATAAAAAAAGACCTGCTGGAAAGACACAAAACCTGTTTCAACAAGATAGGATGTTTCCCAGGGAGAAAATACCACATAAAAATGGTAGCAAATCCTAGGCCAGTAATACACTCATCAAGATCGGTCGCAATACACATCCTCCCACTCTTCAAAGCAGAGTTGGGGAAATGGAACAGGAGGACATCATAGAGAAGGTCACGGGCCCAACGGACTGGCTAAATTCAATCACATATCGGATTACAACAGCCAAGAATGGAACATCCAAGATCAGGCTCTGTTTGGGTTTGAGTTTGAGTTTTGTTTAACGGCATATCAACCTCTGTGGGTCATTTAATGCCAAAAAGGTTATTTTGGATTTCGGACTTTAAAGTAGTGGTTCTATGGAGATAATTGGTTATGTTCTGTTATATTTTGTTGAAAAGGTTGCTTTTTTTAATAAAATTTAAAATGTTTTCAGGGTTTGTATTCTTAAAGATGTCTTTCAGGTTTCTAGCTTGATAGTAATTTGCGCGAATATGTTTAAGTCTATTACAATTTAGTTTGGACCCCAGAGACCTAAACAAAAACATAAAGAGGGAACACTACCCCACAAAAGCCCTAGATGAACTACTGCCTCTATTACACAGAAAGAAATATTTTAGTGTAATAGACGGTACAGATTCAAACGTCTACCGTTTGGGTTAACAGTATCCCAGGACATATTCCAACGCAAGCTAGACACTGTTTTCTGCAGTATATATCTTATATACACTAGCAAATATATGCACCCTCCGGGTGCAAGTATTTAAGTTTTAATATAATAAAATATCATGTTAAATTAGAAAGGCTAATGAAACTGATTAAGAATTCAGATAAAAATATTTGGAACAGAGGGGGGTATAATCGGAAAATAGAACAACTTTGAAACTAACTGTTCCACCATTTTCCCTTTCTCCCGTTTTTCAGTGGTAAATTTCCATAATTTAACTATTTAGTTAAAATAGGAAGAAAAGAATAAAATTACAGTTATTTCTTTATGTTAATAGATTTCTGTTAAGATTTATCCCAGAGATTTTTGCTCATATTTATTAAGATAAAACCAAACAATTAGAAATCAATAATACTAAGCATATATTTATTAAAATCAAATTTTTTAAGATCAATATGCAAATTAGCCTTTCCATTCACACTGTAAACCGCTATTTCGTTGAATATATAAATATAATTGCATGTTATTAGTATGTTGATATTGTTAACAGTCTTAATGATGTAAAACAATTTTACTAATAATTGAGGTTTAAATAAAAAATAAAATCATGGAGAATGTGTGTAAATAACAAAGGTAATTGTGACTTATGTAGTAGTATAGTTTCGGTTACAGACAGACAAACCCACAATCTCCATTATAATAAGATATATATACATATAAATTGTATTACAGGTAATATTTTGTTTTTTGTTGCTATTGTTTTTTTTTTTTTTTTTTTGTTTTTTTTTCGAGAGACAGTTTTGCTTCTTTCTTATTACCTTCTCTATTTTTCACTTTTTTTGGTTCATTTTTAGTGTTTTTCTCAGTTATTCGTTTTTTTTTTTTCGAGAGACAGTTTTGCTTCTTTCTTATTACCTTCTCTATTTTTCACTTTTTTGGTTCATTTTTAGTGTTTTTCTCAGTTATTCGTTTTTTTTTTTCGAGAGACAGTTTTGCTTCTTTCTTATTACCTTCTCTATTTTTCACTTTTTTGGTTCATTTTTAGTGTTTTCTCAGTTATTCGTTTTTTTTTTTCGAGAGACAGTTTTGCTTCTTTCTTATTACCTTCTCTATTTTTCACTTTTTTTGGTTCATTTTTAGTGTTTTTCTCAGTTATTCGTTTTTTTTTTTCGAGAGACAGTTTTGCTTCTTTCTTATTACCTTCTCTATTTTTCACTTTTTTTGGTTCATTTTTAGTGTTTTTCTCAGTTATTCGTTTTTTTTTTTTCGAGAGACAGTTTTGCTTCTTTCTTATTACCTTCTCTATTTTTCACTTTTTTGGTTCATTTTTAGTGTTTTTCTCAGTTATTCGTTTTTTTTTTTTCGAGAGACAGTTTTGCTTCTTTCTTATTACCTTCTCTATTTTTCACTTTTTTTGGTTCATTTTTAGTGTTTTTCTCAGTTATTCGTTTTTTTTTTTTCGAGAGACAGTTTTGCTTCTTTCTTATTACCTTCTCTATTTTTCACTTTTTTTGGTTCATTTTTAGTGTTTTTCTCAGTTATTCGTTTTTTTTTTTTCGAGAGACAGTTTTGCTTCTTTCTTATTACCTTCTCTATTTTTCACTTTTTTTGGTTCATTTTTAGTGTTTTTCTCAGTTATTCGTTTTTTTTTTTTTCGAGAGACAGTTTTGCTTCTTTCTTATTACCTTCTCTATTTTTCACTTTTTTTGGTTCATTTTTAGTGTTTTTCTCAGTTATTCGTTTTTTTTTTTCGAGAGACAGTTTTGCTTCTTTCTTATTACCTTCTCTATTTTTCACTTTTTTTGGTTCATTTTTAGTGTTTTTCTCAGTTATTTTTTTTTTTTCGAGAGACAGTTTTGCTTCTTTCTTATTACTTCTCTATTTTTCACTTTTTTGTTTTTTTTAGTGTTTTTCTCAGTTATTCGTTTTTTTTTTTCTCGTTGCTATTGTTTTCCTCTTCCCCCCCTTTTTTTTTTCAAGAGACATTTTTCTTGTTTCTCACTTTCCTTCTTTATTTTTCATTTTTTTTGTTAGTTTTTAGTGTTTTTTTTTTCCCCGTTATACATTTTTTGCTATTGTTTTCTTTTCTTTTCTTTTCTTTTTTGTGTTTTATTGGTTTTGTTTCTTTCTTTTTTCTTTTTTTGTTCGAGAGATAATTTTCTTTCACCCTGTTTTGCTTCTTTTTTGTTTCCTTCTCTACTTTTCACTTTTTTGTTCATTTTCAATGTTTTTTTTCTCCGTTATTCATTTGCAGGTTTTATTCATTCTACGTCCAGCATTGAGCATACCATAGATCCCAAATTTTACTGTCATTGCTTTGTCCTTTTATGCCTTCAGGAAGTGGATTTTTCCTGGTAACAGGATCAACAGAAGAGGAACACGACATAGCTATGACCAAAGTCTTGGAAAGGGCTAAAGAAAACAACATTGGGTTTAATGCTGATAAACTCCAATACAAGCTGAAAAAGGTGAACTTCTTTTGCACGCTTGCCTGCAGAAAAGAAGACCTACATTAGTGAATCGACGTGGTCCAATTCTCCTCCACGATAACGCGCGGCCACATTTTGCAAGATTGGAAAAATGGAGCAGGAGGACATCATAGAGAAAGTCACAGGCCCAACGGACTGGGTAAATTCAATCACATATCGGATAGCAACAGCCAAGGATGAAACATCCAAGATAAGGCTCTGTTTGGACCTTGATACCTAAACAAAAACATAAAGAGGGAACACTACCCCACAAAAGCCCTAGATGAGCTACTGCCTCTATTACACGGAAAGAAATACTTTAGTGTAATAGACGTAAAAAAGGGGTACTGGCACCAAGAACTAGACCATGAATTAAGCCTGCTATGCACCTTTAACACACTGTTTGGAAGGTACAGATTCAAACGTCTACCGTTTGGGTTAACAGTATCCCAGGATATATTCCCACGCAAGCTGGACACTGTTTTCTGCAGAATCAAAAATATTACAGGTATAGTGGACGATATCCTGGTAACAGGATCAACAGAAGAGGAACACGACATAGCTATGACCACTACAAGCTAAAAAAAAAGGTGAACTTCTTCGGCCACACAATCACAGAACAAGGAATATCACCCACAGAAGACAAACTTCAAGCCATCAGGGACATTCAACCCCCAAAGAATGCGAAGGAACTTCACACGCTGATGGGTATGATCGCATACCTCAATAGGTTTTCTGTGAAATTCTGGTGGTAGACTACTACTCAAGGTTCCCAATCGTCAAGACACTTCCCGAACATCGGCTACTACTGTCTGCGAGCAATTCACCCAGATTCTAACAAAATATGGCTTGCCTGCAACCATCATGTCTGACTGCGGCTCACAGTACATGAGCGAAAGGTTTAAAAAGGAATGCAACGACTCCAACATAACCTTGAAAACCAATTCACCATACCACCACCAAGCAAATGGAGTAGCAGAAATAACAGTAGGAACAGTCAAGGCTCTATGGAAGAAGGCACGGGGGAACGGAAGTGCCCATGTACAGAACAACCCCAATAAATAACGACATGCCATCCCCATATTAACTACTGTTCGGCAGAAAACCCAGAACAATGCTGCCTACAGCAAAGGGGCCCTACAATCACGATACCCTGAAAGGGACACAAACCTTCAAAAAAATGAACACAGCCAAACCAAACAGAAACAAAATTATGACAGACATTCCAGCCAGGAAAAAGAAGTACTGGACATCATGGAGCCAATCTATGTAAGGGACACACTACGCAACATCTGGATACCTGGCACTGTCCTCAACAGGCCAAAACCCAACAGGGAGCCAAGGACATACCTAATAAACGTCAGAGGCAAGGTATACCAAAGAACAAGAGAACACCTCAAACCAAGACCAACCACAGACATAACCAACATACCAAGACAAGAAGCATCACCTACCCCACCCCGCATAGACACTACACAGGAAAGGGAGTCCATATCAATGCCAACAGCAAACAAAAAATCAAACACACCACCAGAAATTCATGTGGAACACCCAAGTACATTAAGAGAAAAACAAACCAACACCAACTGCACCGGGACAATACCAGCTGCAGAGTTACACAACGCGGTCAGGAATAATCACTAAGATACCTGAAAAATACAAGGACTAATTTACACACACACACACACACACACACACACACAACACACATGTATATATACAAATAAAAATAAAAATAAAAAATAAACAATTCATAAAACAAAACATACTTATACAAAAATCTGGAACAAAAAACAAACATCCATAAGGGGGGGGGGTGTCATAACATCTTCTAAGGGAAGCAACCCGGATCGGACATAAACATCTCATGTAAAAAGATGAATAAAGAATAAATACTTCCTGTTTATAATTCACGAATGCGTGCCTCGTCTTTTATTCTCTCTTATCTCTCACTAATCGTAACAACCCTAACAACGCACTCTCTCTCTCTCTCTCTCTCTCTCTCTCTCTCTCTCTCTCACACACACACACACACACACAACACACTCTCTATCTCTCTCTCTCTCTTACACACGCACACACACGCACACACACTCTCTCTCTCTCTCTCTCTCTCTCTCTCTCTCAACGCACACACACACTCTCTCTCTCTCTCTCTTCTCTCTTACACACACACACACTCTCTCTCTTTCTCTCTCTCTCTCTCTACACACGCACACACACTCTCTCTCTCTTCTCTCTCTCTCTCTCTCTCCACACGCACACACACCTCTCTCTCTTTCTCTCTCTCTCTCTCTCTCTCTCTCTTACACACGCACACCACACTCTCTCTCTCCTCTCTCTTACACACGCACACACACACACTCTCTCTCTCTCTCTCTCTTCTCTCTCTCTCTCTCTCCTCTCTACACACGCACACACACACTCTTCTCTCTTTCTCTCTCTCTCTCTCTCTCTACACACGCACACACACACTCTCTCTCTTTCTCTCTCTCTCTCTCTCTCTCTCTCTTACACACGCACACACGCTCTCTCTCCCTCTCTTACAACACGCACACACACACACACACACACTCCTCTCTCTCTCTCTCTCTCTCTCTCTCTCTCTCTCTCTTACACAGCACACACACTCTCTCTCTCTCTCTCTCTCTCTCTCTCTCTCTCTCTCTACACACGCACACACACACACACACTCTCTCTCTTTCTCTCTCTCTTTTCTCTCTCTCTCTCTCTCTTAACACGCACACACACACTCCTCTCTCTTTCTCTCTCTCTCTCTCTCTCTCTCTTACACACGCACACACACTCTCTCTCTCCCTCTCTTCACACACGCACACACACACACACACCCACACTCACTCTCTCTCTCTCTCTCTCTCTCTCTCTCTCTCTCTCTTCTTACCACGCACATAACCACCTCTCTCTTTCTCTCTTCTCTCTATCTCTCTCTTACACACGCACACACACTCTCTCTCTCCTCTCTTACACACGCACACACCACACCACCAGTGTCCACTCTCCTCTCTTTCTCCTTTCTCTCTCATCTCTCTTCCTCTCTTCTTCCGCACACATCAGGACCCACACATCTCTTCTTTTCTCTCTCCTCTCTCTCTTTACACACGCACCACAGCCTTGCCCGCGCAGGAGGCGGAGGGCAGCAGATAAACTATGCGGGTTGTGTGTGTTGTCGTGTGTTAAGGAGAGAGAGAGAGAGACATCGATCAATGCTAGTAGAGATGTGTGCTCTCTCTCGTGTGTGCGTCGTGTCAAAGGAGAGAGAGAGAGGAGGCAGAAATGTCTCTCTTGAGGAAGATGTAAGAGAGAGAGAGTGGATGTTGTGAGCATGTGTGTGTGTGTGGTATGCCATGATTAAACACAGGCTGAGGCGCACCAAATCTGGTGTTTTGTAGTACATCCTTGATAAATGGTGTTGAGAGAGAGTTTAGTGTTGTGTCTACACACTGCTGGTTGGAGTATGATAAGTTTAAATATTTTTATGGGATGTGAACAACCTCTCCGCAAGAGAACACTCGAAACAGGGAACACTCGTCGGGGTGCTTGGAGACCCGACGAGGAGTAGGAGATAACAGTGAAGTGGCGGGTGTAGATGTTGTGTGTCCCAGAAAAAGACGCGGACGGCGCACACAAGATGAATTAATTAAGCCAACGAACACTGTTAGGAAACCATTACGTAGACATAGAACAACGCAGCCGCGGAATCAAGCGAGCGGCTCAGAAAAAGAAACATTAGACGACATACCCACACTACATCCCAACTTAACAACGATGCAGGACACAGCAACCGAAACAGCACCAAGACAACTACACCGCAAGACACACAGACCACAACAAGCACTGCTTGACACTAACACACACACAAACATTATACACGATACACTGGCGGAAATTACTAACGTCAAAACCATCGGTGTTATCTCAGTCCATCATGTCTTCACTCTCGTTCTTTCCTTGTTTAACACAAAACAACAACCACATGTTGTCACTAAACACCCAGATACCAAACACACCCCCGACCCGCACAAAGTTTACCTCACTCGGGAAAAGGAATTGATGAAATTTC
>CM042176.1:18598156-18683936 GCA_023376005.1 Doryteuthis pealeii | reverse complement strand
GACCATATCTAAATACTAATAACATGCAATTGTATATATATATACAACAAAATAGAGGTTTACAGTATGAATGGGAAGGCTAATTTGCATATGATCTTTAAAAAATGATTTTAATAAATATATACTTAGTATTATTGATTTCTAATTGTTTGGTTTTATCTTATTGAATATGAGCAAAAAATCACTTCAGAAAAATCTTAAAAGAAATCCCTTAACAAAAGAAATAACTGTAATATTATTCTTTACTTCCTATTTTAACTAAACAGTTTAAATAGGAAAATTTACCAATGAAAGACAGAGTAACGGAAAATGATCGAAGAGTTAGTTCAAAGTTGTTCTATTTTTCAATCATACCCACTCTGTTCAAAATCTTTTTATCTACATTCTTATTCAGTTTCATTAGCCTTTCTAATTTAATATAATATTTTATTATAAAATTTAACTAAAAATACTTGCACCCGGAGGGTGCATATATTTGCTAGTGATATTAAAAAAAACTGAGGTCTTTTTTTTTTAATTCGGTGTTAAAAAAAAAAGAAAGTAAAAAACGAGTGTCATATCGAAATAAACAAAATTGTGTTTCCCAGTGTTATCTATTCCTCTTTTAAATCAAACCTTTTTTCCATTAACATACATCCTTTCACCATCACTGAATATATTATAATTAATTGTTTTATTTTCTTTCTTCTTTTCTTTTTTTTTTCTTTTCTAGAAACAAAGAATCGGCCTTTTTAAAAAGAATTCTCTGGATTTAGACTTTGGTGATTTTGATGAAAGAATTTCTTCTAAAAGTCAACGCCACAAATCACAGGAGAGTTTATACCTGTTATCATAGGCAAATAACAGGTCATTGGTTGTGAGTTCGATTCTCACTGAGGAACATATACATCAGGCTTTGTGACACAGTAAGCTGAGTTTAATAAATAACAACTATAAACAGAATCTGGAACATTTTTAATTTGCAGTCATGGGAGGGTTATTATCACTTTTTGAAGCAGATAGAACTGAGACTGATGCTGAGAGCGAAACAGTCGCTAGGCAACACAACCCTAGTGATAATGAATATGCAACAAGAATGGACGAAGACATATATTATTCAAGTGATTCCGGTGATGAAGATATATTTAGGTGGGGAGAAATCATTATACCCTTCTGAGATTCGCTACACTCAGGACTCAATTGACCCAAAGTTTCGTAACAAAGGAAGATCGGTGAAACTTTGGATGATTTACTATTAGAACATTGTAAGATAACGGATATCCCTAGGATGACGGTATGCTGTATAAGAATTTATGGTTTTTTTGAACAACAGGAGGCTGTGGGTTCTAAAGAAATATGAAGAACTTGAAAAAGAGGGTAAAGTTCCGATAGTGGTAAAGGTTACTCCTCATATGAATATGAAAAGGTTTTACAACAAGAAATATGGGAAAAAGTGTTGTGATAGAGGGTAATCCAGGAGGAACATACTGGAAGACATTGCCAAAGATAAAAACTTTTGATTAACTTAAGACATATAAATCATGATTGATTTTCTATCTGTAAAGGTATCATTCTAACATAACATGAAATGAGCATGCCAAAGCTATCTTTGCATCAATTGCAAATCCACCCTTTCTTAAATGTATTTCTTTTAATCAATAAAAATATTGTTCTTAAATTCTAACCAGGATTTTTGTCTATCAGGAAAGGCATCATTTCTAACATAACATGAAATGAGCATGCCAAAGCTATCTTTGCATCAATTGCTAATCAACCCATTCTTAAATGTATTTCTTCTTTAATCAATAACGGTGTTTTCTTAAATTCTAAACCAGGATTGTTTTTCTATCAGGAAAGGCATCATTCTAACATAACATGAAATGAGCATGCCAAAGCTATCTTTGCATCAATTGCTAATCAACCCATTCTTAAATGTATTCTTTTAATCAATAACGGTGTTTTTCTTAAATTCTAAACCAGGATTGTTTTTCTATCAGGAAAGGCATCATTCTAACATAACATGAAATGAGCATGCCAAAGCTATCTTTGCATCAATTGCTAACCCACCCATTCTTAAATGTATTTCTTTTAATCAATAACAGTGTTTTTCTTAAATTCTAAACCAGGATTGTTTTTCTATCAGGAAAGGCATCATTCTAACATAACATGAAATGAGCATGCCAAAGCTATCTTTGCATCAATTGCTAATCCACCCATTCTTAAATGTATGTCTTTTAATCAATAACGGTGTTTTCTTAAATTCTAAACCAGGATTGTTTTTCTATCAGGAAAGGCATCATTCTAACATAACATGAAATGAGCATGCCAAAGCTATCTTTGCATCAATTGATAATCCACCCATTCTTAAATTATTTGTTTTAATCAATAACAGTGTTTTTCTTAAAGAAATACATTTAAGAATGGGGGGTTAGCAATTGATGCAAAGATAGCTTTGGCATGCTCATTTCATGTTATGTTAGAATGATGCCTTTCCTGATAGAAAAACAATCCTGGTTTAGAATTAAGAAAAACACCGTTATTGATTAAAAGAAATACATTTAAGAATGGGTTGATTAGCAATTGATGCAAAGATAGCTTTGGCATGCTCATTTCATGTTATGTTAGAATGATGCCTTTCCTGATAGAAAAACAATCCTGGTTTAGAATTTAAGAAAAACACCGTTATTGATTAAAAGAAATACATTTAAGAATGGGTTGATTAGCAATTGATGCAAAGATAGCTTTGGCATGCTCATTTCATGTTATGTTAGAATGATGCCTTTCCTGATAGACAAACAATCCTGGTTTAGAATTTAAGAACAATATTTTTATTGATTAAAAGAAATACATTTAAGAAAGGGTGGATTTGCAATTGATGCAAAGATAGCTTTGGCATGCTCATTTCATGTTATGTTAGAATGATACCTTTACAGATAGAAAATCAATCATGATTTATATGTCTTAAGTTAATCAAAAGTTTTTATCTTTGGCAATGTCTTCCAGTATGTTCCTCCTGGATTACCCTCTATCACAACACTTTTTCCCATATTTCTTGTTGTAAACCTTTTCATATTCATATGAGGAGTAACCTTTACCACTATCGGAACTTTACCCTCTTTTTCAAGTTCTTCATATTTCTTTAGAACCCACAGCCTCCTGTTGTTCAAAGAAAACCATAAATTCTTATACCAGCATACCGTCATCCTAGGGATATCCGTTATCTTACAATGTTCTAATAGTAAATCATCCAAAGTTTCACCGATCTTCCCTTTGTTACGAAACTTTGGGTCAATTGAGTCCTGAGTGTAGCGAATCTCAGAAGGGTATAATGATTTCTCCCCACCTAATATATCTTCATCACCGGAATCACTTGAATAATATATGTCTTCGTCCATTCTTGTTGCATATTCATTATCACTAGGGTTGTGTTGCCTAGCGACTGTTTCGCTCTCAGCATCAGTCTCAGTTCTATCTGCTTCAAAAAGTGATAATAACCCTCCCATGACTGCAAATTAAAAATGTTCCAGATTCTGTTTATAGTTGTTATTTATTAAACTCAGCTTACTGTGTCACAAAGCCTGATGTATATGTTCCTCAGTGAGAATCGAACTCACAACCAATGACCTGTTATTTGCCTATGATAACAGGTATAAACTCTCCCTGTGATTTGTGGCGTTGACTTTTAGAAGAATTCTTTCATCAAAATCACCAAAGTCTAAATCCAGAGAATTCTTTTTAAAAAGGCCGATTCTTTGTTTCTAGAAAAGAAAAAAAAAAGAAAGAAAAGAAAGAAAATAAAACAATTAATTATAATATATTCAGTGATGGTGAAAGGATGTATGTTAATGGAAAAAAGGTTTGATTTAAAAGAGGAATAGATAACACTGGGAAACACAATTTTGTTTATTTCGATATGACACTCGTTTTTTACTTTCTTTTTTTTTAACACCGAATTAAAAAAAAAAAGACCTCAGTTTTTTTTAATATCACTAGCAAATATATGCACCCTCCGGGTGCAAGTATTTTAGTTAAATTTTATAATAAAATATTATATTAAATTAGAAAGGCTAATGAAACTGAATAAGAATGTAGATAAAAAGATTTTGAACAGAGTGGGTATGATTGAAAAATAGAACAACTTTGAAACTAACTCTTCGATCATTTTCCGTTACTCCTGTCTTTCATTGGTAAATTTTCCTATTTAAACTGTTTAGTTAAAATAGGAAGTAAAGAATAATATTACAGTTATTTCTTCTTGTTAAGGGATTTCTTTTAAGATTTTTCTGAAGTGATTTTTGCTCATATTCAATAAGATAAAACCAAACAATTAGAAATCAATAATACTAAGTATATATTTATTAAAATCATTTTTTAAAGATCAATATGCAAATTAGCCTTCCCATTCATACTGTAAACCTCTATTTTGTTGTATATATAAATACAATTGCATGTTATTAGTATGTAGATATGGTCATCAGTGTAAGTAATGTAAAACAATTTTATTAATAATTGAGGTTTAAATAAAAATAAAATCATGGAGAATATGATGTAAATAACTAAAGGAATTGTGACTTGTATAGTAATATAGTTTCGGTTACAGACAGATAAACCCACAATCTCCATTATAATAAGAAGATGTCAACTTTATCAGCTACACGATACCCTCGATTATTCTTTAAAAAAAACGTTAAAATACAGCTTCTAAATAATTTTTGCTTATTTTATGGAAGGTTTTAAAGATGTATATTGAATGGGAAATAATAAAAGTATTTACGGATTCGAAGGGGCTTTTATTTCCCCGTAGTCGTTGGCAAATTGTCGGACAAAGAAGAACAAACACAAAAGTAGAATGCAGACACTTGTATTACAAAATTTACAAGGATTTACAAAAGGGTTTAACAACAAAAAGGGGTACAAGGATTTACAAAAGGGTTTAACAACAAAAAGGGGTACAAGGATTTACAAAAGGGTTTAACAACAAAAAGGGGTACAAGGATTTACCAAAGGGTTTAACAACAAAAGGGGTACAAGGATTTACAAAAGGGTTTAACAACAAAAAGGGGTTTGCAAATTAGTTGGAATTCGTGACCAGACTTATCTGTTCTAAGAGTTCTTGGTGTCGTGGTGATAGGTGTTCTTTCGTTGTAGGGAATGGCTCTAAGCGAGCTAGTTATGTGGCCCTGTTCAAGAATTTTAGGGAACGGTGAATCGCGACTACCATTAGTGTGTGTTCTGTGGTAAGTAACGGTGGATGGGGCCCTCTCCAGGAGATTATTAGGTTCTCAGTATGCTAAATAGTAACGGCCGGCGAGTATGCCTGATACTATGCCTAGAAAGGGTTTGACTCAAAAAATACGTCCGTCCAGTATGAGAGCCCCCAGACAAGTGGTGGGTTTTGATTTTGGCAACAATATCCCATTGGCGATTGGACAAATCGCCAATGGGATATTGTTGCGGCAGGAGAAGATAATTCTCATGGAATTTATGACAATAATAAAACATTACGCTGGGCATCACAATTTTTTGTTGAGCTGACATTTGTTTTTGACAAAATTTTGCACTCTGAATCCAAACGATTCTCCATTTTTTTCTCTATTACAAAATCTTTTAAGTACACACACACACACACACACACATATATATATATATATATGTGTGTGTGTGTGTGTGTGTATGTGTGTGTGTGTGTCTGTCTGTATTTAGGCAGCATTTTTCTTGTAGGCATATATTGTTAAATAATGCAGCCATTTTCTGTCTGCAAGTCTTATCCTTTGTTTTTTCATATTGCCGGATTATTTTTGTAATATCTGGCGAGAATTGGCTGGTGTATTCGCCATATGTCATAGACCGAGTACTTTCTGCCCTATCTTGGGCCATCTTCAAGGTATTTTTAACCGTACAACAATGGGATATTCCATTTACCATTTATATAGGTTGTGTTTATTATAGTTGTTGTTGTTATTATTAGTTTTATTATTATTATTGTCATTATTATTATTACTTTTGCTATTATAATTTTATAGTAATTATAGGCATTTTAGAATGTTGGTGCTATTATCAAAGTTTATTTTGTTTAGTTTGGGATTTTTGTGTCTATATATATACACACAGATAGATATATACAGACACACATATATATATACACTCATATATATATACAGACACACACACATGTATATACACACACACACACACACATACATACACACACATATATATATATAGCTATGGGTTAAATAGTAGGGCAGACTGTGCCCTTCAGCCTTGGGTATGTAACCAGTCTAGGAGAGGGATAATTCTGAATTCAAAATTTCCCTCCGGCTATGGGTTAAATAGTAGGGTAGACTGGGCCCTTCAGCCTTGGGTAGGTAACCAGTCTAGGAGAGGGATAACTCTGAATTCAAAAATTCCTTCCAGCTATGGGTTAAATAGTAGGGCAGTCTGGGCCCTTCAGCCTTGGGTAGATAACCAGTCTAGGAGAGGGATAACTCTGAATTCAAAATTCCTGAGGTCGGTCGTTGATTGAGTTTGTGGCAACCCTTGATGCATCAATTCTTTCCTATCGACTGTGCCAAAAAGTGCGGATGGTCCAACACATGCCTTCACCACTATAAACAAATGACTGTGTGGTGGGTGTTCATTGTGTGTGTGAACCCTCATGCGTCGAAAATCGACGAGAGAGTCCCTAATATATATATATATAAATATCTTATTATAATGGAGATTGTGTGTTTTTCTGTCTGTAACCGAAACTATATCACTACTCAAGTCACAATTCCATTAGTCATTTACGTCACATTCTCCATGATTTTATTTTCATTTAAACCTCAATTTCTAATAAAATTGTTTTACATTATTAATACTGTTAATCATATCTACAATTGAATAACATGCAATTGTATTTATATATAGACTAAAATAGCAGTTTACAGTGTGAACAGGAAGGCTAATTTGCATATTGATATTAAAAATTTGATTTTAATAAATATGTGCTTAGTATTATTGATTTTTAATTGTATGGTTTTATCTTAATGAATATTATCAAAAATCTCTTCAATAAATCTTAAAAGAAATCGATTAACAAGAAGAAATAATTCTGATTTTATTCTTTACTTCCTATTTTAACTAAGTTATTAAATTAGGGAAATTTAGCAATGAAAGACGAGAGTGATAGAAGAGTAATTTTCAGTTGTTCTACTTTTCGATTATACACCCCTCTGTTTCAAATCATTTTATCTGCATTCTTATTTAGTTTCATTGGCCTTTCTAATTTAATATAATATTTTATTACATTAAAACTTAAATACTTGCACCCAGAGGGTGCATATATTTACTAGTATATATAAACCATTAAAATACTGCATCTGGCAGATTTGAACTTATTTTATAGAAAGTTTTTTTAAATTTACAATGGAAAATATTTTTTTTAAATGCTTGACTGTAATGTTTTTTATAAATTCATCTTGTTCATACAAAGTATATTGTTACTGTAAGTCAAATTGTGTGCAAGTAGCGAAGGTAAAAATTTACACATAGTTTAGAGTGTTCAATATGTAGACAATTCTTATATGGAGCTTTGGATTGTTCCATTATGAACTCAGGCAAGTTCATTTCCTGAGTTCTGATTGGCTGTTGGATTTCAGGATTAGTAAGAACAGGGATAAGTACCCACTCTTCAGCCACCACTTTGCATTATGCCAGCAGCATGTAAGGACTGTATTAAGTTACAGCTTGCCTGTTGTTCTCGTCTACTAACTCGACGGTAGTTAGAACCCCACTGCGATGGTGAGTATCGTATTGTTTCTATATCTGGAGGATAACTTCTACAGTTTTTGACAAACTTTTGGACTCTGAATCCAAAAATTACCCCATATTTTTCTCTATTACATCAACTTTTTAAGTAGCAGGATACCCTCGCTTGGTCTGAAAACATTAAAATACTGCATGTGACAGATTTGAGCTTATTTTATAGAATGTTTTTTAAATTTACAATAGAAAATAATTTTAAAAAAATGCTTGACTGTAATGTTTTTTATAAATTCATCTTGTTCCTACAAAGGATATTATTACTGTAAGTCAAATTGTGTGCAAGGAGTTAAGGTACAAATTTACAGTTTTTCTTTCTAGTGTGTTCAATATGTGGACAATTTCCCTTTATGCTCCATAGTTAGCCATCATATTTACTTTAATACTGTAGCGTTAGTTTCGTATTTGCCTGGGAGAGTTGCCTGCCCGGTTTAGTTTGCTGGTGCCCGCTGGGGGCTATAGTATTTAAGCGCCGGGTTCAAACCCTTCTGTCTCTTTTCCTGTTCCAGTAACCACGAGACACATGGGGTAGATTTTGGTCTACCCCTTCTCGTTGGGGCTCCCCCCTTACGTTACTGTAAGTGAATTATACAGCATGGACTATTCTTAGTCTCATGTCTGTACTTTTTGTATATCTTGTACCATTCATGAATATGTATTTATCTTTCTACATGTAACTTTGTTTTACCTATGTATTATGTATCTACACCTACACCTCCAACCCGTCTTTCGGGACGGGGATCCAGTGCGCTTCGGCCACTGGACGGGTGAGATGGTAAATTAATAGCGTCGATCCCAGAGGGCCATCCCTCCAGGCAATACCTGCCCCCTTGACTTAAAGGGGCAGGTCTGGGTTTATTGCCCAGCGCCTGGGGCGCCCCCCTTGAGGGGGAATGCCGACGGGATCGACGCAATTTTTCCACCTGCCACCCATTGGTCTCGGCTTGTGGGTGGTCCCACATAAATAGGGCCTTCGTGCCTGACCCGGTACGAGTGGGGTACTGGGAAAATAAAACCTATGTATTATGTATCTTGTTATATCTATGTGCTGTACCATATTAAATGTTTTGTCTGTCAACCTTCGTCGGAGTCTTGTATTCAAGTATATATAACTTTGAACCTTTCTTACAATACCATTTCTCCATGAATTTCAAATCTTGATGGAATCATTCATCTTGCTCATAGCTGACTACATCAAGGTTTTCCAAGAAGTTAGCAAGATGGCTATGCAGAAAATGGAATTTGATGCTCATGTTGCAATCAAGCATTTTGTGAATATCCAATTTCAGTGTAATTCATTGCTCGTGCATTTCCAAGAAAGATCTTGACAAGGTAAAGAACTTGTCAAGAACCACGCATTCTTTTCGAGTTCTGACATTATCCCGATGAAATATTCATCTTTGATAACTTCCAGAATCTTTAGACCATCAAACACACCTGGCTTGATTTTTTCAATCGACAGGCCGGGAATGACAAAATATGGTACTTAAACACTTGCCTGGTAATGCTTTAATGAAAAAAAAAGTTTGATTTAAAAGATGAATAGATAATCTTTTTCCCATTTTTGTCTTAGGCTATGTAGCAAGGATTCGGCTTGGGTAGGTGTATTTGCAAGAAGTGCCAAATCATTTGTGCATCTATAATAAATTTACATCCATAAGGTGCAATATATTAATACTAGAGATGGTTACCCGGCATCGCCAGGGTAGAAGGGAGAAGGGCAAAAAAGTTAGTTTCACAGATCCATTATTACCAAATCACGGGTTGGATCTTCACAGGAAGCCCCATTCAAATTCATGAGAAAAAAGACCTTGCATTGGTTGGGCTTATATATCGTTTTACATAAATTTAATTACTTTATTTAATTCCCTTTTTTTTCGAATATTAATTTGAAATTTAGCAAATCGCATCATTTATGTTATTTAAAAAATATAGTTAATCATTGAATTAAAATGTCTTACTATATCATTATGTGATGTCATAAATCCTACCCCGCGATGAGTCATAAATCCTACCCTCGTGAAGATCATAAATCCTACCCCTGTGATGATTATAAATCTTACCCCCGCGATGAGTCATAAATCCTACCCTCGTGAAGATCATAAATCCTACCCCTGTGATGATCATAAATCTTACCCCTGTGATGATCATAAATCTTACCCCGTGATGAGCATAAATCCTACCCTCGTGAAGATCATAAATCCTACCCTGTGATGATCATAAATCCTACCCCTGTGATGATCATAAATCCTACCCTCGTGATGATCATAAATCCTATCATTATGCTATGTCATTCCCTCAAATCTGACGAAAAGAAAATTGCCTGACCTCCCACCAGGCCGGATTAAATAAAGATCTTTTTTACGTGGTGATTTTTATGGGTCATCATGCGAGGATCGAACTGGCTATTCAGTCGTAATATATCTGTAAACGATTATTAAACCATGTTTTATCTACTCTACCCCGGGTTTCGCCGGGTAGCCGCTGCTAGTATCTTATAAAATAAAATAGGGAGGGTAGACCTCGTAAAAAAATATTTCCTCTAATATATTTTAGGAAAAAACTATGACAGACGTATTTATATCCAAAGGTAAATAATCATGGAAATTTTCGTCAAAATCCACCATTAATTGATTTTTCATAGAATTTTTTAAAATCCTGTTTTTGGCTACGTTAAATTTCAGTTGATTTAACGGTGCAGAAATGAAAACGTTGTTTTTCAATCATAATTTTCATTATTTCTGTAAGCTGAAAAAAAATTTTTTAAACCATCAGGAGTTTTCTTAATGTTTCTTCTTTCGAATGGAAAAATTTTTTTCAAGATAATATTAATTTTTATGCAAGTTTCATTGTGTTAAATATGGGGAAGGGGTAAGTTTCACAGGCGAAATTGGTGGTACCTAATAGATATAAAGACAAAAGACCGAAGGTGTGAATAGAAGAAAAAAAATTGAATCTGATCGGGTAGTAAATAAGTACAGAAAATTGTAAAATAAAATGAAAATATAGTAAAGTAGTTATTAAAAGAATTTTTTTTTTTTAGAATCTAATATAACATTTTAAACTTAAAATCATGCTGCTCATATTTTAAATGAATGTTATATATAAATTTATCATAGCAGAAATGCCTTATTAAAGTTTTGAAATAAAATAACTAATGCATTATAAAATTAATTTAATGATAAATCAATAATGAAAATTTCATTAAAATCGGTTAATTCCCTGATTTTTGGTAATTTTTTTGTCAATCGCGAATGCTACAATTTATTTTGTAAACACGGATTTTAAGCAGCGTTTTCAGCCAAACGCGATCGAAATTGACCGAAAAAATCCTTTTAAATGTATTAAAAATAAATTACTTGTGTAATATTATTTTGATTTTTTTTTTTTTTTACTGATTCTCATTATGTCCCTACTTTTCGACCTAGACAAAAAATTGACCTTAAATAATCGATATAATTCATTTTAATTCATTTTTAAAATGAATAGCAACCGAATTTTTGGGTGTACTTTAGGTACCACCAATTTGACCCTGTGCAATTTACCCCCCCCCCCTACATTTAACACAATGAAACTTGCAGAAAAATGAATATTTTCTTGAAAAAATTTTTCCATTCGAAAGAAAAAACATTAAACAAACTCCTGATGATTTTTAAAATTTTTTATCAGCTTATGAAAATAATGAAAATTATGATTAAAAAACTATGTTTTCATTTTTGTACTGTTAAATCAACTGAAATTTAACGTAGCTAAAAACAAGTTACGATAAGAGGATTTTTTTAATTCCAGAAATGTTTACCATTGGATGTAAATACATCTGAAAAAGTTTTTTTTTCTAAAATATATTAGGGAAAATATTTTTTTACGAGGTCTACCACCCCCACCCCCCTATTTTATTTTATGAGATAAAAAAATGACGTGGAAAAAAAATTTGGTACTTTTTTTTCTATAAAGATAAGAGGCTGAATAACTATATCAATGAAATTGTATAACGTACCAGACTATAGTTTTATTAGGAAAAATTAATGAAATCGGAAATAAAAAGTGCAAAAAAATGTCATAATATTAATATTTGAAAACCCTTTTTTGCTTATGTAATTGGTATGTACTATATTCTATTAAATTGTCAAAAAAAAATTTTTTTTTAAGAAATTAATTTTTACGAGATTTTCAATCTTTTGTGTGATTAAATATTTTTATTTTCTGCGTGAAATAAATTAAATTTTTTTTTTTCGGTGGAAAAAAATCGAATTTTTCACGGATATTTAAAAATATGAATTTTAGAATTCAGGTGAACTAAAAGTTGGTCCGATCCGTGCTCGATTAATATTTTTAAAAGAATTTGTAATTTTTATTGTTGAATAGTAATGTGTGATTCTTAGAATATACGGAAGAGCAAAACTGACATATGACGCGACGCTTCTCGGTAACTAAAGTTTGTTTTTCTGAGCGTAAAAAAATATTTTATTTAACTTTTACGACCAATTAGAATAAAAATAATATATTGAATGATTGTTTTATCAGTTTTTCTCTTAGAAAAAATATTCAAATTTTCATTTTATTTTCGATTTTAAGAATTAATACTAAAACAGAAGACATTTTTTAACGTCAATTTCACTGCGAAATTTTAAGTTTTTATTAATAGTAAATTGTAATATTAAAATTTTTAATGATTTTACTCATTTTAAATTGTAATATTAAAGTTTTTGAAGATTTTATTCATTTTAATAGAAAAAATTTGGCTAAAAAAGTTTGTCCGTTATACCCATCCGTACTTAGATGCATAACTGTAAGAGGGTAATAATATGTATTTCTTTCTCTCTAAATCGCGGCCTGAAAATTACCCTTTCGCACGTAATATGGATAGGTTTGTTTATTTTTTAAGATAACGATGTAATTTTTCCCAATCGGATAATTTGATCGTTGAATTAACTATTTTTCTTTGTAACAACCCTGTGCGATCTTTTTTTAACGAGATTTTTGATAAACAAAGTTCGGAAATATCTATTTCCGTTTTATTCAAGATGACCTAAACGGTTTGGTGGTACCTAGTGTACTTAATAAAAAAAAAACTCTCTGAATAATTAAACTGTTAGAACTTTGGAGAAAACCTCCAAAAGTAAAAAATAATTTTAAAAATAAAACGAACTCAAACAAAACCCCAAAAATATCAGGGATGCACTTTCTCCTGACTTTAGGAAATTTAACAAAAGCTAGCTATAATGCTATAATAATTTTTATCTATCTATCATACCTATCATATCATAATCGCTATCTATCCATGGTATCAGAATAGTTAATATCATAATTATATACATAGCAGACGATATCTATCTATCTATCTATCAATCAATCTATGTTTGCTTTAACCCCATCCTATTGTTTGTAGGCATCTCCTTATAGGTCCATTTTGTATTGAAACGGTTTCAATAAATCGAATTTTTGTTTTTTTTAGCTAAGAAGAAAATAAATAAATTATTAACGAATAAATATTTTTTTTTAATTTTTAAACCATTCACATTATTTTCTGTAGATAATTTTTTATAAATAAAATGTTTACTTACAGGTTTATCAGTGATCGTCTTAAGCGGATGAAATGCTTCTACTGTTTGTGGTAGTTTGTGGTAGGTTGTGTCAGAATGTGGCTTTTTGCTTATAAACAATTTTATAGGGTTAAATTTTGAGAAAAACGATTTCCAAGAAAAATCAGCTATTTTTTATTTTTTATATTTTTTTTTAGATTTCTTTTAATATTCTTTTTTTTTTTTCTTTCTTCCGTTTTTTCTTTTTTTCTTTTTTCTTTTTTTTTTTTTTTTTAGAACGTCGTATCCGGAACTTTGTGATTTGTATAAAATTTGAAACTTTAAAAATAACTGAAGTGTACTGAAGTGTACTTAGCCACACCTAGGCTTAATTCTTTTTTTAAATTAATACAATGAAAGCTCAGAATAATTTTAAATATTATACTGTAAGCCTTTTTACCTATCCTTACTATTATCTTCATATTCAGTTGACTGTTGCTTTACTCACTGGGTCATGTTAAAGATATACAATTTTTAGTTATAGAAATTATTGTCCCTTTTTATTTCAAACCAACTAACTGCATATACTTGTATGACAAATTGGACAATGTCACGTAATTTATCAGAGAGTTTTGATGGATATAGGCACATTAACCTGATAGCTAAAGTTAGCCATCTTGCATGATTCAGAGAAGCAAATCTAGGGTTCACTTTACCTCGAGAAATGCCTACAGCATATTGCAGAAGTAATCGTTGGTCACCACTTAGGTCGTCCATTGCCTTTGCAGGGAGATAAAAATTATCCAGAGGGCCACTGATATGTTCAAATTTTACCTTGGGCAAATGATGGTAATTATTTTCACAAAGTTTCCCCAAAGGGCCACCGCCCTGTCGGCTGGGACGTTAGAATGCACCGACTGCACCTCTGCAGAGGGGTAAGACTCCCCCAATGGGGCCACCTGTTGGCCGTGGGTGGCGACCCGTGAGGCTTAACGATAGAGCCCAGGTGGATGAGCAGTTCATGACTTGCAATACTCCACTTTGGCCCTATCTTGGGCTAGACGGGCGGTTTGAGAGGCCCCCTCTGATCAATCGGCTGGTCACGTCAAGCCCTAGCACCTATATGATTTTCCCAACCCTATTGCCCTTATGGCAAGCCCCAACCCCTTTTTTCATATGGGTGCTAGAAGGCGGTGGCTGAGGGTCTACATGTCCTGGGAATGACGTTAAACTCTATCTGATGGTGAGGTTCCAGTTTTGGAGGTTTGGGGAATGTGGAACAACCAATTCATCACCATTGCTCCCTGGTCCACTCTGACCCGGAGTGGTAGTACCTGTTAGGGTCCCATCTATGGGTTAAATAGAAAAATGTATTTATAAAAAAAATTGTATTATCCATTAAGAATTGATTTATTTCAAAACTTTATCGGCATTAAATGACCCACTGAGGTTGATATGCCGTAAAACAAAACAAACCAAACCAAACCCAAAGGGCCAGTGAAAGTTGTTGGACTTCTTGTAGTTCCATCAATAGTTTTAAATGCAGCTCTAAATGGAAGTTCATTTTGATGAAGCGAACAGCCAATTGTGTGCATCTTCCTTTTTATTTTATTCTCCAGGGATGTCGCCATCCCTGTTTTACAACCAGTTTTTGTACTGGTATTGTCTACCAGAACTGCCTTAACAGTATTTACACTGTTGTATTCTTCTAGAACAGCAGCAACATCCTCAGCTAGATGAATACCAGTTGCACCAATGTTGGGTATGACTCGGTGGGTGAGATATTTACTTGAAGTGCCCATCTCTCTTGTAAATGTTAAGTGGCGCTCTGGTTCCTTGTGTTACATAATCATTAGATACCTAATGATTATGACAATAGTGTAGAAATCATATTAGTGCAGCTGATGGCCTTGAGAGTGAGTGACAGCGTTTGACCTCACTCTGACCTTGCGTTCTGGGTATGATCGTGAGAAACGGAAGGCAATAGAAAGCCCCCTTCCGGTTTAAGGTGTAAGCAACTCAGTCAGTTAGAGTTAGAACTTAGAAGCGAAGCTAGCAAGATGTAAGGATCCGCGCGCATTGTCTGGTCTGGGGGTTTATGGAATAAAGTAACATCATCGTAAATCGAAGTCTTGTGGTAATTACTAAAAACTAACAATGACACAAGGCTTCTGATAAGAAATTATCCCCAACAGAGACCAGACCCGGAATCCTCAATAGAAGACCAGACGAAACCTTAGAAGACATACCAGACCAAGATAGAAGATAGATGATAAAAGTACCAAGCCGGCCAGAAGAGAAGTATATAACATATAGATATTTAGTGCCGGTAAAGAGGTATGCAACACCTTGCTCTTTTTAATCTTTTTCACAATCTCATTGTATAGCAAAGTGTCTTTATCCAGTCTGCAATCAACTCCAATGCAGATGAGATTGTCATAATCTTGAACGTGCTTCTGATAGCTAGCTACCTTTACTCTTGCCTTTGTTCCTATCTATTCTAAATTTGTCTAAAATAATGTCTTTTAAGGGAATACTTGGATTAAGATATCCCATATCCTGTAGATCCAACAGAAAAGGATTAGCAACAGAAGCCCCAAGATTTGATGATACATAACCCCTAATATGTTCCATAGAATATCTTGGAACTTTTAAAGGACTGTAATGACCCTTCAACATTTTCCCAGGCTCAAAACTGTCATCCACGGTTTCTTCACTGGAGGACGTCTGTGGAAAAATATCAGACGTCGAGGATACAACACACGAAGAATCTTGTTGCTGTCTGTCTAACCTCTCTGCATCTTCTGAAATTTTTTTTTGTATGTTTTGACAGCATCTTTGTCAATAGGTCCCAGCTGAAAACTGCTTTTTGGGTCTGTTTTATCTCTCTGATCTTTTAAATATTCCCTCTCTTCAATAGGAAGCTGAAATTTCAAAATTTACAAGTGTTTAATAATAATATCAAACTGTTTTAGGCTATCTTCCAATTTCACATAAAAATGCCCGACAATTATGGTAAGGCGTTAGCTTTGATTTGAGTTAGGGTTAAGCTGGCGCTAAAATTTTTGTATGAAAAGACAGGACCCCCTCCCCCAAATAGCCACTAATTCATGGTAAATTTAAAAATCAAATTGATTTCAAAATAATCCAAAAATTATAAGAAAATCTTTCTTTTTTTTTGTCTTTTTTTCTCATGGTGAGAGGTTGTGTAAAAACGCACTAGGTATATCCAATTTGTAGAAAAACTCGTGTTTTTACAAAACAAGCCCCTCAAATAATCGATTTAATTCATTTTAATTCATTTGTAAAATTAAAAGCAGATACACACACACCAAGGGTGTGTGTGTGTCTGCTTTTAAGATAGCTTAAGGTTTTCGAGTATAAAATATTATCAGCTACATTTTTACCATGAAACTGGAACATAACCGTATTTTAATAATTTCAAAGGGAAAATTTAATTTGAAACAAAATATAGAAAGAAAGAAGCGGTATTACTTACCAAAATACAAATTCACTGCAGAAAGATAAAACTCGCGTTTTTTTTTTTTTTGTTTTTTTTTTTTTTTGTTCTTTTGTTTGAATTAAAGTCACTTAAAATACAAAATGATGTAGATTAAACAACCTTTTTTCATTTCTTATTCAAATAATCAAGTATCTTGCTTAAAAATTAAAAATAGATACTAATTATTTTCACAATTTAAAACAAACGGTAGACGAATAACAGCATCTGCGTAAATTTAAATTAAATTTAAATTATTCTATTTTTTCCATTGAAAAATAACAAATCCAAAATGTTAGAAAAAAAAAAGGAAGCGAATTCTTACTCTGTTTAATGATTATTAGTGATTTCTCAAACCAAAACAAATCTAAACCAAAACAGTTTAATCTCCATTTCGTCTCTACAAGTAAATTTTTTTTTTATTATTTATAATGTATAATATAATTTATAATGCAAGTATTTAAGTTTTAATATAATAAAATATCATATTGAATTAGAAAGGCTAATGAAACTGAATAAGAATGCAGATAAAAAGATTTGAAACAGAGGGGGTATGATTGAAAAATAGAACAACTTTGAAACTAACTCTTCCATCATTTTCCCTTACTCCCGTCTTTCATTGGTAAATTTTCCTAATTTAACTATTTAGTTAAAATAGGAAGTAAAGAATAAAATTACAGTTATTTCTTCTTGTTAATGGGTTTCTTTTAAGATTTATTGAAGAGATGTTTACTCATATTCACTAAAATAAAACCAAACAATTAGAAACCAATAATACTAAGCACATATTTATCAAAATCAATTTTTTAATATCAATATGCAAATTAGCCTTCCCATTCACACGGTAATCCACTATTTTGTTGTATATATAAATGTAATTGCATGTTCTTAGTATGTAGATCCGGCCCACGCCGGGGGTCCAGTGGCTTCGGCCCTGGATCTTTACGAGTTAATAGCGTCGATCCCAGGGGGCCATCCCCCCAGGCAACACCTGCCCCCTCGATTTAAAGGGGCAGGGCTGGGTTTATTGCCCAGTGCCTGAGGCGCCCCCCTTGAGGGGGAATGCCGACGGGATCGACGCAATTTTTCACCTGCCACTCCACGAGCTTCGGCCGTGGGTGGCCCCACGTTAATAGGGACTTTGTGCCTGACCCGTACAAGTGGGGTACGCGGTAAATACAATGTAGATCCGGCCCACGCCGGGGGTCCAGTGGCTTCGGCCCTGGATCTTTACGAGTTAATAGCGTCGATCCCAGGGGGCCATCCCCCCAGGCAACACCTGCCCACTCGATTTAAAGGGGCAGGGCTGGGTTTATTGCCCAGCGCCTGAGGCGCCCCCCTTGAGGGGGAATGCCGATGGAATCGACGCAATTTTTCACCTGCCACTCCATGAGCTTCGGCTTGTGGGTGGTCCCACGTTAATAGGGACTTTGTGCCTGACCCGTACAAGTGGGGTACGCGGTAAATACTATGTAGATCCGGCCCACGCCGGGGTCCAGTGGCTTCGGCCCTGGATCTTTACGAGTTAATAGCGTCGATCCCAGGGGGCCATCCCCCAGGCAACACCTGCTCGATTTAAAGGGGCAGGGCTGGGTTTATTGCCCAGCGCCTGAGGCGCCCCCCTTGAGGGGGAATGCCGATGGGATCGACGCTTTTTTCACCTGCCACTGCATGAGCTTCGGCTTGTGGGTGGTCCCACGTTAATAGGGACTTTGTGCCTGACCCGTACAAGTGGGGTACGCGGTAAATACTATGTAGATATGGTCAACAGTGGCTTCGGCCTCTGGACCATTGATATAATTAACGGTGTCGGTCCCAGGGGACCATCCCCCCAGGCAACACCTTCCCCCTTGATTTAAAGGGGCAGGGCTGGGTTTATTGCCCATTGACTGAGGCGCCACCCTTGAGGGGGAATGCCGACGGGATCGACGCAATTTTTCACCCTCCACCCCATGAGTCTCGGCTTGTGGGTAGTCCCACATAAATAGGGCCTTCGTGCCTGACCCGTACAAGTGGGGTACGTGGAAAATATCATGTAGATATGATCAACAGTCTTAATGATGTAAAACAATTTTATTAATAATTGAGGTTTAAATAAAAATAAAATCATACAGAATGTTATGTAAACAACAAAGAGAATTGTGTCTTGTATAGTAATATAGTTTGGGCTACAGACAGAAAAACACACAATCTCCATTATAATAAGATTATGGATATCAAAGAAAATTTTCAATTGAAAAATAATTATTTATTAAATGATATTTAAACATTTTTTTCCTTCGCAGTACATAAACTTTTGACTGTGGTAAATCTTTCCTACATCATGGAAGCCACATTCCAGAGCCTTAATTTTCAGCTTTTAAAATCTTTTCCTAACAAATTGGTAATGATTTGGGAAAAATGTTTTGTGTCGTTATTTATCATGTCAAACCCCAACTATCACTATCATTGCCGTACCTCAGTTCCAAAATCGACCTTCCCTATTGGGGCATACCCATTAATGTTCATAGATTGGGTTTCAGTTGCTGTGGAATGCATTGCAAATGTTTTACTTAAAAAATCACGTAAAGGTTTGCTTTAGTTTGGTTTGTTTTACGGCATATCAACCTCGTTGGGTCATTTAATGCCGATAATTCTTTAAAAAAATTTTTTTCTTTTCTATAAACAGATTTTTCTATTTAACCCATGGATGGCACCCTATTAGGTACTACCACTCAGGGTCAGAGTAGACCAGGGAGCATTGGTGATGAAGGGGTGCTCCACATTCCCCAAACCTCCAGAACTGGAACCTCAACATCAGATAGAATAACGTCATTTCTAGGGCATGAAAACCCTCAGTCAACGCTTCCTAGCATCCATATGATGAAAATGGTGGGGCTTGACATAAGAGCAATAGGGTTGGGGCAATCATATAAGTGCTAGGGCTTGACATGACCAGCTGATTGATTGGGGGTTCTCTGACCGCCCTCAAGTCTAAGTAAGGGCATAAGTGGAGTGTTGCAAGTCATGGAATTCTCATCCACCCGGATACCGTCCTTAAGCATCACGGGTCGCCACCAATGGCCATTGGGGGTTCTTACCCCTCTGAAGGGGTACAGTCATTGTATTCTAAATCCCTAGCGGACAGGGCTGAAATTCGTGTAAAGTTAACTACTAAACGACACAGAAAATCTAACAGAAAAAAAAACAGAGAAAAAGAGAACACAAAAAATATCTGGTGAGAAATCTGGTGAGAAAGCTGTCAACAATAGATAGGATCCTTATCAATCGGCTCATCATGTCAAGCCCTAGCATCTATATGATTGTCCCAACCCTACTGCCCTTATGACAAGCCTCAACCCTATTTATCATAAAAGTGCTAGAAGACGGTGGCTTGGGGTCTTAGTGTCCAGGATATAACGTTAATTTCTATATGATGGTGAAGTTCCAATTCTAGAGCTCTGGGAAATCTAAAGTTTCATCATTTTGAAAATTTAAAAAATTTATAAATGTAAAATAAGTTCTCCCATTTCACGAGCTGACGAAGGAGTATCTTTTAATTAAAGAAAAGATTGTATTAAAAATATATACCTCAAAATAATGAGATTTCATTTTGATAATCTCTATGAAAAAAATATTGAAAATAATTTTTGAAGTAGAATGGTTGTCTTATTATCATTTTTCTTTTTTACGGGAGCCGTTTACATCACAAATTGTGACAGGAAGGGTTGAAGTGAAGCGAAAACAGAAGAGTTAATAAAGATTCTATAATATTTCTGATAACATTCTAATTTTAATATTCTCAGCTTGTTATTTTTTCTTTTTTTTTTTTTCTTTTTACTAATATTAAGAGTTTGATACTGAGGTATTGATTAACCTGATTTTTTTTTGTTTGATTAACCTCATCCTAAGAAGATTAAGCAACGAAAGTAAATAAAATAAAATAATGCCTACAAGAGTAGTATTGTACCTTATTTTTACCGGGGGAGGGGGTCTAAAAAAATAAGGCATCTGTACGAACAAAATAGACAAACCATTATAAATAAAAATAAAAATCTAATTTTCCATGGAATTATCTTTAAAGCGTGTGAAGAAAATCATTTTGATTTCATCACCATTTCTCCCTGTTCCACTCTGACCTGGAGTGGTAGTACTTGTTAGGGTCCCATCTATTGGTTACATAGAAAAAAATCAATTTAGAAAAAAATTCAAGAATTTGCCAGTAGAGTCACTTGCGCAGATGCAGATAAAAGAATTTTTTGACACTACGCCATCGTCCTTAGTGAACGGAAAGGATCCTATAAAATAAAATTTCATAAATGATATTGTTTAATATGGTGGTCAACAGACATATAATTTCGTTTCTACTATTACATTCTGTTTGAGTTTAATCAAAATAAAATTGATTTCGTATACTTCACTCTGGAACTCTGTTGGTGTTTAAAAAATTATTTCTACTAACAACCCTAACCTATCCATATACCCACGTACCGGTAATGTTCACCTTTAGTTGGTTAAATTCCTAGCAAATAAGGCAATTAGAGTAACCTCCCTTGACTTTCACTTTGAAACAAGCCGGTAGCCATTTTGAAAGTCTCCGTGCGAAATAAACAAATCTTAGAAACTTTTTCGAAAACAATACAACTGCACACTTTAACACAAAAATATCATACTTTTTCTTTTTTTTTTTAATAACAATTAAGATCATTTCAGATAATGCGCACGTACAATTTTATGCTAGGATTTTAGCCGACTAAAAGTGAAAATTACCCACATACCTACCTATCTACCTCATTTGAATTGTTTTAAATTTTTCAATTTTAATGGGTTAATATTTTGATTATTGCATGTTACTTTTTTATAAATCTGTAATTAACAAAAGCATTTTTTTATTTTTAAGTTCATATTTTCCTTAAACTTTTCTTTCTTAAATTGTAATCATTTTAATATCAACTGATTTCAATGTGCGCATATATATATATATATATATATATATATATATATATATATATATATATATATATATACATAAAGAAAATTTTTAAAAAACAAGTGTTCCGAAAATGGGATGAATTTAATTATCGATATTTAAACATTTCGGTTACATTGAACCTTCATCAGGATGTTTCTTGGGGTGAAGAAAATGATGGATGTTTTTATATGTGACAGGAGATGAAAATCTTTTTAGTTATGTAACTGTATTTGATCCATCATTTTCTTCACCCCAAGAAACATCCTGATGAAGGTTCAATGTAACCGAAATGGTTAAACATCGATAATTAAATACATCCTATTTTCGGAACACTTGTTTTTTAATAATGTTCTTTATATTGTTGGATTTATTTTCCATATTTACTCCATATATATATATATATATATATATATATATATATATATATATATATAAAACAAAAAAAACACCTTAAACAAAATAAACTTCGAAACAAGTGAACATGTCCTTATTAACATGTGTTACAAATTGGGTCTAAAAATAAGTAGCTATCAAGAATGAATAAACCAAAAACGTCTTCGGTTTAAAATGACCCAATGGGTTTTACATGCCGAAAACACCCAACCAACCAACCAACCAACCAACCAACTGATATAACTAGGATGTTTATTCTGTTCTTTTGAAAGGAGCGTTTGACTAGCCGAGGCGTTTGTCACAATCCAATGAACGTGACGCTCTTTTGTGGGCATCTTCTACTTAGCAGTTCCGGGTTCGACAAAACAAAAACATACCAAAGAAATCGAAGAGGAGCAAAACTAAAAAAAAAAAATATAAAAAAGGATTTACAGTGAAACTAAAAAAAATACTCGATTTTTCTTAAAAATCGGTCGTATTTCTCCAAATTCAGCCCTGTACAATTGTTTGTAAGCAAAATCGTTTAGGAAATTTGGGTGTATATAGCATGAGAATATTGTGACGTAAGCTGTGACGTAGAGCTATGACGTAGTTTTTGTTACAGACAGAAACAGAGACAATCTCCATTATTAATAGAAGATATACGGAAAGATGAGGCAGATTTGCTCGAATGCTCCAGCGGAAACCAGAAAATGTGGATTGAAGAAAGAATTAATGAAAAGCGACAATATCCGTTTGGGAATACAGACTAGAATAGGAGCTTTGAATCAGATCCTCAATAGAGGAGATTACCATTTCCCCGGCACCGGCAAACGCAATAACTACCGAGATCAATCACCAATAATGATTCCTAAACCAAGATTAGAATTGAAGCAAAATAAAACTAATCCCATAACTGAAAATGGGAAAAATATATTCCTCCTCAAGAATTCGGGTGAAGAAGAAAATATTCAGCTTAAATGCTCGGCCAAAAAAGAAATTATGGTCCCAATATAGATTCTCTAAAAATTATAAAAAAGAAGTCTGACCCACTTCTACTTCTTTCTAAAAAAGAAAGGCGAAATAAAGACAATTATGGGCCCAATAAAAATTCTCTAAAAATTATAAAAAAAACAAGTCTGACCAACTTCTACTTCTTTCTAAAAAAGAAAGGCGAAATAAAGACAATTATGGGCCCAATAAATATTCTCTAAAAATTATAAAAAAAAAACAAGGCTGACCCACTTCTACTACTTTCTAAAAAGGAAAGGCGAAATAAAGACAGTTATGGGCCCAATAAAAATTCTCTAAAAATTATAAAAAAAACAAGTCTGACCCATTTCTAATTCTTTCTAAAAAGAAAGGCGAAATAAAGACAATTATGGGCCTAATAAAAATTCTCTAAAAATTATTAAAAAAAGGCTGACCCTCTTCTACTTCTTTCTAAAAAAGAAAGGCGAAATAAACAATATTATGGGCCCAATAAAAATTCTCTAAAAATTATAAAAAAACAAGTCTGACCCACTTCTAATTCTTTCTAATAAAGAAAGGCGAAATAAAAACAATTATGGAACCAATAAAAATTCTCTAAAAATTATAAAAAAACAAGTCTGACCCACTTATACTTCTTTCTAAAAAAAGAAAGGCGAAATAAAGACAATTATGGGCCCAATAAAAATTCTCTAAAAATTATGAAAAAAAGTCTGACCCACTTCTACTTCTTTCTAAAAAAAGAAAGGCGAAATAAAGACAATTATGGGCCCAATAAAAATTCTCTAAACATTATAAAAAGAAGTCTGACCCTCTTCTACTTCTTTCTAAAAATGAAAGGCGAAATAAAAACAATTATGGGCCCAATAAAAATTCTCTAAAAATTATAAAAAACAAGTCTGACCCACTTCTACTTCTTTCTAAAAAAGAAAGAATTAGAAGTGTGTCAGACTTTTTTTTTAATAATTTTTTTTTATTTAATTGTCTTTATTTCGCCTTTCTTTTTTTAGAAAGAAGTAGAAGTGGGTCAGACTTTTTTTTATAATTTTTAGAGAATTTTTATTGGGCCCATAATTGTTTTTATTTCGCCTTTCATTTTTAGAAAGAAGTAGAAGAGGGTCAGACTTCTTTTCTATAATTTTTCGAGAATTTTTATTGGGCCCATAATTGTCTTTATTTCGCCTTTCATTTTTAGAAAGAAATAGAAGAGGGTCAGACTTCTTTTTTATAATGTTTAGAGAATTTTTATTGGGCCCATAATTGTCTTTATTTCGCCTTTCTTTTTTTAGAAAGAAGTAGAAGTGGGTCAGACTTTTTTTCATAATTTTTAGAGAATTTTTATTGGGCCCATAATTGTCTTTATTTCGCCTTTCTTTTTTTAGAAAGAAGTATAAGTGGGTCAGACTTGTTTTTTTATAATTTTTAGAGAATTTTTATTGGTTCCATAATTGTTTTATTTCGCCTTTCTTTATTAGAAAGAATTAGAAGTGGGTCAGACTTGTTTTTTTATAATTTTTAGAGAATTTTTATTGGGCCCATAATATTGTTTATTTCGCCTTTCTTTTTTAGAAAGAAGTAGAAGAGGGTCAGCCTTTTTTTAATAATTTTTAGAGAATTTTTATTAGGCCCATAATTGTCTTTATTTCGCCTTTCTTTTTTAGAAAGAATTAGAAATGGGTCAGACTTGTTTTTTTTATAATTTTTAGAGAATTTTTATTGGGCCCATAACTGTCTTTATTTCGCCTTTCCTTTTTAGAAAGTAGTAGAAGTGGGTCAGCCTTGTTTTTTTTTTATAATTTTTAGAGAATATTTATTGGGCCCATAATTGTCTTTATTTCGCCTTTCTTTTTTTAGAAAGAAGTAGAAGTTGGTCAGACTTGTTTTTTTATAATTTTTAGAGAATTTTTATTGGGCCCATAATTGTCTTTATTTCGCCTTTCTTTTTTAGAAAGAAGTAGAAGTGGGTCAGACTTCTTTTTTATAATTTTTAGAGAATCTATATTGGGACCATAATTTCTTTTTTGGCCGAGCATTTAAGCTGAATATTTTCTTCTTCACCCGAATTCTTGAGGAGGAATATATTTTTCCCATTTTCAGTTATGGGATTAGTTTTATTTTCTTCAATTCTAATCTTGGTTTAGGAATATTTATTGGTGATTGATCTCGGTAGTTATTGCGTTTGCCGTGCCGGGAAATGGTAATGCTCATCCTCTATTGAGGATCTGATTCAAAAGCTTCTATTCTAGTCTGTATTCCCAACGGATATTGTCCTTTTCATTAATTCTTTTCTTCATCCACATTTTCTGGTTTCCGCTGGAGCATTCGAGGCAATCTCCTCATCTTTCCGTATAGCTCTTTTACTATTGTAAGTAGATGAGATTGTTTCTGGTTCTGGGGTATTGCTGTTAACCTGCGAAGTGTATAATGTTACGGAGTCATAGCTTTTATAGCGTCAGCAGCTTCGTCACAATATATCTTCAGTGCTATATTACACCTCAAATTTCGCTAATATCCGATTTATGCTTACAACAGATTTGTACAGGGGGCTGAATTTGAGTAATATCGGAACCGATTTTTCAAGAAAAATGCGTAAATTCATTTTTAAGTTTCACTGTAATCTCTTTTATATATTTTTTTTTTAAGTTTTGCTCCTCTTCGATTTCTTGGTAATGTTTATTTGTTTTGTCGAACCGGAACTGGGGCTAAGTAAGATCCCACAAAGAGCGTCAGTTCATTGGATTGTGACAACGCCTCGGCTAGTCAAACGCCTCCTTTCAAAGAAGAATTAATCCTAGTTAATGCAGTTTGGTTGTTGGTTGGTTGGTTGGTTGGGTGTTTTGGCATGTAAAACCCATTGGTCATTTTAAACCGAAGACGTTTTTGGCTTTTTTCATTCTGATAGCTTACTTATTTTTAAGACCGCGCCGAATTTGTAACANACATTTTTGCAATTTGCTCACGGATAGCTTTGCATGCTCACTTCATGTTATGTACGAATGATGCCTTTCCTCATAGAAAAACAATCCGGTTTAGAATTTAAGAACAATATGTTTATTGATCAAAAGAAATACATTTAAGAGAAGGGTGGATTTGCAATTGCTCCACAGATAGCTTTTGCATGCTCACTTCATGTTATGTACGAATGATGCCTTTCCTCATAGAAAAACAATCCGGGGTTAGAATTTAGAACAATATGTTTATTGATCAAAAGAAATACATTTAAAGAAAGGGTGGATTTGCAATTGCTCCCAAGATAGCTTTTGCATGCTCACTTCATGTTATGTACGAATGATGCCTTTCCTCATAGAAAAACAATCCGGGTTTAGAATTTAAGAACAATATGTTTATGATCAAAAGAAATACATTAAGAAAGGGTGGATTTGCAATTGCTTCACGGATAGCTTTTGCATGCTCACTTCATGTTATGTACGAATGATGCCTTTCCTCATAGAAAAACAACCGGGTTTAGAATTTAAGAACAATATGTTTATTGATCAAAAGAAATACATTTAAGAAAGGGTGGATTGCAATTGCTCCACAGATAGCTTTTGCGTCTCACTTTCATGTTATGTACGAATGATGCCTTTCCTCATAGAAAAACAATCTGGTTTAGAATTTAAGAACAATATGTTATTTGATCAAAAGAAATACATTTAAGAAAGGGTGGATTTGCAATTGCTCCACAGATAGCTTTTGCATGCTCACTTCATGTTATGTACGAATGATGCTTTCCTCATAGAAAAAACATCCGGGTTTAGAATTTAAGAACAATATGTTTATTGATCAAAAGAAATACATTTAAGAAAGGGTGGATTTGCAATTGCTCCACAGATAGCTTTTGCATGCTCACTTCATGTTATGTACGAATGATGCCTTTCCTCATAGAAAAACAATCCGGGTTTAGAATTTAAGAACAATATGTTTATTGATCAAAAGAAATACATTTAAGAAAGGGTGGATTTGCAATTGCTCCACGGATAGCTTTTGCATGCTCACTTCATGTTATGTACGAATGATGCCTTTCCTCATAGAAAAACAATCCGGTTTAGAATTTAAGAACAATATGTTTATTGATCAAAAGAAATACATTTAAGAAAGGGTGGATTTGCAATTGCTCCACAGATAGCTTTTGCATGCTCACTTCATGTTATGTACGAATGATGCCTTTCCTCATAGAAAAACAATCCGGGTTTAGAATTTAAGAACAATATGTTTATTGATCAAAAGAAATACATTTAAGAAAGGGTGGATTTGCAATTGCTCCACGATAGCTTTTGCATGCTCACTTCATGTTATGTACGAATGATGCCTTTCCTCATAGAAAAACAATCCGGGTTTAGAATTTAAGAACAATATGTTTATTGATCAAAAGAAATACATTTAAGAAAGGGTGGATTTGCAATTGCTCCACAGATAGCTTTTGCATGCTCACTTCATGTTATGTACGAATGATGCCTTTCCTCATAGAAAAACAATCCGGGTTTAGAATTTAAGAACAATATGTTTATTGATCAAAAGAAATACATTTAAGAAAGGGTGGATTTGCAATTGCTCCACAGATAGCTTTTGCATGCTCACTTCATGTTATGTACGAATGATGCCTTTCCTCATAGAAAAACAATCCGGGTTTAGAATTTAAGAACAATATGTTTATTGATCAAAAGAAATACATTTAAGAAAGGGTGGATTTGCAATTGCTCCACGATAGCTTTTGCATGCTCACTTCATGTTATGTACGAATGATGCCTTTCCTCATAGAAAAACAATCCGGGTTTAGAATTTAAGAACAATATGTTTATTGATCAAAAGAAATACATTTAAGAAAGGGTGGATTTGCAATTGCTCCACAGATAGCTTTTGCATGCTCACTTCATGTTATGTACGAATGATGCCTTTCCTCATAGAAAAACAATCCGGGTTTAGAATTTAAGAACAATATGTTTATTGATCAAAAGAAATACATTTAAGAAAGGGTGGATTTGCAATTGCTCCACGGATAGCTTTTGCATGCTCACTTCATGTTATGTACGAATGATGCCTTTCCTCATAGAAAAACAATCCGGGTTTAGAATTTAAGAACAATATGTTTATTGATCAAAAGAAATACATTTAAGAAAGGGTGGATTTGCAATTGCTCCACGGATAGCTTTTGCATGCTCACTTCATGTTATGTACGAATGATGCCTTTCCTCATAGAAAAACAATCCGGGTTTAGAATTTAAGAACAATATGTTTATTGATCAAAAGAAATACATTTAAGAAAGGGTGGATTTGCAATTGCTCCACGATAGCTTTTGCATGCTCACTTCATGTTATGTACGAATGATGCCTTTCCTCATAGAAAAACAATCCGGGTTTAGAATTTAAGAACAATATGTTATTGATCAAAAGAAATACATTTAAGAAAGGGTGGATTTGCAATTGCTCACGATAGCTTTTGCATGCTCACTTCATGTTATGTACGAATGATGCCTTTCCTCATAGAAAAAATCCGGGTTTAGAATTTAAGAACAATATGTTTATTGATCAAAAGAAATACATTTAAGAAAGGGTGGATTTGCAATTGCTCCACGGATAGCTTTTGCATGCTCACTTCATGTTATGTACGAATGATGCCTTTCCTCATAGAAAAACAATCCGGGTTTAGAATTTAAGAACAATATGTTATTGATCAAAAGAAATACATTTAAGAAAGGGTGGATTTGCAATTGCTCCACAGATAGCTTTTGCATGCTCACTTCATGTTATGTACGAATGATGCCTTTCCTCATAGAAAAACAATCCGGGTTTAGAATTTAAGAACAATATGCTCATTGATCAAAAGAAATACATTTAAGAAAGGGTGGATTTGCAATTGCTCCACGGATAGCTTTTGCATGCTCACTTCATGTTATGTACGAATGATGCCTTTCCTCATAGAAAAATCCGGTTTAGAATTTAAGAACAATATGTTTATTGATCAAAAGAAATACATTTAAGAAAGGGTGGATTTGCAATTGCTCACGGATAGCTTTTGCATGCTCACTTCATGTTATGTACGAATGATGCCTTTCCTCATAGAAAAACAATCCGGGTTTAGAATTTAAGAACAATATGTTTATTGATCAAAAGAAATACATTTAAGAAAGGGTGGATTTGCAATTGCTCCACAGATAGCTTTTGCATGCTCACTTCATGTTATGTACGAATGATGCCTTTCCTCATAGAAAAACAATCCGGGTTTAGAATTTAAGAACAATATGTTTATTGATCAAAAGAAATACATTTAAGAAAGGGTGGATTTGCAATTGCTCACGGATAGCTTTTGCATGCTCACTTCATGTTATGTACGAATGATGCCTTTCCTCATAGAAAAACAATCCGGGTTTAGAATTTAAGAACAATATGTTTATTGATCAAAAGAAATACATTTAAGAAAGGGTGGATTTGCAATTGCTCCACGGATAGCTTTTGCATGCTCACTTCATGTTATGTACGAATGATGCCTTTCCTCATAGAAAACAATCCGGGTTTAGAATTTAAGAACAATATGTTTATTGATCAAAAGAAATACATTTAAGAAAGGGTGGATTTGCAATTGCTCCACGATAGCTTTTGCATGCTCACTTCATGTTATGTACGAATGATGCCTTTCCTCATAGAAAAACAATCCGGGTTTAGAATTTAAGAACAATATGTTTATTGATCAAAAGAAATACATTTAAGAAAGGGTGGATTTGCAATTGCTCACGGATAGCTTTTGCATGCTCACTTCATGTTATGTACGAATGATGCCTTTCCTCATAGAAAAACAATCCGGGTTTAGAATTTAAGAACAATATGTTATTGATCAAAAGAAATACATTTAAGAAAGGGTGGATTTGCAATTGCTCACGGATAGCTTTTGCATGCTCACTTCATGTTATGTACGAATGATGCCTTTCCTCATAGAAAACAATCCGGGTTTAGAATTTAAGAACAATATGTTTATTGATCAAAAGAAATACATTTAAGAAAGGGTGGATTTGCAATTGCTCACGGATAGCTTTTGCATGCTCACTTCATGTTATGTACGAATGATGCCTTTCCTCATAGAAAAACAATCCGGGTTTAGAATTTAAGAACAATATGTTTATTGATCAAAAGAAATACATTTAAGAAAGGGTGGATTTGCAATTGCTCCACAGATAGCTTTTGCATGCTCACTTCATGTTATGTACGAATGATGCCTTTCCTCATAGAAAAACAATCCGGGTTTAGAATTTAAGAACAATATGTTTATTGATCAAAAGAAATACATTTAAGAAAGGGTGGATTTGCAATTGCTGCACGGATAGCTTTTGCATGCTCACTTCATGTTATGTACGAATGATGCCTTTCCTCATAGAAAAACAATCCGGGTTTAGAATTTAAGAACAATATGTTTATTGATCAAAAGAAATACATTTAAGAAAGGGTGGATTTGCAATTGCTCCACAGATAGCTTTTGCATGCTCACTTCATGTTATGTACGAATGATGCCTTTCCTCATAGAAAAACAATCCGGTTTAGAATTTAAGAACAATATGTTTATTGATCAAAAGAAATACATTTAAGAAAGGGTGGATTTGCAATTGCTCACAGATAGCTTTTGCATGCTCACTTCATGTTATGTACGAATGATGCCTTTCCTCATAGAAAACAATCCGGGTTTAGAATTTAAGAACAATATGTTTATTGATCAAAAGAAATACATTTAAGAAAGGGATTTGCAATTGCTCACGGATAGCTTTTGCATGCTCACTTCATGTTATGTACGAATGATGCCTTTCCTCATAGAAAAACAATCCGGGTTTAGAATTTAAGAACAATATGTTTATTGATCAAAAGAAATACATTTAAGAAAGGGTGGATTTGCAATTGCTCCACAGATAGCTTTTGCATGCTCACTTCATGTTATGTACGAATGATGCCTTTCCTCATAGAAAAACAATCCGGGTTTAGAATTTAAGAACAATATGTTTATTGATCAAAAGAAATACATTTAAGAAAGGGTGGATTTGCAATTGCTCACGGATAGCTTTTGCATGCTCACTTCATGTTATGTACGAATGATGCCTTTCCTCATAGAAAAACAATCCGGGTTTAGAATTTAAGAACAATATGTTTATTGATCAAAAGAAATACATTTAAGAAAGGGTGGATTTGCAATTGCTGCACAGATAGCTTTGCATGCTCACTTCATGTTATGTACGAATGATGCCTTTCCTCATAGAAAACAATCCGGGTTTAGAATTTAAGAACAATATGTTTATTAAAAGAAATACATTTAAGAAAGGGTGGATTTGCAATTGCTCACGGATAGCTTTTGCATGCTCACTTCATGTTATGTACGAATGATGCCTTTCCTCATAGAAAAAAATCCGGGTTTAGAATTTAAGAACAATATGTTTATTGATCAAAAGAAATACATTTAAGAAAGGGTGGATTTGCAATTGCTCCACAGATAGCTTTTGCATGCTCACTTCATGTTATGTACGAATGATGCCTTTCCTCATAGAAAAACAATCCGGGTTTAGAATTTAAGAACAATATGTTTATTGATCAAAAGAAATACATTTAAGAAAGGGTGGATTTGCAATTGCTCACGGATAGCTTTTGCATGCTCACTTCATGTTATGTACGAATGATGCCTTTCCTCATAGAAAAACAATCCGGGTTTAGAATTTAAGAACAATATGTTTATTGATCAAAAGAAATACATTTAAGAAAGGGTGGATTTGCAATTGCAGATAGCTTTTGCATGCTCACTTCATGTTATGTACGAATGATGCCTTTCCTCATAGAAAAACAATCCGGGTTTAGAATTTAAGAACAATATGTTTATTGATCAAAAGAAATACATTTAAGAAAGGGTGGATTTGCAATTGCTCCACGGATAGCTTTTGCATGCTCACTTCATGTTATGTAGAATGATGCCTTTCCTCATAGAAAAAAGATTTAAGAACAATATGTTTATTGATCAAAAGAAATACATTTAAGAAAGGGTGGATTTGCAATTGCTGCACGGATAGCTTTTGCATGCTCACTTCATGTTATGTACGAATGATGCCTTTCCTCATAGAAAAAAAAATCCGGGTTTAGAATTTAAGAACAATATGCTTATTGATCAAAAGAAATACATTTAAGAAAGGGTGGATTTGCAATTGTTCCACAGATAGCTTTTGCATGCTCACTTCATGTTATGTACGAATGATGCCTTTCCTCATAGAAAAACAATCTTGGTTTAGAATTTAAGATCAATATTTTTATAGATCAAAAGAAATACATTTAAGAAAGGGTGGATTTGCATTTCTCCACAGATAGCTTTTGCATGCTCATTTCATGTTATATACGAATGATGCCTTTCCTCGTAGAAAAACAATCCGGGTTTAGAATTTAAGAACAATATGTTTATTGATCAAAAGAAATACATTTAAGAAAGGGTGGATTTGCAATTTGATAGCTTTTGCATGCTCATTTCATGTTATGTAGAATGATGCCTTTCCTGATAGAAAAACAATCCGGGTTTAGAATTTAAGAAAAAATATATTTATTGATCAAAAGAAATACATTTAAGGGTGGATTTGCAATTTCTCCACAGATAGCTTTTGCATGCTCATTTCATGTTATGTACGAATGATGCCTTTCCTGATAGAAAAACAATCCGGGTTTAGAATTTAAGAACAATATGTTTATTGATCAAAAGAAATACATTTAAGAAAGGGTGGATTTGCATTTCTCCACAGATAGCTTTTGCATGCTCATTTCATGTTATGTACGAATGATGCCTTTCCTCATAGAAAAACAATCCGGGTTTAGAATTTAAGAAAATATGTTTATTGATCAAAAGAAATACATTTAAGAAAGGGTGGATTTGCAATTGCTCCACGGATAGCTTTTGCATGCTCATTTCATGTTATGTACGAATGATGCCTTTCCTGATAGAAAAACAATCCGGGTTTAGAATTTAAGAAAAATATATTTATTGATCAAAAGAAATACATTTAAGGGTGGATTTTCATTTCTCCACAGATAGATTTTGCATGCTCACTTCATGTTATGTACGAATGATGCCTTTCCTGATAGAAAAACAATCCGGGTTTAGAATTTAAGAACAATATGTTTGATCAAAAGAAATACATTTAAGAAAGGGTGGATTTGCAATTGCTCCAAGATAGCTTTTGCATGCTCATTTCATGTTATGTACGAATGATGCCTTTCCTCATAGAAAAACAATCCTGGTTTAGAATTTAAGAAATATGTTTATTGATCAAAAGAAATACATTTAAGAAAGGGTGGATTTGCATTTCTCCACAGATAGCTTTTGCATGCTCATTTCATGTCATATACGAATGAAACCTTTCCTGATAGAAAAACAATCCGGGTTTAGAATTTAAGAAAAATATGTTTATTGATCAAAAGAAATACATTTAAGGGTGGATTTTCATTTCTCCACAGATAGCTTTTGCATGCTCATTTCATGTTATGTTAGAATGATGCCTTTCTGATAGAAAACAATCCGGGTTTAGAATTTAAGAAAATATGTTTATTGATCAAAAGAAATACATTTAAGAAAGGGTGGATTTGCATTTCTCCACAGATAGCTTTTGCATGCTCATTTCATGTTATGTACGAATGATGCCTTTCCTGATAGAAAAACAATCCGGGTTTAGAATTTAAGAAACAATATGTTTATTGATCAAAAGAAATACATTTAAGGGTGGATTTTCATTTCTCCACAGATAGCTTTTGCATGCTCATTTCATGTTACGTTAGAATGAAGCCTTTTCTGATAGAAAACAATCCGGGTTTAGAATTTAAGAAAAATATGTTTATTTATCAAAAGAATCTCAGAAGGGTATAATAATTCCTCCAAATATAATGTATCTTCATCACCAGAATCACTTGAATAACATATGTATTCGTCGATTCTTGTTGGATATACATTATTTAGAATTTAAGAAATACACAGTTATTGATTAAAAGAAATACATTTAAGAAAGGGTGGATTTGCAATTGATGCACATATACCTTTTTCATGCTCATTTCATGTTATCTTAGAATGATGCCTTTACTGATAGAAAATCAATCATGATTTATATGTCTTGAGTTAATCAAAAGTTTTTTTTTATCTGTGTGGGGTTTCAATGTCTTCCAGTATGTTCCTCCTGGATCACCTCGTACCTTAATACTCTCTCCCTTATTTTTTGTTGTAAACTTCTTCTTATCGATATGGTCAGTAACCTTTACCCATATCTGAATTTTACCCATATTTGCAAGTTCTTCATATTTCTTTAGAACCCACAGCCTCCTGTTGTCCATAGAAAACCATAATTTCTCATAAAAGGCTACCGTTATCATACTGATGTCCGTTATCTTAGTCTCATTTAATAGTAATTTATCCAAAGTTTCACCGATCTTTACGTTCTTATGAGTCCCCTTTTTATTAAATTTCGGGGAAATTGAGTCCTGAGTGTAGCGAATCTCAGAAGGGTATAATAATTTCTCCACACCTAATATATCTTCATCACCGGAATCACTTGAATAATATATGTATTCGTCGATTCTTGTTGGATATACATTATCACTAGGGTTGTGTAGCCTAGCAACTGTTTGGCTCTCAGCATCAGTCACCGTTTTATTTGCTCCAAAAATTAATAAAGATAAGTAATAAAGAAATAAGCCTCCCATGACTTCAAATTAAAAATGTAGCAGATTCTGTTGATAATTGTAATTTACTGTGTCAGAAAGTCTGATGTATATGTCACTCAGTGAGGATCGAACTTTACTAACAATGGCTTCTTATTCGCCTATGATAACTGGTATACACTCTCCCAGTGATTTGTGGCGTTGACTTCAAGAAGAATTCTTTCATCAAAATCACCAAAGTCTAAATCCAGAGAATTCTTTAAAAAAAGGGCCGATTCCTTGTTTCTAGAAAAGAAAAGAAAAGAAAAGAAATAAAATAAAACAATTAATTATATATTCAGTGATTGCGAAGGGGTGTATGTTAATGGAAAAAGGTTTGATTTAAAAGAGGAATAGATAATCTTTTTCCTATTTTTGTCTTGAAATAAACAAACGAAATCGTCTTTAGAATCCTTCTTGTAAACAATTTTGTTAAATATCCTGGCATTATTGTGACAGAAAAGGGCGGGACTTTGATTCTGTTTGAAATATTAAAATCGACCAAAAACTAAAGTGTTACTGGAAGAATTTTAATTGAAAAAAATCTTAATCAGCGACATCATGACGCTATTTTCATTGGCTGTGACAGCCAATGAAATTCAAACACGTTTCATGATACACGAAGATCCAACAGTTAGTTAATTAGTGGGGATATCGGGGCCACGCCAGATAGAGTTAGTGTGAATCAGTTGAATTAGTTGAGTCGGGTGTAGCACGGCGGAGGATGGACAGACGGAGTTAAATCATACATAGACAGACCTAGAACTATAACAAAAACGGGCCGATAAAGATACTCTCTCTCTCTCTCTCTCTCTCTCTCTCTCTCTCTCTCTCTCTCTCTCTCTCTCTCTCTCTCTCTCTCTCTCTCTCTCTAGTCCGAGAAAATGAATTTCTTAGGAAAAAGAATTTCGGTGTCCATTACATTTTGTCACTAAGAAAAAAGAAAGCTTATAAATGAAACGACATCCGACTCAAACAAAACGGAATCCTATCCCCGTGATTATCATAAATCCTACCCCCGTGATGGTCATAAATCCTACGCTCGTGAAGATCATATATCCTACCCCCGTGAAGATCATAAATCCTACCCCTGTGATGATCATAAATCCTACCCCCGCGATGAGTTATAAATCCTACCCTCGTGAAGATCATAAATCCTACCCCTGATGAGCATAAATCCTACCCCTGTGATGATCATAAATCCTACCCTCGTGATGATCATAAATCCTATCATTATGCCATGTCATTCCCTCAAATCTGACGAAAAGAAAATTCCCTGACTTCCCACCAGGCCAGATTAAATAAAGATCTTTTTTACGTGGTGATTTTTATGGGTCATCCTGCGTGGATCGAACTCGCTATTGAGTCGTAATATATCTATAAACGATTATTAAACCATGTTTTATCTCCTCTACCCCGGGCTTCGCCGGGTAGCCGCTGCTAGTATCTTATAAAATAAAATAGGGATGGTAGACCTCGTAAAAAATATTTCCCCTAATATATTTTAGGAAAAAAAAAACTATTTCAGACATATTTATATCCAAAGGTAAATAATTATGTAAAATTTCGTGAAAATCCACCATTAATTGATTTTTCATAGAATTTTTAAAAATCATCTTGTCGAAACTTGTTTTTGGCTACGTTCAATTTCAGTTGATTTAATGGTGCAAAAATGAAAACATTGTTTTTCAATCATAATTTTCAATATTTCTGTTAGCTGAAAAAAAAATTTTTAAAACCATTAGGAGTTTTCTTAATGTTTCTTTTTTTCGAAGGGAAAACAGTTTTCAAGATAATATTAATTTTTATTAATATTTTGTTGTTGGCATCCTTCCGTCTACGAGAGACGATGGAGTAGTGTCAAGGTTTTTGTTAACTTGAACTACATAGCCTGGGCGGTTTCGTATGGAGGATGAGCTGTTGCCCGTGCAGCAAATCCCCCCTATCCACTCTGCTGCTGTGATCCAAAGGAAAGGTAAGGTACCAATGCAGTTTGGCAACGGTAGTGTCGCAGGAGTTGATGGGTAATACTGGATTTCAGCATCACACCACTATAGGGACTCAAGCTCATGATTTGTTTTCGGGGTTTACTCCCTTAGCCTTTCCTTGAAAGGCAGCAGAGGTTTTGTGTCGGACTTCTCCTTGAGTTGATGGGTTGCCGACCAAGGCTAAAGAGCCCATTCAAACCCATTTGGGGATTTATGCGAGTAGAAAGTACCCCAATCTTACCACTATCGGTGTTCCTGAAAAAGAATTGAGGTTGGGGATATGGTATAGTTTGCATTTGTGTATCAGGTAAGCAACAGTACCTTCAGGTCAGTTTTTATGGGGGGGGCAGGATAAGTCTACTAGAGGCGTCAGGGTAGTTCTGATGTTCACTTTGTTTATACACATGTATACGTGAAGCCCGCTCGTTCTTGTACACGTGTGGTTATACCAGCGCTGTTGGATTATATAAGTTACGACTTAGTATAAGTCAACATGCCGTTTAAGACTTTCGAAAATCCTGTTTTGGGTGTTTGGAGTCTAGGCTTTTGTACATATCTCTTAGTAGTTTTGTTGAAAAAGAAAGAAAAAAAACAAAAAGGGGTGGAGGAGAGGATGCTGGTTAGCACTTGATGACATGGCAGTGGGATAAGGCTAAATTAGTAAGAAAAATTAATATGCAAGTTTCATTGTGTTAAATATAGTGTGGGGGGTAATTTCAGAGGGAAATTGGTGGTACCTAATAGATATAAAAACAAAAGACCGAAGGTGTGAATAGAAGAAAAAAAAATTATAAAGAATCTGATCGGGTAGTAAATAAGTACCGAAAATCGTAAAATAAAATGAAAATATAAACTAAAAAAAGGATTTTTGGAGATTTTTTTACTCATTTCGATAATTATTCAATTCGCTATTATTTTGTAAAATAAAAAATATACATCAATATTTGTTCCGTTTAAAAAGGGGGTTGTAAATTTCCAATACAGTTTTTGACCAAAAAAATATGGGTGATTGATACTAAAGAAAAGTAGTTGTTAAAAGAATATCTTTTTAGAATCTAATAATATGACATTTAAAACTGAAAATCATGCTGCTTATATTTCAAATGAATTTATATATTAATTTATCATAGCAGAAATACCTTATTAAAGTTTTGAAATAAAATAACTAATGCATTATAAAATTCATTTAATGATAAATCAATACTGAAAATCGGTTAATTCCTTGATTTTTGGTAATTTTTTTTTTTCAATTGCTAATGTTACAATTTATTTTTTAAACACGGATTTTAAGCAGCGTTTCCGGTCAAACGCGATCGAAATTGACCGAAAAATCGTTTTAAATATATTAAAAATAAATTACTTGTGTAATATTATTTTCCTTTTTTTTTTTTTACTGATTCTCATTATGTTCCTACTTTTCGACTTTGTTGGAAATTGGGTTATCTGCCCACCCGGAAGTCCGGACAATAGGGCATGAGAGCATAGAACCCTGAATCAGCAGAACCAATACTGCAGGCACTAGCAGAAGACGTGAGTCGGCACGCTAGAGAAAGACGTCAACTCCAACAAGCAGACAACACCGAGACAACAAGATAAGTGCACACAAATCTCTTGTATATACTTTTATATATCCCGCCAGTAGAAATTCTCTGGCAAACACTTAAAGACACTTGCACAAGAATTATACACACTTTAATAACTAACCCTCAAATAAAACTGTTAACCCAAATTATAAACTTTATAATTTGCCTTGTCTCCTTCCTTTACGACTGAGATACTAATTCACCCCAGTATTTCTGTTACTTTGCCAGAGAAATTTCTTCAAATACTGCAAAAAAAAGTATTACTGAGCGAATAATCCCTAAAAGGAAAGACGAGAACAGTCTAGACGAAAAAAAAAAAAGACAAATTTTGAGGTTTACTAAAGAGCCCTTAAAATACTCTTGTTCGGAAAGCGAACCCAAAAACAAATTTTAATATTGTCTTAAACTTTGTTTAAAAAACAAATTTTTTAATATTGTCTCAAACTTTGTTTAAAAAACAAATTTTTAATATTGTCTCAAGCTATTGTGTAAAAACAAAACCCTTTTGTGTCAGGAAAAACTAACAAAAAAAAAGATTTACCCAAAATTGTCTGCATTGAGAAACATAATTAAAACCTTGTCTGTTCGGAAAACAAATTAATACGTCTGCTAACAAAAAAACGTTTTTGAAAAAAAAAAAAAATTAATATTGTCTCAAACTTTGAAACTAACAACTCCCTCTTGTGCCTGAAAAATTTGAAAAGAAAAAAAAAAAATTTTCTTTGAATGTTATTCTAAAAAAAAAAAAAAAAAGCTATACCAAAAATAGTCTTGAATTTTTTATGTGAAAAAAAAAAATACACGAACTGTTGAATCAAATATTTTTCTGTCCAAACCAAAAACGTTTGAAACCTAAAAAAAAAAAAACCCTTTTGTGCCTGAAAAAGAGAAAGAAAGAAGAAAGAAAAAAAAATTTTTTTTCAACAAGTAGGCAGAGAAAAAGAAAAGAAAACAAATGTCCGACGTCCTTCTTCATTAAACAAATTTCGCGCCGTAAAACAGCATAGGCCAACCTCCTCAGCTGACGTCATCGACTGACAGAAGGGCTTCTCCCACTGCCACTGCGACGGCTACGGCTACTGCTACTACCAAGGAAAGGGACACTAACTAAAAGGGGACAAATATTATTGAAATAAAAGAAAAAAAATAAATAAATTAAAAAGAAATTTAGAGATGGACTCTCTTCTAGACTCCACACAATCGTGGGAACATAAAGTTTTGGAAATAGTGGAAAAATTGGAAGAAATAAATTTGACTCCCGACGTTCTGTCAGAAGAACGACAAACAATAAGAAACTATTTCTACCAGATTAGCGAAAATTACAAAAAAATAAGGCTAATTTGTCGTAGAGATTCCAGGGAGTTACCGTTTGCTGTGGACTGTCTCTACAGGGAGAGTACCATATTCCGTATTGGAATATGGACTAGACTGGGTGTTCTGCAGCATACTAGCAATGCAAACCTAGACCCCTCAACATTGGACAATAAAGAGGAAATTGTGGGTTTGCATTGTGAACAACCTCCAACCCCTGAGAAAAAAAATCCTATTGTTGGAAATAAAAACTTGGGGACACCTGCCTTGGAATTGGAAAAGAATAAAACAAACATACTTACTCCTAAAATGGAAATTTCTCAGCCCCAAGGCAGGCTGGACTCAAACCTACTTTCTCCTAAAAAGGAAGGAGAGACAATAAAAATTATGGGCCCACAGGAGCTCTCAAAAAAAATAAGATGCCTGACCCAAAACTAACTTTCAAACCAGGCACAATCGAAAAAGAAAAATTTTCTCAGCCCCAAGGCAGGCTGGACTCACCCCTACTTTCTCCTAAAAAGGAAGGAGAGACAATAAAAATTATGGGCCCACAGGAGCTCTCAAAAAAATAAGATGCCTGACCCAAAACTAACTTTCAAACCAGGCACAATCGAAAAAGAAAAATTTTCTCAGCCCCAAGGCAGGCTGGACTCACTACTACATTCTCCTAAAAAGGAAGGAGAGATGATAATTATGGGCCCACAGGAGCTCTTAAAAAATAACAAAAATGCTAAGAAAATGCCTGACACACTCACACAAAACAATAAAAGAAAAAATAAGAAAAAATTTAAATGCGGTCCTCTACGAACTACTAATGGTCTTGGGTATGACCTTAAACTACATCCTACTACCACCATAACCAAAATCAGGATGGCGGGGTTCTGGATCCCTCAAGCAAGACAGGCAGTGAAAGGGGTGCTAAGCAAATGCACCATTTGTAGGAGATACAATACCTTGGTTCAAGTACCCCAAACTGACCAATTTGCCCAAACACAGAGTGAACTTAGTCAACCCATATGAAAACACGGGAATTGACTACACGGGACATCTTTGGGTGCACCAAAATGGGAAAACAGAGAAGATGTATCTCTTGATATTCACGTGCCTCGCCATAAGGAGCATACACGTGGAAATTGTTCAGGACATGGGTACTGGAGCCTTTGTACAGGCCTTGGTTAGATTCTGCAACAGGTATGGAGTACCAAAAAATATCTACAGCGACAATGCAAGGTCTTTCGACAAGGCTTTGGGAAGGAATGTGATTGAAGGCCATCTGGATAGTAATGAGTTCAACGAAACCTTCATGAACCACACTATTAAACATGTAAAGATTCCTCTATATTCCCCGTGGATGGGGAGTGTATGGGAAAGAATGATAAAAACAACAAAATTATGTCTTTTTAAGGCCTTGGGCAGGGCTAAATCAGACTACTTCCAACTCCTGACACTGATTTCTGACATACAAAGAGCTATTAACTCCAGACCATTGACGTACCAGAGCATGTCTGATACCGAGTTATTACCATTGACACCCAACGCCTTTCTACACCCAAATGTCAATGGAGAAATTGCAGTGAAAACTGATTGTGGAGGATCCCCCGATATTGAACCCACTTCCAGGATTCAACTATTAGATTCTCTCTCAGAAAGGGAGAAATTGTTAAACAGATTCAAAGACCTGTGGAATGAGGAATATCTTTTGAGTCTTAGAGAGAGCTGTAGAGATCTGCATGACATGGAGTTTGACAACAAAATCCAAGTGGATGATGTGGTGTTAATAAAAAATCCTGCAAAATCCAGGCCATTCTGGAAACTAGGCAGGGTAACAGAGCTCTTTTTAGGAAATGATGGAAATGTGCGCTCAGTACGCATAGCTAGAGGAGATGCCTCTTATGAGGACCACAACATACAACATCTATTTCCGATGGAACTCTCATTGACTCATAATGTTAAAAAGAGGCCCATTACGCAGAGTGCCTCCAAATCACAAAATGCAAGTTCAACAATTGCTATGAGAACCAAAAGAAGAAGAAGCTCAACAAGGAATTTGTATATTATTAATGCAAGGGTCCTGGGTAAGACCTAAAACTGCATCTGAAAACAAGACACCCAAGCTAAATGACCCTTGAACCAACCTCAGGACTCTATTTTCTCTCTCAGAGAGGGAGAAATCGTTTAACGAATGAAGACCAGGGTCCTGGGTAAGACCTAAAACTGCATCTGACAGAAAGTCCAGGGCCAAGACTTTAAACTGCTTCCATACTGGCTAAATTACAAGGCCAAGAAAGTCCAGGGCCAAGACTTTAAACTGCTTCCATACTGGAAAAAATAAAGGCCAAACTAGTCCTAGCAAGACTTAAAACTGCATAAATCATGGACCCCAAAGTTCATTTTTTAAAAACAAAACAAAATACATACAGGGGTTCCAACACACAAAACATATATTCGGCCATAATAATGCCGAAAGGACATAGTCCTAAAAACCTCCACACCTAGTGGAGTTACACAAAAAAACTTATATTCGGCCATAATAATGCTGAAAGGACATAGTCCTAAAAACCTCCACATCTGGTGGAGTTACACTCAAAAAAAAAAATTAATTAAAAACCTCCACACCTAGTGGAGTTACACAAATAAAAACATATATTCGGCCATAATAATGCCGAAAGGACATAGTCCTACAAACCTCCACACCTGGTGGAGTTACACTCAAAAAAATAATAAAAACCTCCACACCTAGTGGAGTTACACAAATAAAAACCTCCACACCTAGTGGAGTTACACAAAAAAAACATATTCGGCCATAATAATGCCGAAAGGACATAGTCCTACAAACCTCCACACTTAGTGGAGTCACATACAAGGACAATGTCCTAACAACCTCCATACAAGTGGAGTTACAAAAATCAAACAGGGAATATTTTAGTAACCACTAATTGCATGGTTACACTTATGCAAGAGACAAGTAACTTAGGAAATTAAAATTGTAAAATTAAAAATTGTAAAATTAAAGATAGAATAAAACGAACAATAAAATAACACATCAAACATGCAATGAACAAACATTGCCTGTTTCTCCGTCAGTTAGGAGAATGTTGGAAATTGGGTTATCTGCCCACCCGGAAGTCCGGACAATAGGGCATAGAGAGCATAGAACCCTGAATCAGCAGAACCAATACTGCAGGCACTAGCAGAAGACGTGAGTCGGCACGCTAGAGAAAGACGTCAACTCCAACAAGCAGACAACACCGAGACAACAAGATAAGTGCACACAAATCTCTTGTATATACTTTTATATATCCCGCCAGTAGAAATTCTCTGGCAAACACTTAAAGACACTTGCACAAGAATTATACACACTTTAATAACTAACCCTCAAATAAAACTGTTAACCCAAATTATAAACTTTATAATTTGCCTTGTCTCCTTCCTTTACGACTGAGATACTAATTCACCCCAGTATTTCTGTTAACTTAGACAAAAAATTGACCTTAAATAATCGATATAATTCATTTTAATTCATTTTTAAAATGAATAGCAACCAAATTTTTGAGTGTACTTAATGAAAAAAACTCTCTGAATAATTAAACTGTTAGAACTTTGGAGAAAACCTCCAAAAGTAAAAAATAATTTAAAAAAGCAGCGTTTCCGGTCAAACGCGATCGAAATTGACCGAAAAATCGTTTTAAATATATTAAAAATAAATTACTGTTAGAACTTTGGAGAAAACCTCCAAAAGTAAAAAATAATTTAAAAAATAAAATGAACTCAAACAAAACCCCAAAAATATCAGGGATGCACTTTCTCCTGACTTTAGGAAATTTAACAAAAGCTAGCTATAATGCTATAATAATTTTTATCTATCTATCATACCTATCATATCATAATCGCTATCTATCCATGGTATCAGAATAGTTAATATCATAATTATATACATAGCAGACGATATCTATCTATCTATCTATATATGTTTGCTTTAATCCCATCCTCTCCCCATGGGTCCATTTTGTATTGAAACGTTTCAATAAATCGATTATATTTTTTTAACTAAGAAGAAAATAAATAGATTATCAACGAATAAATGTAAAAAATTAAACCATGCCCATTATTTTCTATAGATAATTTTTGATAAATAAAATGTTTACTTACGGGTTTATCAGTGATCGTCTTAAGCGGGTGAAATGCTTTTACTGTTTGGGGTAGGTTGTGTCAGAATGTGGCGTTTTGCTTATAAACAATTGTATTGGGTTAAATTTTGAGAAATACGATTTTTTAAAAAATATAAGCTATTTTATAGGTTCACCGTCAATCCTTTTTTTATGTTCCTCTTTGTTTATCTTTGTTTTTTGTTATTTGTTCTTTGTTGTTATTTTGTTCCTTGTTGTGTTTGTTATTTGTTCTTTGTTATTTTGTTCCTTGTTGTGTTTGTTATTTGTTCTTTGTTATTTTGTTCCTTGTTGTGTTTGCTATTTGTTCTTTGTTGTTATTTTGTTCCTTGTTGTTGTTTTTTTAGAATTTCGTACGCGGATCTTCGTGATTTGTCTGAAGTGTTCTTATCCCCACTTAGACTTAAAATAAATATATTGTTAAATTAAAACAAAGAAGGCTCAGAAAAATTTGAAATACTATACTGTAAGCAAAATTAAATTATTTAAAAATACAGGAAAATTCTTTACCCCTCTTGCTAGGGGAATTCAACCTATCCATTAATGTAGGGACTGGCAAAAAATTCAGCTTCTACGAGTTTTAAAAGCGAATTAAAAATAATTAAATTTATTATTTAAGGTCAAACTTTGTTTAAATCGATAAGTAGTAACATAATGACCATCATTAAAAAAGAAAAATATTATTACAATATGCAATTTATTTTTAATACATTTTATACATTAAAAATCGTACGAATTTCAACAAAAAGTTACGTTGAATTTATTTTGATTTATCGTGTTCAATAATGGCTTTAAAATATTTTTAAAATACTTATAAACAATTCTTTTTAGAAATAATTAAAGCGTTACTTTAAATACATATTCATTAAATGTTACTGAAAGTTTTCACACTCGTTTTAACTTTTAACCAAGTAAAATCCGTTTTTTGTATGTAAAAAAATCAAAAATATATTTAGTTTCATTGAAAATAAAATTTGCATATTATTTACGTTTCGTGTATGGTATTCCATAATTGCCATAATATTTTTTTACTTTTTTGTGTTGTTTGATTGACGTAAAATCCGGTTTTTGACAAAATGAATTTAGCACCGTCTCCTACAGAAAATGAGCACCCCTAAAAACTCAAAAAGTAAAGAACTTTTAAGAATTTAAAAAAAATCTGATAGATTGGTGTGTAAACGATAATAATCCATTGAAGGAAGGAAAAAAAATTTGTAGCGTTTCCAATATTTACGACGGGGAACTCGAAAAATAAAGAACTTTTTAGAATTTTTTTTTACAATCTGATAGATTGGTGTGCAATCGATAATAATCCATTGAAAAAAAAAATTAAAAACAAACATTTTAGATGGTGGGGGTTCAATATTTTCCGGCTAGACATGACAATTGCAATCTTTTTTTTATTTTAGTAAAAAAAAAATTAATTTAAAGATAAAAAGTCAGAAACATCAATTAGAATTTGAATATTTTTAATTAAAAAGGAATAATTGAATTAAAAATAGTAATAATGAAATGAACTTACCTTAACTTATTAGATATTGAATCTTTCGGTTAAATTACTGACACAAGCATTAACTTTCCTGAATAGAGAGGAATATATTTTATGGTTTATGTATTTGGTCTTAATTGTCTTCCATACAATTAATGTTCTAACATTATGGTTTTATATTGAAAATCAATTTAATTGTTTTAAAATATGTGACTCTTGATATTAAGTTTAAAATGTTATATTTTTAGTTTCTAGAAATAAATATCTATTTAATGCAAATCTTACTTTATACTCATGAAGTAATAAGTTTTGAAGAAAAATTCTATTTTCGCAGAAAAAATATCGATGTATAATTTTTTTTAATAAGATAATAGTCAATTAAATAATTATGGAAATGAGTAAAAAAGAAATCTCCTAAAAAATTATTTTATATTTTTTTTTTACATTTTATTTTTCGATTTTCGGTACTTATTTTCTCATAGAAGCGCAACCGTAAAACATCTTTTTTTGTTTCTATTCATAACTTTGGTCTTTTATCTCTTTATTTATACTGTAATTAGTATCAAGTAAGGACCAACTTGAAACAATTTTACGCCCCCAACATAAGGGGGGTCAAAATTAAGTGACCTGAAAAAAATGAGAAAGTTTTGAAATAAAATAAATAATGCATTATAAAGATCATTCATTGATACATAAACGCTGAAAATTTCATTAAAGTCCGATAATTCCCTGATTTTTGGTGAATTATTTTCTGTAGGGGGGGGGCTAAAGTCATTTTGTCAAAAACGAATTTTAGCCTCTGTTTGCTAGTCCTTACATTAATGTTTATAGATAGGGTGTATAACAACTATAAAATACATTGGAAATGATATTTACTATGAAAATGCATTGGAAATGATTTTTACTATAAAAATGCATTGGAAATTATTTTTACGATATGCTATAAAAATGCATTGAAATGATTTTTACTATAAAAATACATTGGAAATGATTTTTACTATAAAAATACATTGGAAATGATTTTTACTATAAAAATGCATTGGAAATGATTTTTACGATAAAAATGCATTGAAATTTTTTACGATAAAAATGCAGTGGAAATGATTTTACTATAAAAATACATTGGAAATGATTTTTACTATAAAAATGAAATGATTTTTACGATAAAAATGCATTGGAAATGATTTTTACGATAAAAATGCAGTGGAAATGATTTTTACTATAAAAATACATTGGAAATGATTTTTACTATAAAAACATTGGAAATGATTTTTACTATAAAAATGCATTGGAAATGATTTTTACGATAAAAATGCATGAAATGATTTTTACTATAAAAATACATTGGAAATGATTTTTACTATAAAAATGCATTGGAAATTGGAAATGATTTTTACTATAAAAATGCACTGGAAATTATTTTACTATAAAAATACATTGGAAATGATTTTACTATAAAAATGCATTGGAAATTATCTTAACTATAGAAATTCATTAGAAATGATTTTACTATAAAAATTCATTAGAAATGATTTTTACTATAAAAATGCATTAGAAATGATTTTTTACTATAAAAATGCATTGGAAATGATTTTTAATATAAAAATGCATTGGAAATGATTTTAATATAAAAATGCATTGAAATGATTTTACTATAAAAATGCATTGGAAATTATCTTAACTATAGAAATTCATTAGAAATGATTTTTACTATTATTGTAACATAATAAAGGTTACTAAATGAGAAATAACCAAACGAAGGCGGGAAAGGAAATGGAATCTTTATAACATTAACAAAATACAATACTCGCTAGTGGCGTAAAGAAGGTTAAGCCACTAGTAGTGATGTTAGTCCAGTAGAAATAGGTTTCGACCCGGAAAAAGGGCCAAGCTAAAATTTACACCAAGTAAAGAACATATGGTCTACAATAACATATCCAAAATCCTCTCAAATTGGACGAAAAAGTTATTGAGATTTCAAAAAGCTCGATATTTCTCAAATATTTGGCTAAAATGAGGAAAATGCTTCTGCTGAACATATGATGAAAATATCATAAGAAGATCGTTTAAATAAAAACTAATAAGAGTTGTCTGTAAGTAATTAAAAGTTTTTGTCCATCTATACAAATTAGGGCAAGTTTGGGAAATATTGGGCAGGCTGTAATACATATATTTTCTAACACATTATTTCTATTTTCTTACAAGTCTAGCACTCCAGCATAATAAAAGAGGTGTAGGTAAAACCTGCAGTACCCTATGTTGGGCTTCATGTGGGTTGGTCAGTGGGGTATCACGAAAATACCTTCAACGTGGCTTTTCTCGTTTAAAAATGTTGAAACAGTCATCAAATTTTGTTTCGATTATATGATGTGAATAACTTTCCTCGAAATTCGAGAAACAAAAAAGGCAAATTGTTATTACGTTTTGGCCCCGAAACGGTTTTTGCACACTTCTCTCCTGATGAGCCTATTTCAGTTGTAAACATCTTTTGTTTTTTTTTATTATATCATAGCCCATTACTCAGGTGTATAATCATATTCATCTTTACCTACTGAGATGCCCATGGTTGCGTCTCAGCTAGTCGTATATTATATCAATTTTTCATTTGATATAATTTTGTTCTTATGGCATTGTTTTGTTCAGCAATTATTAGCAACCCAGTTTCTCTCTTGAGGTGTCCTCTTCTTAACCATGTCCAAGTCTTTTCATGTGCAACCTCTCCAATTTGACATTTGAAGTGTCCATACAATTGTTTTTCTTTCCATCTTTGTTTTCTTGTTGTTTTTCATATGTTTCAGCTGCTGTTATTGGCTACCATAAGTAATCTTTCTTTGCTCTTTTTCAATTCTTGTCTGACGATTTTAAAAAGAAAAAATGGAAACATCTCACCAGTTCCACGCCTGATGATGGCACTAAGTAGTGCAGAAAGAACTCGTGTTAGAACCTTTGGATTCATACACCAATTCCACCCTGATATAAAAAAAAAAAATGGCCAGACAATTAGAAAGGATTGAAAAAAAAACTTGTCGGACAAGAATTGTCTGTCGAGTTCAACAAAACATGCATAAAAGAAAAAATGCTTGCCTGAGTTCTAGATATGCATCAACGTAGACCAGTGTGCAAACGAATCAAGGGGATTCTCTCCTGGTCAGCATGTTATCTAGAAACACTACAGACCAACCCACGTGGGGCCCCACATGAGGTACCCCAGGTTTTACCCACACCCTAATAAAAGTGTATAAGAACATATATGGGTTTAAGTGTGATTGCTTCACTTTAAACCACAGTCAATTCAATAAATTCCGAAAGTGGTTTTCAGTTATAAGCAATGGGAAAAATGTTGCTGTGGCCTCAATTTATGGCTTTTGTGGCGAAGAAAATGGTCATCTATATTTGCTTTATCATATTAACTAGTACAAAATTTTTTAAAAAAACACCCTCCGGGCGATGTAAAAAAGATTTTTGAAACATATTGCCTAAGGGGTGGGAGTAAAAAATTCGATGTCCGCGAGTTTGTACCCTAAGTAAGTAAAATCATCAAATTCATTAAAGGACTAAAAAATAAAACAATTTGAAATGTAAACTTTAAATATGTATTAAAATAAAACAAACCATATATAGATATATAATACCAGTCATATATTTATCAAAATTTGTTTTAAAAAACAATGAGGACTGTCTAATGTTGCATGTTCAAATTTTGAGTGTATTTATGCTATGTTATGACGATTTGGGGCAATGTGACGTAAGCAGTGGCGTAATTTTTGTTACAGACAAAAACCGGAAGTGAATCTCCATTATTAATAGATATGAGTCTTAGTGAAACCAAGTAAAAAATAATGGCATGCTCAAGAGGCAGTCAGTCAATCCAATATAAACTTCATATAAAGCTGATAATAAATTCACTAAATTGTTAAACCGCTGTGTCCACTTTCAAACCCAATAAAAACAAACACTGTGTCTAAAAATCAAAAATGTGAAAGATATTTCGTTCAAACTCAGTATCATCTGAATATGCAGCTTCTTCAACGTTCTCTTGCTCCTTGGTATTTTCATAGTTCTCACCAGAACAAAAACAGCTAAAAACAACCCACTTGATACACACTTTAAAATACCTTTTACAGACTTAAAAAGAACCATAAACATATACACAAAACAAAAATGGCAAAATTATTGGAATAACTTCCAAAATAACAAACTACATGAAATAATGCCACAAATAGGAAAACTTCAAATAAATCAAACCAAAATATCCAGAAAAGAAGAAGTAATATTATCCAGACTAAGAATAGGACACTCATACATTACCCATTCATACCTCCTCAAAAAAGAAGCAGCCCAATATTGCATACCATGCCAAAAACCCTACACAATCAAACACATTTTAACAGAATGTAGCAACCTAAAATAAATACGAAAAAAATACTACCAAACAACAAATCTAAAACAGATATTCTACCAAATAAACCCAGAAAAACTACTTGGATACATAAAAGAAGCACACATCTACAACAAAATCTAAAAATCTTCCCCAAAAAATGAAAACACAAAAATATATGTTAAAAATAATCATCTAAAAGTTCCATTCACAAAAAATATGTCAAAAAAAAATCTTTAGAAAATTAAACATTATCACCAATTCATTTCAAAAACGTAGTTGGCATTAAATGACCCATTGCGGTTGATATGCCGTAAAACAAGAACAAAATCAAAAATCAAACCAGAACAATGAAGACAGGCCAACACACAACGTAGTCCATACTTTCAACATGAACACAAACTGGAACTGCAGAATGATGAACTGCACTTGCACCGAATGAGTGACTTCACGTATTTCGCGGGCTATCAGTAATATTCCATGGAAAGTCCCCGCCCGTGATACGAAAAGGGGCTATCGATGTCAGCGAGTTTGGTATCTGTGTAATTTCATTCTCGAAGAATGGCTTCATGCACTCCAACCTGGACCATCAATCTCGTGAATTGAAGACTTGGATCCAGATTTTTAGAACCACCTTCTATATTTCATTAACTAAGATTCTTCTTCTGACTAAGCACGGCACGTGTGTGCAGGTGAGCCCACGCTTCTTATCGGACGCCCAAGCTGGAACTGAGGCTTAACTAGGTCCCGCGTGACTTCACGTATTTCGCGGGCTTTCAGTAATATTCCATGGAAAGTCTCCGCCCGTTATATGAAAAGGGGCGATCCCTTCAAAAATACAGGGAGTATGCAACCGCATAGATTATGTAACACTATATCTCCTCCGAGCTGTTGATCAGCAGACATGTTTTTACTTTGATGGATCTTCCAGATAACCGTCAAAGACAATCGTATATAATCCGTACAGTTTTTCGTTCCATACTTGTAGATACAGAAGGCACATTCCTTCTTAAAAGAGCATATTTTTACTTTTTCATCTTGAGAACTTTAATTAAAGCCGTTGTGTAATTTCAATTGCTCGAAGAATGGCTTCGTGCACTTGAACCTCTCAAGCTGGACCATTAATCTCGTGAATAGAAGACTTGGATCCAGATTTTAATATTCACTTATATTCTAAAAGTTTTTATTTTGTGAGAATGTTTAGTTTTAAAGTGGGGGCTCGTTTTACAATTTAGGCATAAATTGGATCCTCCATTTATGACCGTAATTTTGTTTTTTCGTCGACGATGATTAAAATCTGACGTTTTTATTTTTAGAGTACCAAAGACCAAAAAATTTATGTTAAAGTTGAATACATTATACATTATTTACTGATCTATCTAATTAATTTGATATAATTTATTTTATGTTACAACTGAAAAAAAGCTAAGTAAATAAATTATTCTATTTGACCGTTTTTTTTTTAATTCAAGATAGTTACAATGTATCAATATTCACCGGAAGTTAACCAGACAAGATTATATATATATATATATATATTTATATTTATATATATATATATATATATATATATATATATATATATTCAAACCCATTCTCAACAGATATTACAAAGGTAAGAGACGGATTTTATCTTCTCTAATAACTTATAGAATAATTATATTAACTTGATATTTCAAAGGAGTCTAATAATAGATGAGAAAAACTTTCTATCAGGGACCCTACTCTCAAAAAGTGTTTTCATACTTTTGAGAAGGGTCCCTTCGAAAGGATTTTTCATTTATCCCCCTCATTTCATTCATTTTTATTTCATCAATTCATTCATTTTACCATTGATTTTTAACTATATATATATATATATATATATATATATACTAGCTAAAGTACCCGGTCCATGACCGGACTAAAATGAAATTTGGATCACCAGGGAGTGAGAGAGAAAGTGGAAGACAGTAGTTAGAGAGGGGGTAAGAGGAAAATAATTCTTGAAACTAAAATCGTTGAGAATTTGTATATTTCAAGATTTTTATTTTCTGTTTTATAGTTTAAAATTATTTCATATTATTATACAACAAATTGAAAGTATTCGTTTGTATATTTGTTTGTTATTGTTTTAAATTTTTTGTACATGACAACAATTCACATTTAGTTCTTAATTGCATGTTGAGTTTAAAAAGAAGCTGAGAATCGAAAATTTAAACTCTTCGTATTGCAATATCTATTTTTGCTAAAACCTAAGATAGTATTATAGGGACCACCAATTGATCAGTTTAGGCCATCTTGAATAAAACGGAAATATTTTGTTATTATTTATAATTAATTGATTTTTCATAGAATTTAAAAAAACTCTTATCGTAAATTGTTTTTAGCTACGTTAATTTTCAGTTGATTTAACAGTGCAAAAATGAAAACATTGTTTTCAATCATAATTTTCATTATTTCTGTAATCTGAAAAAAAGTTAAAAAATCATCAGGAGTTTATTTGATGTTTTTTCTTTCAAATGGAAAAAAATTTTTCAAGAAAATATTAATTTTTCTGCAAGTTTCATAGTGTTAAATATAGGGGGGGGGGTAAATTTCACAGGGTAAAATTGGTGGTACCTAGTATTTTAAAAACGTTTTGGTGGACCTGATTATCTGGACTTCCCCCCCCCCATCTATTTTTTTCATTCAGTTGATTATTATCGATTACACACCAATCTATCAGATTGAAAAAAAAATTCTTAAAAGTTCTTTATTATTTGAGTATTCACGGGTGCTCATTTCCTCGTATAATTTATAGTAAATTGATCCCCCATATCGGAACCGCTTGAACGAAACCCAAATTATTTATTTATTTTCCCATTAAACTAACCCCAACCCCTAACCCTAACCCCCCCCCCTAGTTAAAATTAAGTTTTATTACAAAATTTGTATTAATTACAAAACATCAATGTTCATAAAAGTTCAAATGTCACCTATGAAATCTCTATTTAAACATGCCAATTTTTCAGAACTGAAAAGTTGCACTATAAACTCAGCGATGTTTATTGACTTCACAATAAAGAGTAAAATCATAAAACTTAAAATTTAATTTGTAAGGCAAATTCTGAGGAATATTTTAAATTGTATTTTGAATAATAATTTAAATGTTGGTTGTTAGTTGTTTTGTTTTATCAACTTTTCGGGTAATTTACTAACGAATCATGTCATTTTGATAAACAAAGCGCTTACAATTTTTCGTACTTACATATAAATTTTTTTTGAAATGTTCCAATAACTGGATATTGTCGGATAAACTTGAAATAAATTTCGTCTTACAAATAATTGACTACTTATCTCCAGTCGGGCCTTCGACTAAAGATAAAACACCGGATTTTGTCCGTATTAGTAACCTTTGTTTTTTTTTGTTTTTTTATCGTGGTTTGAGAAAATAATTAGTTAACGAACCAAAAGAAAAACAGTTTCTAAGGAAATTCGTCAATCTTATTGTTATTTTTAACCCTTTAAAACTCTAACAATAAAAATTAATAAATAAATTAAAGAATTAAAAGTCATTTTATTCGAATGAAAATCTTAGTTTAATTTATACAAATATGTAACCGTACTTACGACGTAAACTATACGTAGTATTTTTTTTTTTTTAACTCGCTGTAAAAAAACAAATAATCCATAAAAACACATACAAATTACATATTCAGAAAGACTATTTCATCTTATTACTAAAGATATAAATATTTTAAAGATTAGATCCTAATTAGGTAAGAGATTCCGATCTGACTGATATAGACTGCACTGCTTGTATCGCAATAATCATAGGCAGCGTGGCTATCCGAAGCCATTTTTTAATTTTTTAACTCGCTGTAAAAAATGATTCAATTGATAAAACCTCACACAAATTACATATTTTGAAAGAGTATTTTCTTATCTTTCTAACGATATAAAAATTATTAAAGATTGGACCATAAATAGGCCATAAATTCGGAGCTGAACGGCTTAGACTGCAAAATTAATTCATTAAAATCAAAACTTCGCTGCTGTTATCGCTTTAACAATAAGCAGGCAGAGACAATATTTTATTATCAGGAGGGGCTGATATACGGACAGTATTAATCGATTAGATCCCTTAATCAGTAAAAATCAATAACCAAATTTGGAATTTTTCTTAGTTAGAACGATGTCAATGTGTATGCAAGATTTTGAATCTGAGTGACCTCCCGTTTTTTTGTTATACGTCGACACGTACATACCAAAATCTCTGTTTTATATATTAGATATATATATATATATACACACACACACACATATATATATATATATATATATATATATATATATATATCATTAATGTGTATGGTTGGCACTAGTATACTAGAAAAAGTAATAGTAATCCAACGTACAGTGTTATTAGAAGAGTGCTCAATATCTGTGATAGAGCGTTGATAGTTCAATGAGGAATCAAAACAAATAAAAGTTTTTGCTTTTATTTATTTAATTACGGGAACGGTATTACAACCAGCGGTTTCTTGCTGAAAGCATTCATCAGGTAAGACGAAACGGTTCCTTTGAAAATGACAGAAATTGTGTAAAATCTTTTTTTACAATTTTACACAATTTCTGTCATTTTCAAAGGAACCGTTTCGTCTTACCTGATGAATGCTTTCAGCAAGAAACCGCTGGTTGTATATATATATATATATATATATATATATATATATATATATATGATAAGTTGTAAACAAGGTTTGTTTAGAATGGCTTTTTGCCGATAATTTTTTGGAGAATAAGTGCTTAATTGGAGTCGTACCTAATTTAGAAATTAGCTCAGTCGGATTAGCTCAGTCGGTAGAGCGTTCGGCTAGAAACCACAAGGTTCCTAGTTCGATACTGGTCCCCGCCAACTCAGCGTCTGAGTAGCACAGGGATCTGTGCGGTAAAGTAAGGAGCTGATGGTAGGTGTGGCGCTCCACCTCAGATGCTAAAACAATCTCCTTGGTCTAGTGCTATTGAAAAGGGGATAGACTCCCTCGCTGACTGGCTGATACCGACTTTAGGCCGCCCCGTCGACTTTACTTTACTTTATATATATATATATATATATATATATATATATATATATATATATATATATATATATATATATAATATATATATATATATATATATATATATATATATATATGGCTTCATGCACTCTCAACCTCTCAACCTGGACCCTGAATCTTGTAATCACTTGGATATAGGTGCACTGTATCATCTCCAAATTCGATTCCATTCTTCCATGTTGCAAAGTTTTTTATTTGGTCTTTACTCCTCAGGGAATTCATAGCATTTGGGATGTTGTCTATCTTTCATTGAGCTCATGAGGAACCCATTTATCGAGCTTTTTCACCTTTCCAATACTCTGTAAATGGGGGGAAACTGTTGCAATGCTGACACCAAGTGTCTGAGACATTTCTCTGACACTTTGTCAGACTCAACAACTGCCTGCTTTGTTGATATTGGCAGCAGTTTCGGAGGCATTGTGCCTAAGCGTGAAATAAACAACAAATTCTATGTTAAAATGACATTTCGAAAGCGAGCACTTCAATTGACCATTATTTTTGTAACAACCTAATATATTAATAGATAGGTAGATTAGAACAGAATAAGTGATATATATATATATATATATATATATATATATATATATATATATATAATATAAGTTAAGAGAAAGGAAATGAATCCGACGGTATAAGTATAGATAAAAGGATATGAAAACAACACAATATGCTTGTATTTCCATCACAACGTTTTTCACATCATCACATCAATTTTACACAAAATCTTAGGTATTTATTTATTTGGAAACTTTTTAGTTAACTTCTTTTTACGGTAAAAAAATTTTTTTTTTTTTTTTTAAAAAAAAGAGAACGAGAGTAAAAAAAATTAAAATTACTTACTCAAATTTTGGGTGCATATAGCATAAGAATATTGTGACATAAGCTGTGACGTAGAGCTATGATGTAGTTTTTGTTACAGACAGAAACAGAGATAATCTCCATTATTAATAGAAGATATACGGAAAGGAGGCAGATTTGCTCGAAGGCCCCAGCAGTAATTATTGGCCCAATAAAAATTCGCTAAAAATTATAAAAAGAAGTCGGACGAAATAAACACAATTATGGGCTCAATATAAACTCTCTAAAAATTATATAAATGCCAACTAGTCCAACCCGACTTTCAACTGCTATTCATACAGGCTCATTATTAAAGCCCACTAGTCCGACCAAAACTTTAAACTGCTATTCATACAGGCTCATTATTAAAGCCCACTAGTCCGACCAAAACTTTAAACTGCTATTCATACAGGCTCATTATTAAAGCCAAACTAGACCAACCAAAACTTTAAACTGCTATTAATACAGGCTCATTATTTAAGCCAACTAGTCCGACCAAACCTTTAAACTGCTATTCATACAGGCTCATTATTAAAGCCAACTAGTCCGACCCGACTTGAAACTGCTATTCATACAGGCTCATTATTAAAGCCAACTAGTCCGACCCGACTTTAAACTGCTATTCATACAGGCTCATTATTAAAGCCAACTAGTCCGAACAAAACTTTCAACTGCTATTCATACAGGCTTATTATTAAAGCCAACTAGTCCGACCAAACCATTAAACTGCTATTCATACAGGCTCATTATTAAAGCCAACTAGTCCGACCAAACCTTTAAACTGCTATTCATACAGGCTCATTATTATAGCCAACTAGTCCGACCAAACCTTTAAACTGCTATTCATACAGGCTCATTATTATAGCCAACTAGTCCGACCAAAAGTTTAAACTGCTATTCATACAGAATCATTATTTAAGCCAACTAGTCCGACCAAACCTTTAAACTGCTATTCATACAGGCTCATTATTAAAGCCAACTAGTCCGACCAATACTTTAAACTGCTATTCATACAGGCTCATTATTTATGCCAACTAGTCCGACCCGACTTTAAACTGCTATTCATACAGGCTCATTATTATAGCCAACTAGTCCGACCAAAACTTTAAACTGCTATTCATACAGGCTCATTATTATAGCCAACTAGTCCGACCAAACCTTTAAACTGCTATTCATACAGGCTCATTATTTAAGCCAACTAGTCCGACCAAACCTTTAAACTGCTATTCATACAGGCTCATTATTTAAGCCAACTAGTCCGACCAAAGTTTAAACTGCTATTCATACAGGCTCATTATTTAAGCCAACTAGTCCGACCCGACTTTAAACTGCTATTTCATACAGGCGCATTATTAAAGCCAACTAGTCCGACCCGACTTTAAACTGCTATTCATACAGGCTCATTGTTTAAGCCAACTAGTCCGACCAAACCTTTAAACTGCTATTCATACAGGCTCATTATTTAAGCCAACTAGTCCGACCCGACTTTAAACTGCTATTCATACAGGCTCATTATTAAAGCCAACTAGTCCGACCAAAAGTTTAAACTGCTATTCATACAGGCTCATTATTTAAGCCAACTAGTCCGACCAAACCTTTAAACTGCTATTCATACAGGCTCATTATTTAAGCCAACTAGTCCGACCAAAAGTTTAAACTGCTATTCATACAGGCTCATTGTTTAAGCCAACTAGTCCGACCAAACCTTTAAACTGCTATTCATACAGGCTCATTATTAAAGCCAACTAGTCCAACCAAAACTTTAAACTGCTATTCACACAGGCTCATTATTTAAGCCAACTAGTCCGACCAAATCTTTAAACTGCTATTCATACAGGCTCATTATTAAAGCCAACTATTCCGACCCGACTTTAAACTGCTATTCATACAGGCTCATTATTAAAGCCAACTAGTCCGACCAAAACTTTAAACTGCTATTCATACAGGCTCATTATTAAAGCCCACTAGTCCGATCAAAATTTTAAACTGCTATTCATACAGGCTCATTATTATAGCCAACTAGTCCGACCAAAACTTTAAACTGCTATTCATACAGACTCATTATTAAAGCCAACTAGTCCGACCTAACTTTCAACTGCTATTCATACAGGCTCATTATTAAAGCCAACTAGTCCGACCCATCTTTCAACTACTATTCATACAGGCTCATTATTAAAGCCAACTAGTCCGACCAAAACTTTAAACTGCTATTCATACGGGCTCATTATTATAGCCAACTAGTCCGACCAACACTTTAAACTGCTATTCATAAAGGCTCATTATTATAGCCAACTAGTCCAACCAAAACTTTAAACTGCTATTCATACAGGCTCATTATTAAAGCCAACTAGTCCGACCCGACTTTAAACTACTATTCATACAGGCTCATTATTAAAGCCAACTAGTCCGACCAAACCTTTAAACTGCTATTCATACAGGCTCATTATTTAAGCCAACTAGCCCGACCCGACTTTAAACTGCTATTCATACAGGCTCATTATTTAAGCCAACTAGTCCGAAACGACTTTAAACTGCTATTCATACAGGATCATTATTAAAGCCAACTAGTCCGACCCGTCTTCAACTACTATTCATACAGGCTCATTATTAAAACCAACTAGTCCGACCAAATCTTTAAACTGCTATTCATACAGGCTCATTATTTAAGCCAACTAGTCAAACCAGACTTTAAACTGCTATTCATACAGGCTCATTATTAAAGCCAACTAGTCCGACCAAAACTTTAAACTGCTATTCATACAGGCTCATTATTATAGCCAACTAGTCCGACCAAAAGTTTAAACTGCTATTCATACAGGCTCATTATTATAGCCAACTAGTCCGACCAAAACTTTAAACTGCTATTCATACAGGCTCATTATTAAAGCCAACTAGTCCGACCAAACCTTTAAACTGCTATTCATACAGGCTCATTATTAAAGCCAACTAGTCCGACCAAACCTTTAAACTGCTATTCATACAGGCTCATTATTAAAGCCAACTAGTCCGACCAAAACTTTAAACTGCTATTCATACAGGCTCATTATTAAAGCCAACTAGTCCGAACAAAACTTTCAACTGCTATTCATACAGGCTTATTATTAAAGCCAACTAGTCCGACCAAACCATTAAACTGCTATTCATACAGGCTCATTATTAAAGCCAACTAGTCCGACCAAACCTTTAAACTGCTATTCATACAGGCTCATTATTATAGCCAACTAGTCCGACCAAACCTTTAAACTGCTATTCATACAGGCTCATTATTATAGCCAACTAGTCCGACCAAAAGTTTAAACTGCTATTCATACAGAATCATTATTTAAGCCAACTAGTCCGACCAAACTTAAACTGCTATTCATACAGGCTCATTATTAAAGCCAACTAGTCCGACCAAAACTTTAAACTGCTATTCATACAGGCTCATTATTTAAGCCAACTAGTCCGACCGACTTTAAACTGCTATTCATACAGGCTCATTATTATAGCCAACTAGTCCGACCAAACTTTAAACTGCTATTCATACAGGCTCATTATTATAAGCCAACTAGTCGACAAACCTTTAAACTGCTATCATACAGGCTCATTATTTAAGCCAACTAGTCCGACCAAACCTTTAAACTGCTATTCATACAGCTCATTATTAAGCCAACTAGTCCGACCAAAAGTTTAAACTGCTATTCATACAGGCTCATTATTTAAGCCAACTAGTCCGACCCGACTTTAAACTGCTATTCATACAGGCGCATTATTAAAGCCAACTAGTCCGACCCGACTTTAAACTGCTATTCATACAGGCTCATTGTTTAAGCCAACTAGTCCGACCAAACCTTTAAACTGCTATTCATACAGGCTCATTATTTAAGCCAACTAGTCCGACCCGACTTTAAACTGCTATTCATACAGGCTCATTATTAAAGCCAACTAGTCCGACCAAAAGTTTAAACTGCTATTCATACAGGCTCATTATTAAGCCAACTAGTCCGACCAAACCTTTAAACTGCTATTCATACAGGCTCATTATTTAAGCCAACTAGTCCGACCAAAAGTTTAAACTGCTATTCATACAAGCTCATTGTTTAAGCCAACTAGTCCGACCAAACCTTTAAACTGCTATTCATACAGGCTCATTATTTAAGCCAACTAGTCCGACCCGACTTTAAACTGCTATTCATACAGGCTCATTATTAAAGCCAACTAGTCCGACAAAAGTTTAAACTGCTATTCATACAGGCTCATTATTTAAGCCAACTAGTCCGACCAAACCTTTAAACTGCTATTCATACAGGCTCATTATTTAAGCCAACTAGTCCGACCAAAAGTTTTAAACTGCTATTCATACAGGCTCATTATTTAAGCCAACTAGTTCGACCCGACTTTAAACTGTTATTCATACAGGCTCATTATTAAAGCCAACTAGTCCGACCAAAACTTTGAACTGCTATTCATACAGGCTCATTATTAAGCCAACTAGTCCGACCAAAACTTTAAACTGCTATTCATACAGGCTCATTATTTAAGCCAACTAGTCCGACCAAATCTTTAAACTGCTATTCATACAGGCTCATTATTAAAGCCCACCAGTCCGACCAAACCTTTAAACTGCTATTCATACAGGCTCATTATTATAGCCAACTAGTCCGACCAAAACTTTAAACTGCTATTCATACAGGCTCATTATTAAGCCAACTAGTCCGACCAAATCTTAAACTGCTATTCATACAGGCTCATTATTAAGCCAACTAGTCAAACCAGACTTTAAACTGCTATTCATACAGGCTCATTATTAAGCCAACTAGTCCAACCAAAACTTTAAACTGCTATTCACACAGGCTCATTATTTTAAGCCACTGTCCGACCAAACTTTAAACTGCTATTCATACAGGCTCATTATTAAAGCCAACTAGTCCGACCAAACTTAAACTGCTATTCATACAGGCTCATTATTAAAGCCAACTAGTCCGACCAAACTTTAAACTGCTATTCATACAGGCTCATTATTAAAGCCAACTAGTCGACCAAAACTTTAAACTGCTATTCATACAGGCTCATTATTAAGCCAAACTAGTCCGACCAAACTTTAAACTGCTATTCATACAGGCTCATTATTAAAGCCAACTAGTCCGACCAAAACTTTAAAACTGCTATTCATACAGGCTCATTATTAAAGCCAACTAGTCCGACCACTTTAAACTGCTATTCATACAGGCTCATTATTAAAGCCAACTAGTCCGACCAAACTTTAAACTGCTATTCATACAGGCTCATTATTAAAGCCAACTAGTCCGACCAAAACTTTAAACTGCTATTCATACAGGCTCATTATTAAAGCCAACTAGTCCGACCAAAATTTAAACTGCTATTCATACAGGCTCATTATTTAAGCCAACTAGTCCGACCAAAACTTTAAACTGCTATTCATACAGGCTCATTATTAAGCCAACTAGTCCGACCAACTTTAAACTGCTATTCATACAGGCTCATTATTAAAGCCAACTAGTCCGACCAAAACTTTAAACTGCTATTCATACAGGCTCATTATTTAAGCCAACTAGTCCGACCAAACCTTTAAACTGCTATTCATACAGGCTCATTATTAAAGCCAACTAGTCCGACCAAAACTTTAAACTGCTATTCATACAGGCTCATTATTAAAAAGCCAACTAGTCCGACAAAACTTTTAAACTGCTATTCATACAGGCTCATTATTAAGCCAACTAGTCCGACCAAAACTTTAAACTGCTATTCATACAGGCTCATTATTTAAGCCAACTAGTCCGACCAAACTTTAAACTGCTATTCATACAGGCTCATTATTAAAGCCCTAGTCCGACCAAACCTTTAAACTGCTATTCATACAGCTCATTATTAGCCAACTAGTCCGACCAAACTTTAAACTGCTATTCATACAGGCTCATTATTAAGCCAACTAGTCCGACCAAAACTTTAAACTGCTATTCATACAGGCTCATTATTTAAGCCAACTAGTCCGACCAAATCTTTAAACTGCTATTCATACAGGCTCATTATTAAAGCCAACTAGTCCGACCAAACTTTAAACTGCTATTCATACAGGCTCATTATTAAGCCAACTAGTCCGACCAAAACTTTAAACTGCTATTCATACAGGCTCATTATTAAAGCCACTAGTCCGACAAAATTTAAACTGCTATTCATACAGGCTCATTATTAAGCCAACTAGTCCGACCAAACTTTAAACTGCTATTCATACAGGCTCATTATTAAAGCCAACTAGTCCGACCAACTTTAAACTGCTATTCATACAGGCTCATTATTAAAGCCAACTAGTCCGACCACTTTAACTGCTATTCATACAGGCTCATTAAAACCCAACTAGTCCGACCAACTTTAAACTGCTATTCATACAGGCTCATTATTAAAGCCAACTAGTCCGACCAAAACTTTAAACTGCTATTCATACAGGCTCATTATTAAAGCCAACTAGTCCGACCAAAACTTTAAACTGCTATTCATACAGCTCATTATTAAGCCAACTAGTCCGACCAAACCTTTAAACTGCTATTCATACAGGCTCAGCCAACTTTTAAACTGCTATTCATACAGGCTCATTATTTAAGCCAACTAGTCCGAAACTTTAAACTGCTATTCATACAGGCTCATTATTAAAGCCAACTAGTCCGACCCCTTTAAACTGCTATTCATACAGGCTCATTATTAAACCAACTAGTCCGACCAAAACTTTAAACTGCTATTCATACAGGCTCATTATTAAAGCCAACTAGTCCGACCAAAACTTTAAACTGCTATTCATACAGGCTCATTATTTAAAGCCAACTAGTCCGACAAACTTTAAACTGCTATTCATACAGCTCATTATTAAAGCCAACTAGTCCGACCAAACTTTAAACTGCTATTCATACAGGCTCATTATTATAGCCAACTAGTCCGACAAATCTTTAAACTGCTATCATACAGGCTCATTATTAAAGCCAACTAGTCCGACCAAACCTTTAAACTGCTATTCATACAGGCTCATTATTAAAGCCAACTAGTCCGACCAAAACTTTAAACTGCTATTCATACAGGCTCATTATTAAAGCCAACTAGTCCGACCAAAACTTTAAACTGCTATTCATACAGGCTCATTATTAAAGCCAACTAGTCCGACTAAATCTTTAAACTGCTATTCATACAGGCTCATTATTAAAGCCAACTAGTCCGACCAAAACTTTAAACTGCTATTCATACAGGCTCATTATTAAGCCAACTAGTCCGACTAAATCTTTAAACTGCTATTCATACAGGCTCATTTTTAAGCCAACTAGTCCGACTAAATCTTTAAACTGCTATTCATACAGGCTCATTATTAAAAGCCAACTAGTCCGACCAAACCTTTAAACTGCTATTCATACAGGCTCATTATTAAAGCCAACTAGTCCGACCAAAACTTTAAACTGCTATTCATACACGCTCATTATTAAAGCCAACTAGTTCGACCAAGTATTTAAGCTGCTATTCATACAGTACATTTATCAAATTTGACAAAAACTTTATTAAAAGGTGTTACTTTACGGATGCCCTTTATTTTATTTTTCATCCTAAACTAAGTTTACGACAATTATTTATCTTACTATTTAACTTACAGTATTTACTTACTAGGTACCTCTAGAATGGAAAAAAAATATTCGATTTGTTGAAAGGGGGGCGGGCAACAATGTTGTCGCCGTCAAAAAATCTTTAGCAGCAAAAAAATAGGTCGTCGTAAAATCTTCAGTAACTCAAAATCCTCAACTGCTGAAAAATCCGTCGTCGTAAACACTTCAGCAACCCAAAATCGCAACATACCTCCTGTCGTCACCCCCACTTCGACTTATACTAGTTTCCCGTCAGCATCCGGTTGTGTGCGCCCAACGCACGAGATTCTCGAACCAATCCCGGCCGCTGGAATCCTCATAGCTATCATCCGAGCAAAGTTGCGCTTACATCCGGGACTGTAGCATTAGGGAAGGTCGATTTTGGAACTGGGGTACAGCTCTGGTAGTGATATTTGGGGTTTAACATGATAAATAACGACACAAAATATTTTTTTCCAAATCATTACCAATTTTTGAGGAAACGAATTTAAAGGCTGAAAATTAAGGCTCAAGAATGTGGCTTCTGTGCGTGATATAGGGAGAATTTACCACAGTCGAAAGATTATGTACTGTGGAGGAAAGAAATGTTTAAATATCATTTAAAATTTATCTTTTTCAATTGAAACATTTCTTTGATATCAATAATTTATATTAAAAAAATAAGCATTATAAATAATAAAAAAATATTTACTTGTAGAGACGAAATGGAGATTTAAACTGTTTTGGTTTACTAAATCAAAATAAACCAGGTTTAGATTTGTTTGGTTTGAGATTAAACTGTGAAAAAAAATCGCTTTTTTTTCTCTCTAACATTCAGGATTTGTTATTTTTCAATAGGAAAAAAAAATTTAATTATAAATAAAACGCCATAAAACTAAGATTTTTTTTTTTTTTTCGTTTTAGTCAAAATAAAATTATAGTTTGTTTTTACTGTTCTCGGACTTTCGTAGATGCTGTTATTCGTCTACTGTTTGTTTTAAATTGTAAAAATAATTAGTATTTTTTATTTTCATGCAAGATACTTGATTATTTGAAAAGAAAGGAAAGAAAAGGTTGTTTAATCTACATCAGTTTGTATTTTAAGTGACTTTAATTCAAACAAAACAACAACAAAAAAACGCGAGTTTTGTCTTTCTGCGGTGAAGTTGTCTTTTGGTAAGTAATACCGGTTCTTTTTTCTATTTATTTTGTTTCAAATTAAATTTTCTCTTTCAAATTATTAAAATACGGTTATGTTCTAGTTTTATAGTGAAAAGTGTAGCTGATACTATTTTATACACGAAAACTTTAAGCTACCTAAGGGAGTGTGTATGTTTTAAGAATAATACCCAACTTTTCGTCTGCCTTAATTTTAAAAACTTTTTTAAAACTAAGACATTAAAATTAAAGGAATTAAAATTAATTAAATGGATTAATTTAATTTTTTGTCTAAATTGAAAATTAGTATCATAATGAGCATCAGTAAAAAAAAAAAAAAAAAAAAAAAGTAAAATAATATTATGCATGTAATTTATTTTTAATACATTTAAAACATTTTTAAGTCAATTTGCTGTTGTAAAATCCGTGTTTACAAAACAAATTTATCACTCTCGATTGAAAAAGAATTACCAAATAACTAATGCATTATAAAATTCATTTATTGATAAATCAACACTGAAAATTTCATTAAAATCGGTTAATTCTCTGATTTTTTTGTAAATTTCTTTGAAACGGGAGGGGGGTTGTTTTGTAAAAACACTGGTTTTCTACAAATTGGATATACCTAGTGTGTTTTACACAACCTCTCATGATGAAAAAAAAAAAGAAAAAATATATTTTCTAATAATTTTTGGATTATTTTAAAATAATTTGATTTTTGAATTTACCATAAATTAGTGGCTATTTGGAGGATGGGGGGTCCTGTCTTTTCATGCCAAAATTTTAGCCCCAATCCTAACACAAACCAAACCCAACTCCTTACCATAATTGTCAGGCTTTTTTTATTTGAAATTGGAAGATAGCCCAAAACAGTTTGATTTATAATTTTTCATTTATTTCTATTTTTATTTTCAGATAAAAATGTCTGTAAAAAGACATTCAGTTTTAACCTGCAGTAGCAGTTCCAAAAAATTTCTGGAGCACCTTGTCTTTTGGATAAGACTGAACCAAGGCCCTCTAAGATATACACAGGCCTGTTCTTTGGATGTGTGACGTCACAAAAGTAGGCCTTCTTCGAGCCTTCGAAATAGATATCGTTGTCAAACTTGTAAAGACAGTAAATAAACAAAACAATATGTTACGTTTCATTAAACTTTAATAACTGAAATTCGTTCATAATTTTATTTATTTCAAATTTGAAAACAATTTTTATAAATTATAACAAACATTGTTTTGATTTGCATGCTTTTTATTTTAATTTTAAAAAACCTGTAAAGGCAGCGTTGAGGTACACAAAAAAAACACATACCGTTACATTAAACTTTAATAACTGAAATTCGTTGATATTATTATTTTTTTTAAATTCAAAACAATCTTTTATAAATGATAATCAGCATTGTTTTGAGTTACATGTTTTTTTTTTATTTTAATTTTAAAAAAGTAAACTGAATTATGAATAAATGAACAATCAATTATTAGATAAACAGATAAACAAATTACAATAAATGTAAATAAATATATTAAATATAAATTTGATAAAGTTTAGATAAATTATAATCAGCATTGTTTTGATTTGCTTTTTTTTCAATTTTAATGATTATTCTGTAAATTTACAATCTTGTAATTATCAAGTGATTACAGGAACAACTAAATTATGAATAAAAGAACAATCAATTATTAGATAAACTGATAAACAAATTACAAGTAAATGGTGAATAAATATTGTTGATTAAATAGTAAGCTCAATTTTAAAACTGATAGCATTCTAATTTTTTGTTCACACTCAAGTAACTTGCCATATTGAGATATTATACTGATCACCACTAAGTCGCCAATATTGACCAAACCTTGCCTCAATGTGATCAGTTTGAAATTTGCCAGGTAATATGGATAGCATTTCCAATTCTTCCATGCAATACTTAGTCAGTTCTAGAAATGCATAGGTTGTATGATGCAAAGCAGTGAAAATTTCCTTGTTAATTTGCCATTTTTTCTAGAAATGCTATTCCAAGATTCTAACCAGTCACAGAATACAGAGAGAAATCTAAAACTTTCTTCATTTACTCTAAGTGAATTACAGTATTTATGTCTAAGCCGACAACCTTTATATGGTGTTTTTACATTCATTATTGTCTACCAAATATAAAATATGTTTATATATTCTGCAACTTCTGCAAAATTAGGCAAACATTCCTGTTTTCCTAATGTCAATCATCCCTGAATAGTGTACTCATTGAAAATTTGCAGAACTAAATTAACAAGCCTTTCAAGACTAGTAGGAGAAAGAGCTTCTGAGATCAATTTATAACAATATTTCAAAATTGACAGAGATTCCAGGGCATGAAGTTTCTGTAATGTAACAAAATGGGGCACTTTGGATACTATTTAATTCATGATTTCCATTTTGACAACATTTTGGAAACAGCATGCATTTAGTTGCATCTTTTTGACTAAGCCAATTGTTTTTAATGCATTTTAATATATGTAGTCGAATAGGAAGAAAAGAGGCTGAGACATAACAAATGCGTGTGGATATACAATGAAAAGCTTTTTTTATAAGAATTTATTTCATTTTTATTGTTATTAGAATCATTATTATTACTATTATTATTAGAATAATTTCATTATTATTAGAAGCATTATTATTGCTATTAGAATCATTATTATTACTATTAGAATCATTATTATTACTATTATTATTATTAGAATTATTTCATTATTATTAGAATCATTATTATTATTATTGTAATTAGAATTTTTTCATTTTCATTATTATTAGAATCATTATTATTACTATTAGAATGATTTCCTTATTATTAGAATCATTATTATTATTATTATTAGAATTATTATTATTATTATTATTATTAGAATCATTATTATTATTACTACTATTATTATAATAATCTTAATATTACTTTTATTATAATTATCTTATTACTATTATTGCTACTATTACTATTATCAGAATTATTCTATAATAATAATAATGATGATAATAAAGATAACAATAATAATAATGTTAACAATAACAATAACAACAACAAAACGATAATAATAATAATAATAATAATAATAATAATAATAATAATAATAATAATAATAGTAATAATAGTAATAGTAATAGTAATAATAATAGTAATAGTGATAATAATAATAATAGTAATAATAATGATGATGATAATAATAATAATAGGCAATACTTGCAAATCGTCGTCAAAATTAAAACAGAAAATTTTGAGGACGATTTGCAACACATCAAACTAAATTTTGAAATTAAAATCTAAAAAATCCCATTCAAAATACTTGACTTTTTTTTTGGTAAGTCAGGTTAGTAATTGTTTTATTCATAAATAAAAAAAAATCTTTTCTATTTTTTCAATTTATTTATTTACTTTTTTTATTTCATCGTTATTTTTTTTTTTTCCTACTTGACTTTATTTTTGGTAAGTCAGGTTCTGGGGTTAGTAGTTATTTTATTTTCTAAACTGCACATAAATATTTTAGTTCAGAAAATATTTCAAGATTCGTTAAATAAATGAAAACAATTACCAAAAAAAAAAAGTCAAGTATTTTGAATCGGATTTTTAAAACTAATTTTAATTTCAAAATTTAGTTTGATGTGTTGCAAATCGTCGTCAAAATTTTCGGTTTTAATTTTGACGACAATTTGCAAGTTTAGCACAATAACAATAATATCCCTTTCTTATTTGAATGAATTTATCGATATAAATTCATTCAAATAATAAAAAAAAACCTGTGCTTATTAGACATCAGACAAATATTAATTTTCTCGCTTTTAAGAGTAATCAAAACAATTGGGGTCAATTTTATTTTAAAGACTCATTTATTTATGAATAAAACTATTCAAAAATATTGTTATGAATATCAGAATTATTTTTTTATGTTTATAAAAAATATTTCTTTAGGAATTTAATGAATTAATATCGAGAATTTCTTTATAGTTTAATAAACTATAAAGAAATTCTCGATATTAATTCATTTAAAAAATAAACTAAGTTTATTTTTTAAATATGAGTTTTAAACACGCTGTCTTATAAATGTAAAAACATTTTATCTTTATAAGACAGCGCGTTCATTATCTTAAACACGATTTTGTGAATTAAAAAGACTTGAAAATATTTTAATTATTAAAGTTTCAATCAAATTTACTTAGTTTTAATACAAAAAAATAACTTACCTACTATTTTTTTAAAGTTTTGTCTTCATAGTATAGATCCATTTTTCATATAATTCTTTCTCTTTTGTAAACGAAAAAACAAACACTAAACTGTGTGGCATCTATATAAATTCCATTAAAAAAGGGACCAAATACTTAAGAAGGCATTTTTGTTTATAAAATAAAATTAATTAATTGAATATTTAAAAGAATAAGTCGTTGAATATTTTAAAACACTTCGGTGAACTCGCGGACATTTAGAAGGTAATGAATCAACCGGCGCCTTCTTCCTTGGGACTACTTATACTGACATCACACGTGAGTTGGACTTCAGTGAATAGGCCTGTGTATATCTTAGAAGGCCTTGACTGAACCCCCAACTTTACGACAAGTTATCCAGTTTAGTTATTTTCTTAAAAATACCTATCCCCATTTGAAAAATTTTGAGATTTCCAAATTGATTGCAATGGAAATAATCAGTATTTGGCAAGCAGTGAACCCACAATTGCCTTTGTTAAGGGAATATTATATAGGGCAGAAGGTGGGTATATTTTGTTTCAAGAAGGCCAAACAGGTTAACAGAAAATCTCTCACCACACGCAAAGTGAAAAGAATGGAGGAACAGCTGGACAGATTATTTGATATTTCTTCATGTTGCTGTAAACTGCCCGTCTTAAGATGTGATGACTTTGCTGTGAAGTGCAACAAAGAAAATTGCCAAACAAGGCACATAGTTTGCACTTGTCCTCCTAACAAGAAGGTAATCTTAATTCTATGCTTGATTGTTTTTTACTTGTTTATTTGAACAAGTTCATGTCTCGATTTTTTAAATCTAAATTTACCTCTGATAATATTCCTTTTTCTGGTAAATGATATGACATTTTCCTTAATATTTGTCATGTATGCTAGACCTGTTATTAAACACATTGAAGAGAGGGAATATTTAAAAGATCAGAGAGAGAAGACAGGTCCAAAAGGCAGTTTCCAGCTGAGACCTATTGACAAGGATGCTGTCAAAAAATACAAATTTCAGTGGATGCAGAAAGATTAGACAGACAGCAACAAGATTCTTCATGTGTTGCATCCTCGACGTCTGATATTTTTCAACAGACGTCCTCCAGTGAAGAAACCGTGGATGACTGTTTTGAGCCAGGGAGAATGTTGAAGGGTCATTACAGTCTTTTAAAAGTCCCAAGATATTCTATGGAACTTATTAGGGGTGATGTATCATCAAATCTTGGGGCTTGTCTTGCTAATGCCTTTCTGTTAGATCTACAGGATATGGGATTTCTTAATCCAAGCATTCTATTAAAATACATTATTTTAGACAAATCTAAAATAGATAGGGAAAAATCAAGAGTAAAGGTAGCTAGCTATCCGAAGCATATTCAAGATTATGAGAATCTCATCTGCATTGGAGTTGATTGCAGAGTGGATAAAGACACTTTGCTATACAATGAGATTGAAGAGAATGATGTGAAAAAGATTAAAAAGAGCAAGGGACCAGAGCGCCACTTAACATTTACAAGAGAGATGGGCACTTCAAGTAAATATCTCACCCACCGAGTCATACCCAACATTGGTGCAACTGGTATTCATCTAGCTGAGGATGTTGCTGCTGTTCTAGAAGAATACAACAGTGTAAATACTGTTAAGGCAGTTCTGGTAGACAATACCAGTACAAACACAGGTTGTAAAGCAGCGATGGTGAAAGCTCTGGAGAAAAAAATAAAAAGGAAGGTGCACACAATTGACTGTTCGCTTCATCAAAATGAACTTCCATTTAGAGCGGTATTTAAATCTATTGATGGAACTACAAGAAGTCCAACAACTTTCACTGGCCCTTTGGGGAAACTTTGTGAAAGTAATTACCATCATTTGCCCCAGGTAAAATTTGAATGTATCAGTGGCCCTCTGGATAATTTTTATCTCCCTGCAAAGGCAATGGATGACCTAAATGGTGACCAACGACTACTTCTTGAATATGCTATAGCTATATCTCGAGGTAAAGTGAACACTAGATTTGCTTCCTGGAAGATTGGACCTCTAAATCAAGTTTAGCTATCAGGTTAATGTGCCTATGGACCAGAAGTGCATATCCACCAAAATTCTCAGATGAATTACGCAACATTGTCCAATTTGTCATACAAGTATATGTAGTTAGTTGGTTTGAAATAAAAAGGGACAATAATTTCTATAACCATCAATTGTATATCTTTGATATGATCCAGAGAATAAAGCAACAGTCAAGTGAAATCCAGAATGTTGCATTAAAAAATTTACAACACAATGCTTTTGCTTTACTTCCGGAAAACATTTTGTTGTCAATGTTGAAGTCCAATGAATTGGAGGTGAGGGAAGAGGCCATAAAAAAGATTTTGTCCATTCGGTAAATTAACATTTATTCATACCTAATTAGTTATGTCAATTTGCAAGAATAATTATGAGTTTTATTCAAATTATATTGCAAAAATATAATCAAGTTTGGATAAATTTTCTTTTTTTTTCCCAGAAGTAGCGAACTGCCAAAAAAAAGATTGAAAAAAATTACTTCAATCAATTTTGAAGCTACACACTGGTCATCTCTGATTGACCTCTCACAAAGAGGGATTTGTGAACCTGCAGTTCCAGAAGATTTTTCCACAAATGAACTCTTAGAATCTCTACTGAATGGAACAGGACTGAAATTTCCAAAATTACCTGCCCACTCACAAGGTGTAGAAAGAGCTGTTAAATTAACAACAGAAGTTTCACAGATTGTGTATGGACAAGAAGCAAGGCACAAGCACATTATAACCAAATCATTGTGCCACCAGATCAGACCTGCATTTTCCTCGAAAGGAAAATACACAAAACAATTCAGTTCTGTTGTTACATAATTTATATAGTTTAGGAGCTTTTAACACAATTTTCAATAAAAAATACAAATTTAAAACATTGAATATATTTTCCATTCATTGTATGTAATGAAAAATATCAATTTTATTTGGATTTATTATTGAAATAATGAAATTTTGAAGTCATTTTGTCATCAAAATCCTGCGGAAATGAGGTATTTGTGTATATTTTTGCTGAAGATCTTTAAAATGAAATGCTCAAATGAGTTTTAAAGTTAGGAATCTAATTTTTGTTGTCAGTTCTTATAACACCAAACCCCAGCTTTCGCCATCAAAGCTGTATTGAATTTCCCAAAAAAGTGACAAATCAACCTGCCCTACTGTAGCATCTTGACTTCGGTGCCAATGTGTCGCCCGTTGAAAGAGTTTCGATTTTTCAGCTGCTGAAGATGTTTGAGTTGGTGGTTTTGTGACGGCGACTGATTTTGTGACGGCGACGACATTGTTGACCCCCCCCCCCTCTTCAACAAGTCGAATTTATTTTTCCACTCTATTTTCTTTTCTTTTTCATACTAGAAGCTATTTCGGCGTCTTTTAGCTGCTGGTATACGTCCAGAGCGCCTCCCATCAGTCGCAGGGGGATGACTAGATCGACCTGCTTGACCCCACATAAGCGACACGTCAGCTCCACTTTCTCGACCCAGTCCACCACAGATGTGGAGCCGTCGAATTCAGGAATGAGTTTGAGGTCGAACATGGCGTCCGCCATTATGTGATGATATTATACAACCTCTAAGCATTCTGAAGGATGCGGGTTCGATTCTACAGCTAGGCAAAGCCTAGCCCGCTTCCTTCGAGAATACGACAAGCCTTGACGTTCGCCACTCACCTCGTGTTCTTTGTAACAGTACCGCCAAAATAGGTCATATGGGGCGAAGTTATATTTCATTTGTACTGGTATATTGTGGGCTGGTAAGCTGAAATGGAATTTAAAGAACGAAAAGGAAAGAGACAAAGGCAAGAGGTAGTTTTACGACTTAGGCTTTATGGACCGGGTCATAGTCGTCTGTAGCGAGGGGACATGCCTCTGGCTAGAAGAATACGGCTACACTCTCTTGCGGCCGCAGTTCGAATGATCGAGGTATCCTTTGGGGGTAGGGAGTCAGTCCTTTTTGTCTGACATGTGCAAAGGGGTTCTTCCAGTCAAGGCCTCTTGGAAGTTTGTTGTTTTTTTTTATTATTTTTATTTTCGTATTTTTTTAATCCTCACATTCTCCCACCTAAGTGCAGAGTTCTGTAGGGCTGTGTATGTGGAAAGTCAATTTGTATGTATGTGGAAAGTCAAGAGTGTGTGGGGGGGTGTCATTTTGTTTTCCTTGAACGATTCGTTCGTTCGTAGGTAAGTATGTTTGTTGGTTTTTTTCTTTTCTTTGGTGGTTGGTTCGTTTTTTGTTTGGTAATACTATGCTCTCCGCGGCACCGAATCTAACACGATGGGTGTTATTTGACCCACAGGAAAGTTGAAGCGCCTGTTCCGGGCTGTACCTGAAAGTGACCAAATTCACCAATGTTGTTCCACAATTACAACGGACGCGTTTTTAATGATAAAAGACCTTTATTAATTATACAGTGATAAAAATCATGTACAACCACAAAGGGGTGTCGAAGTTGAAGGGATGTCGAAATTTTGTGGACTGACTGGCGATATATGTTGAGTTCTGATTCAAATGCCCCTGGCTAGTAGAATACGGCTACACTCTCTTGCAGCCGCAGTTCGAATGACCGAGGTATCCTTTTTGGGGTAGGGAGTCAGTCCTTTTTGTCTGACATGCGTAGAGGGATTCTTCCAGTCAATACCTCTTGGGAGTTTGTTGTTTTTTTTATTTTGTTTTTATTTTCGTATTTTTTTTAATCCTAAATGCAGAGTACTGCAGGGCTGTGTATGTGGAAAGTCAATTTGTATGTATGTGGAAAGTCAAGAATGTTTTTTATTTTTATTTTTTTATTTATTTTATTTTTTTTTTTTTTTGTCATTTTGGTTTCGTTGAAGGATTCGTTCGTTCGTTGGTAGGTATATTTTTTGGGTTCTTTTCTTTTCTTTGGAGGTTGGTTCGTTTTTTTTTTTTTTGTTTTTTTTTTTTTTTTTATTGATTTGTTTTTTGGGGGGTTTTATTTGGGGGTTGTCGGAAAACTCGTTGGATTTTTCTTTTCTTTGCTGCAAAAGAATCCTTTAACGTATTATTGTCCAACTCTTTTGTCCTTGACAATTAATTCTTTTGTGTGTGTGTGTTTGGTCGGGTTTTTGCATACTGAGTTTTCACAGTACCAAATCTATATAACGTTGTATAGCCTTCTTCACTTCTTACTTACTTCTGTAATAATACGGTTGTTTGCTGGTCACGTGGCACCAAATGTAATACGATGTTGGTCGGGGTGCCAAATGTAATATTATGATCTGGTCACGGGACCAAATGTAATACAATGCTGTCGCGGCGTCGAATCTAACGCGATGGGTGTTCTTTGACCCACAGGAAAGTTGAAGTGCTTGTTCCGGGCTGTACCTGAAAATGACCAAATTCACCAAGGTTGTTCCACAATTAACACGAACGCGATTTTAACAATAAAATACCTTTATTAATCATACAGTGATTAAAAATCATGTACAACCACAAAGGGGTATCGAGTTGAAGTTGATTCGGTATTTTGTGGACTGACTGGTGATAAATGCTGGGTTCTGATTCAAATTCAGGACTTTGAGCAACAAGATGACAAAGCAAAGACGGTGACAAGGGCCATGAGACGGAGCTATCAATCTGCTAGGGAAGCAGTTGTCCAATCTGGTCAAGAACCAGCTGTCCACTCTGGTCAAGAACCAGCTCTCCGATCTGCCTGGGACCCTTTTGGGTCCTCTTTTATGGGTTCCAAACCCCCGAATCCAGGGCTCTCATTGGCCAGCCAATAGAAACGCCGGACCAATGGCCCTACAGTGTAAACATCAGGAGGTGTACGAAACCCCACCCACGCGGTCGCATTTGATTGGACAGCCAATCAAAATCATGGCATTGGGTTACATATCTCGGAGGTGGGTAACAAGTCTCCGCCCCAGTTTTCTGATTGGTGAGGCACCTTATAATATCTTTGTTATTGTATAAATGGTCCTGTCAATTGCTATGATAATTCCCAGGAACTGGCCCAAGACTACCCCGGCGAATTTGTGATTCTTCACTAATCAACATTTTAAAGATTTAATCTTTAAACTGTTTTTGTTCGAGACATGGAGATGTCAGCAGTTATAAAAAACAGACATTCGTTTTTATAACAACCACTTTTAGCCTGGATAAATTGGTTCCTATCTTTTGGAGTCTTCATGTAAATGATAATATGATAAAACAGACTTTTGCTCTACATCAACCTATTTCTGCCACTAGGATTGGTTTTGTACAAAATTATTTATCAGCTTGTTTCGACGCTACAAGAATGATAATATATATCTATATGAAAACATTTGTATAAACAAAAAGTCATTTGTGTTATATCAACCATCAACCGACTTTTAGCCATTAGAATTTCTTTGTGTTAGAGTAATTAATTTTATCTAGTGTTGACTTTACCACACCACTGACTTGTACTCTAATCTAAGTCGCTTGTACGATTCTAGACTCAATTGTTTTGTTTTTAAGTATCTAATCGGATATCGCCAATCAGTCCATAACACTACAGTGTTATACTTCTATATCTTGGACATCTATTCTTCTGGCCGGCTTTGGTTCTATCTTCTAACATCTTGGTCTGGTATATCTTCTAAGGTCTGGTCTTCTATTGAGGACTTCGGGTCTGGTTTCTGTTGGGATTTCTCGTTATCAGAAGCCCTGTGTCATTGTTAGTTTTTAGGTAATAAACACAAGACTTCGATTTACGTTGATGTTACTTTATTTATAAATCCCCAAACCAGACGTCTGCGCATATCCTTACATCTTTCTAGTTCGGCTTCTAACTCCTAACTGTCTGAGTTACTTAGTATCCTTAAACCGGAACAGGGCCTTCTATGGGGGTTCCGGTTCTCACGATTTATCCCCGGAAAGCAAGGTCAAGCGCTGTCACTCACTCTCAATGCCATCAGCTGCACTAATCGCCATTATGATTTCTACACTATTGCCATAATCATTAGGTATCTAATAATTATGTAACAGGGTCTTCACGGCGGAGAATTATGGCTTAATCTTTTATTTAATCGTTTACATGCGTTTTGCGAACGGAGTTAGATGTTGAACATTTTTCATCTCCTGTCTTTCTTTTGCTGCACAATTTATTGTGGAAACGGAATTGCATGACTTAACTGGCCTTTTTAAAAATTAGATCACCTGCTAGGATGACTTTTGGTCCGTGTATAAGCTAGCAATCTGAAGGTGTCTTTTCAAACAGCAACAGTTTATTTTCTGCCATAAATGGAATTAGGTCAAACTGTAGTGGGTTCATTTTTTTTTAATGTCAGGGGGAAAGGGTCATATAAGTGAATGCGAGTCTTTCGCTGGCAGTGGTCATTTTCGAAATGAATAAGAAGTGTGTAGAGTATTAAGAGTCTCTCGGGGTTCATTTTTTGTGTGTGGGCGAATGTAAAAAAAAAATGTTATTTACTCACGATTTTTTTCTTTCTTTATTTTTGTGCTGAGTTTGTTTGTTTGTTTTTTTTTTTTTTTTTTTGGGGGGGTCTGGGGAGTCAGTAAGCTATACCGTGAAGAAATTCATATCCTGTCTCCTTTTTTTTCTGATGTCCATTTCATTTCGCGCACGTGGTTAAGTTGAAGAGAATTCTTGGAGTTATTTTTTTTTTGTTTGTTTCTCGGCACGTCCGGCACGTCCGGCACGTCCTGCGCGCCCAGCAAGTAGGCTCACCATTTTATAGGAATAAGTTTTATTTCGTTTGTACTGGTATTGTGACATTATGATTAAGTGTGGACATGGTCAGAAAAAAATTAATGAATAAAAATAGGTGTTAAAGGCCGGGACTAGGTATATGGGTAGGTGGTTGTTTTTTTACGGACACAAAAAGATTGGGCCGTAAAGTTAAAGAGAATCGAACGGCCACCATGAAATTAACCCAGTTAAAGATAAAATATTTAGGTATCTAGATATTAAAAGTAAACGGGCTGTTTTTCTTTTATGAGGATATCTCTTTTGAAGAAATTAATGGTCAAAATATTGAAGACTCAAAGTCTGAAGAAAAGAGTAAGTGTTTTAATTTTAAGGGATAATTCAGACGGAAAGTCTGAATTTAAATTAAGTACCAAGCATCTGGGTGGTCGGTTCCGTGTGGATGTGGGGGTGTTACATAAATTCAACGAAGCTCCTACCTTTATTCAGTTTGAGACCGGCCGTTGTGGTGATAGTATCATCAGTAGTAACAGAGATAGAGGATAGCCAGGGACCCACATCAGTGAAGCCAGTAATCAACATAGACTTATAATAACTTTATTGTCATCTAATATAGACCCATACGTACACTATTACACCACAAACTACACAAGTGTCACAACTTCTTCTTCCATCAGCGTCCTGTTATCAGAATTTAACAACATGTTTATTGATTAAAGGAAATGCATTTAAGAAAGGGTGGATTTGCAATTGCTGCCCAGATAGCTTTTGCATGTTCATTTCATGTTATGTTAGAATGATGCCTTTCCTGGTAGAAAAACAATCCTGGCTTAGAATTTAAGAATATCTTTATTGATTAAAATATATTTAAGAATGGGTGGATTTGCAATTGATGCACAGATCGCTTTTGCATGCTCATTTCATGTTATGTACGAATGATGTCTTTCCTGATAGAAAATCAATCATGATCCTACTCCTGTGATGGCCATAAATCCTACCCCCGTGATGATCATAAATCCTACCCGGTGATGGCCATAAATCCTACCCCCGTGATGATCATAAATCCTACCCTCGTGATGGTCATAAATCCTACCCCTACTAAATTAATCGCAATATATTCAGTGATGGCGAATGGATGTATGTTAATGGAGAAAAAAAGTTTGATTAAAAAGAGGAATAGATAATCTTTTTCCTATTTTTGTCTTGAAATAAACAAACGAAATCGTCTTTAGAATCCTTCTTGTAGACAGTTTTGTTAAATATCCAGGCATTATGGTGACAGAAAAAGCAGGACTTTGATTCTGTTTGAAATATTAAAATCGAGCAAAAACTAAAGTGTTACTGGAAGAGATTTAATTGAAAATGAAATCTTAGTCAGCGACATTATGACGCTAGTGACAGCCAATGAAATTCGAACACGTTTTGATAATGTTCTGGAAATCCTAAATTAAAATATTACTTAAGTGATTATACACAAAGACCCAACAGTTAGTCAATTAGTGGGGAGATCAGGAATTTCTGTGTCCATTGCATTTTGTCACTAAGAAAAAAAGATTATAAGTGAAACGACATGCGGAATCCTACCCCCGTGAAGATCATAAATCCTACCTCCGGGATTATCATAAATCCTACCCTCGTGAAGATCATAAATCCTACCTCCGGATTATCATAAAGCCTACCCCCGTGAAGATCATAAATCCTACCTCCGGGATTATCATAAAGCCTACCCCGTGAAGATCATAAATCCTACCTCCGGGATTATCATAAATCCTACCCTCGTGAAGATCATAAATCCTACCTCATTATCATAAAGCCTACCCCCGTGAAGATCATAAATCCTACCTCCGGGATTATCATAAAGCCTACCCCCGTGAAGATCATAAATCCTACCTCCGGGATTATCATAATCCTACCCTCGTGATGATCATAAATCCTACCCTCGTGAAGATCATAAATCCTACCCTCGTGATGGTCATAAATCCTACCCCGTGATGATCATAAATCCCACCCCGGCGATGGTCATAAATCCTACCCCGGTGATGGTCATAAATCCTAACCCCGTGAGGATCATAAATCCTACCCCCGTGAGGATCATAAATCCTACCCTTGTGATGATCATAAATCCTACCCCCGTGATGGTCATAAATCCTACCCCCGCGATGATCATAAATCCTACCCCCGTGAGGATCATAAATCCTACCGTGAGGATCATAAACCTACCGCCGTGATGATCATAAAAGACATCACTTGCCCGACCGAGAAAGATAATTTGTTTACACAAACAAAATCAATGAACCTTAACTGTGACGGAACGTGTCTCGCGCACATGCTCTGAGAAACTTCTCACACCCAGAATATAGTAGCACTATATTCCTGGCTGACTAGAAAAAAATATATATTTCTACACACCAAGCGATCCTTTGCCGGGATTACACTTGTCAAATTCATTTTCTATAAGAAAAAAAAGAATCGAATTTTATGCGATATATGCATTGTAATTGCCTTCAAGCAAAAATATAATATATACTTTATTCAACAATGCTTCTAAAAAAACAAACATCCAAAAATCTTTATATATCTGGATATACACATATACACAACTGCTCTTTACATATGTACTAGCAGCGGCTACCCAGCGTTGCCTGGGTAGGGGGGGGTTAAGTTAGTCCCGCAGATCCATTATTACTGAATTTTGAATTGAATCCTCATGGGATGCCCCATTTAAATCCCTATGTAAAAAAAAATAGACCTTGCATTGAACCAGCTACTCTGAAAAGAAATGTTAATGTCTACTATCTAAAATATCAAATGAAATAAAAATGAAACTAAAAACAAGAAGTCAACCTTTTTTTTTTTTTTAATTCTTTCTTTCGGAAAATTCTGATATTTTCCAGAAAGGCAATCCTCACTAATGTACGATCGTGAACAGAATATTTCTTTCCCATGTTTTATTTTTTTTATTTATTATTTTTTTTTTTTCCATTTTTATTTATTTATTTATTTATTTTGTATCTATTCATTCTGGAATAGATGTTCTGAAGATAGATAATATTGACTTGGTTAACGCTGTTCTCTTTACTTCTCGTAGGCCACTTTTCATTGATTCAGGTTCGATAACTTCTTAATCCTTTTCCAAGAGTTGTCTCCCATGTGAGGTGGATGTAAGTACGGACACCTTTTATTTTTGACTAGTAACGGCTACCCGGCGAAGCCCGGATAGAGGAGTAAAAAAAAAACATGGTTTCATAATCGTTTGCAGATCTATTACTACTGAATAGCGAGTTCGATCCTCACAGGATGACCAAAAAAATTAAATAAAGTAATCAAATTAATGTAAAACGATAAATAATCTTTATCGGATTTTTTTCCTCGTTCAGAAAAATCCGAACGTAAAAAACAAAGATGGCGTCGTTAATAAAAAGGGGTTGGAGAAAATGAAAATAAAGATGGTCTTGCTTGATAAAGAAATAGAATATTTATTCAAATAATCTCCTCTAAGGGAGGCAAAAATGAAATACAGAAATACAAAACAATTTACACAAAGATTGCATAAATTTCCCTATGCATGACTAACTAACAATTTAGGGGTCAGGTAACACAAATATAAAAATATATAATAAATGCAAAAATACAAAAGTGTATATAGAGGGTTGCACTTATGTAACAGAATGGGCGTTAATCAACCAATAACTACCCTTCAAAATATACTACAAAATGGGTATAAAAAAAACAGGAAGAAAACACTTACTGTCGAAAGGGTTTAGACAATAAAATACCCTTTATATAAAAATTATTTCTCTCGCGCAGGAGAGACAAAAAGTTTTACAGAACTCACAGTTCTGTCCAAAAATGACTCGTTCCTTTTCGTTTAAGGACTGAGGCTCCCGGCTGTAGAATAAGGCTGCTTTACTTGGACTTTCTCGTGAAGTACAAGGCTTTCTGAAGAAATATAGGGCTGGTCTTCTTCACAGTATCACACTCTTTTCACTTGTCGTCCGCTTTTTTGTCAAAGGGATGGACCATGCGATGACTGTGACCTTTCTCGATAAAGGAAAATGAATAAACCACCGTCTCAGCCGTTCTGGGAATTATGCTGGGTCGCAACAGCAATTAGCCACCTTTTCTCTATCAAGGTTTCTTTTAAAACGCCCAATGTCCGTCCTGAAGCATCTTATGTGTTCGTCTCACAGTGCCCAAGACGGGACAAACTGCTAGCTGCGTCCGCTCGCTTCGCTTCCCAGTTCCAAAGAGGAAGAATATATCGTAGGGCACGTGACATTCCAGCCCCAAAGCCAGCAACAGGTGCCTCCCTTCACCATTTGTTTTCGCACAAAAAATACGAAACAAGAGAGACAGACCAAAAGGGAAAAACAGGCATGCATAATACAGAAACGATTTATAAAGATAAAAAATTTCCAATATCTTTAAAAAAAAAACATTTTTAATTCAAAGCGTAGCCGATCGAATATCAAATTATTATAATATACTATACTATAAATTTGATAACAATTTGATAAAAATAATATTCTATACTTACTATAATATACTAAAAATAGCATATTATTTTTTAAATCGAAAAGTGCACTGACTTGAAAACATTACGATAAGAAAATAAAACTAAATGCAAAAAGCAAAAAAATGAAACATTTACGAATAATATATATATCATCATCATCATCATGTCGTGCAGGCAGCTCGGATATCCATGACAATCTCTCGCCAACCTTCCCTATCATTCATTGTCCTTGGGAGTTCTTCCCCGCTGCAGCCAGCATCTTTACATAGCTGGTCAATGTAGGTCCTTGCTGGGCGCCCCACACTAGCATGTCCATGTGTTGGCTTCCACAGGAGAACATCGCTTATGAGTTCGTCCTTGCTTCTCCAGCAGTGTCCTGCATGTCTAGTCCACCTCACTCGGATGATCTGTGAGATAGGGGGCAGGTGACCATACAGCTGCTCCCTTGTGGGGTGCTGTTTCCACGACTTGTTCAGTACTGCACGCAACATTCTTGTGCAGGTCCCATCTAGCTTACTCTCAAGGCGCCTCGTCAGGGTCCAGGTGGTGCAGCCATACAGCAGTACTGATATGACTACAGCCTGGAAGAAATGTCGCTTCAGCTTGTCAGTGAGATCAGATTTCCATATGACTGACAGTTTGTTTGTGGTCAGCCATGCCTTTCCTATTCGTGCATTAATATCGTCATCTGTGGATGAGATATTACTACCTAGGTATGTGAATTGTTCTACTGGCTTAAGGGGCTTACCGTCTAGTGTGGAGATGTCTCCTTTCTTTTTGAAGCTCATGAACTCTGTTTTATCGGAGTTCACAAAGAGGCCGATGTTTTTTGCTGCCTCCTCCAGGCTATGTAGCAGTGACTCAGCCTGTGCCGGTGTATCTGCAAAAAGTGCTAGGTCATCCGCATAGTCTGCATCTGTGACTGTTTGTGCAGGGTATCTCCTGCTTCTTGCCTTTCTTAATGTAAAACCTTTTTCTTTTATGGTATCTAATGATGTTCGGAGTACATAGTCTAGACATATTATAAATATATATGGTGCTAATGTATCTCCTTGTAGGACTCCTGCAGCGATGTCAAAGAAATCCGTATCGCCATCAGGTGGGCGTACCATTGCCTTAGTGTCTTTGTAGAGTATCATTATAGCGGCAACCGTTTCTTTGGGGAGACCATATGTGTTATATATTGTATCAATTGACAGCGCTGGTGTGTAGTACACGGAATCAAAAACCAACGCAGGTATACAAGAGAAAGCTGGACTTTATTTTCTTCCCGGTTGGCGTGGATGAAAGGAGGTGTGCGCCGGCTTGGGTGAGTGGTGAAATGAACAGTAGTTCTTAGAAGTCTTTTCTTCGGAGAGTCGACGGGAGTCTGAAGCTCGTTGCCACCAAAGCTCAACTGACTGATTTTCCGTCTAACCGTCACCTTTTCAATTTTACCCAGCATGCCCTGGTGTATTCAAATTCCGCCGGAACTATACTGCGTGACCTGCAATCCTAGCTTTGTCATCAGTCAACAGGAAGCCTTTTGTCATCCTGCTATTGTTGTTTTTTGTGGGCCGTTCGTTTGACACGGTCAACAGTAACTGATCCCAATCACTCTTCCTCTTTGTTCGATCCAGACTTCTGTCTGGAACATCCTTTGTTTCTCAACTCCTTTGTCTATTTGAATTTATTTCCGCGCCAAAAGAATTGGAACAATAGTAATCTGCAACATATGCTAGTAATATTTGTTCCATTTTCCCTCTGTGTATGGAATCAAATGCCTTGGAAAAATCTACGAATAGTAGCGTTGCCTCCAAATTCTTTGCCCGAACCCCTTCTATGATCCGTCGTACTGTCAGGATCTGAAAGGTTGTGGATCTATTTCTGCGGAATCCATTTTGGTTTTTCCTGAGCGTTTTCTCTATTTCGGGTCGGATTCGATTAAGAAGAAGGGCATTATATACCTTAGCAGCAATAGCAGTAAGAGTTATGCCTCTGTAGTTTTTAGCTATTCCTAGGTCTCCTTTTTTTGGGAATGGGAGGATGCATCCTTTCGTCCATTTATCTATTTTGTTTTGCCTATATACTGCATTGCATAACCTAAGAAGTATGTCATTGAACTTACCCATCTTCCATACATCGGGGGGTATTTCGTCAAGTCCTGCTGCTTTTCTACCTTTTAGTTTTTTTAACGCTTCGTTGATTTCTTCTATTGAAAAATTCCCTAGTTTGATATCTAATTGTCTATCTATGATCTTTTGGATGTCATTTTCTATGATTTTAGGTGGGTTCCCCAGAAGTTTCTGGAAGTGGTCTTTCCATTTCTGAAGTCTATCTTTTTGGCTAGTTGCCTTTAGCTTTGATCTAAAGGTACCTTTCCTACCGCTAATTTCGTTTACTGTTTGCCATGCTAATCGCGATTGTCTGTCTTCCACTGATTGTCTGATATTATTTATTTGTGCTTCGATATATTCTGTTTGTTCATTTTTTGTATGTTTTGGTTAGTTCTATCTGGGATTTCTTAAGGTTGTGTAGATTGGTGTTAGTTGGTTTTATTTTATTGCGTTGGGCTGCTTTTTTATATCGTTTCTCCTTTGTCTAACTGCTTCAGTCTCCAAAGGAACAGTGTGTTTAGCACTTTGTTTGGTTGGTACGCACTAGGCTGCAGCTTCTAGGTGCGCACTAACAAAGTTTTCGTATTCCTCGTTGGGTGTGAAGCTTTCAGATAACTCCTGGAGGATATTGAATTTATTTATTTCTGCTACAGCGTACTGTCAATGCCACTATAGGAGGTGTAGGAATGCTTCTCAGCCCTCGAGCACTAAAATCACTTAACAGCATAGAAAAAATCCTACCTAGAATCATGAGTACTACATTTAATGGCAATCCCTGCATAACTATAGTCTCATGTTACAGCCCCACAAATGTTAGCGATGAAACAGACATTGAAACATTTTACAATGGGCTACCCTACCTATGCAGACACCCCCCTCAAACATAACGTAATGACCATTGAGGGAGACATGAATGCACAGGTAGGAAGAAACGAAAACAATAGATTCAGCTTACACAGAATCCCAAACAGGAACGGTGGTCTACTAGCGGAGTTCTCCCTTGAGAACAGGCTTGTTTGTCTAAACACCAAATTCCAAAAACGGAAAGGCAAACTATGGACATACACGTACCCAAATAGCACAAAAGCGCAACTAGACTACATCCTAATAAACAGTGGATAAACAGTGCAATGAGCTGCGAAGCGTATTCCTCCTTTGAAGGAGTATCCTCCAATCACAGAATAGTCACAGCAAAATTACGATTAAGCCTACGTAGAAACAAAAAACAAACAAGTAAACCTATACGATATATATATATATATATATATATATATATATATATATATATATATATATATATAAATATAAAGATTCATTCATTGATAAATCAATACTGAAAATTTCATTAAAATCAGTTAATTCCCTGATTTTTGTAAAAAAAAATTTTCAATCGCGAATGTTACAATTTATTTTGTAAACACGGATTTTAAGCAGCGTTTTCAGCCAAACGCGATCGAAATTGACCAAAAACATCGTTTTAAATGTATTTTTTACTGATGCTCATTATGTTCCTACTTTTCGACAAAAATTTGACCTTAAATAATCGATATAATTCATTTCAATTAATTTTTAAAATGAATAGCAATCGAATTTTGGGGTATACCTAATTTTTTTTTTAAATCTCTGATTCATTAAACTGTTAAGAAATTTGGAGAAAACCTCCAAAGTAAAAAATAATTCTAAAAATAAAACGAACTCAAACGAAACCCTAAAAATATCAGGGATGCTCTTACTTCTGACTTTAGAAAATTTAACAAAAGCTAGCTATGATGCTATAATATTTGTTATCTATCTATCATATCTATCATATCATGGTAATCTGAACATTAGCTACATAAATGGGAGTAGCCTCCCCTTGTGTGTTTCACTTTGAGGAAGCCGTATATTTTGGTCGGCCATTTTCATTTCCCCCTAAATCTACACTGAAAATACGAATTTGTTCGAATCAATACAATTGCATGTTTTAACACGAAAATATCATAAAAAGTGTTCTTAATTGTGCTTGTGCATTATTTGAAATTGATGTAATGAATATGTTAAATACCTTGGTACCCTCTCGGAAGACGTACTGTTATTCAACGCACCAACTACTACTGCGATAATATACCAAATACCAACTTCATAATATATCCCTTAACCCGGATATATCAGAAATGTTACCAATTTGTTATTAAGAAAACATTTTTTTTTTTTTTGTGTTAAAACATACAGTAGTATTGATTCGAACAAATTCGTATCTTCAGTGTAGATTTACGGTGAAATGAAAATGGCCGACCAAAACATACGGCTTCCTCAAAGTGAAACAAACAAGGGAAGGTTACTCTCATTTATGTAACTAATATTCAGATTACCCATTACTGGATGCCCTAGAAAATCTCCACATAAATATATATCTGGGTCACCCTATATACAGGGTGACCCAGAAAAAACAGCCCAAATTATTTATTTTCCCATTAAACTAACCCTAAACCCAAACCCCAAACCTAACTCTAGTTTTTTTGGGTTGTTTTTTTTTTTTGTTTTTTTGTTGTTTTTTTCAAGTGACACCGCTTCGGCTACGCACTTCAATCGTAGCTGATTTTTTTTTTTTTTTTTTTTTTTTTAGAAGCCATCGGCTAACGGTTTTGGGGGCAGGAGGCCGGGACGGAACTCCGCGAATATACCCGGTACCCCTTTTTGATCTCGATTAAGAAAGGATATCTTTTTTCATTTACACCGTCAATATCCGGTTGTTTGTTGGGGTTTAGGGGGTTAGGATTAGGGGTTAGGGTTAGGGGGTAGTTTTATAAAAAAAAATTTAAATCTAAAAATCGTCTGTTAAAACAACTGGATATTGACGGTGTAAATGAAAAACATGTCATTTCTTAATCGAGATCAAAAAGG
>CM042176.1:18503156-18588156 GCA_023376005.1 Doryteuthis pealeii | reverse complement strand
TTTTCTTTAGTTTCTCCGTCTATCCTTTTTTTTATTCGTACTAGCAAATATATGCACCCTCCGTAGGGTGCAAGTATTTAAGTTTTAATGTAATAAAATATTGTATTAAATTGAAAGGCTAATGAAACTAAATAAGAATACAGATAAAAAGATTTGAAACCGAGGAGTATAATAAAAATTTGAAACAGAGGGAGTATAATAAAAAAATAGAACAACTGAAACTTACTCTTCCATCACTCTCGTCTTTCATTGTTATTTTTTCTAATTTAAGTATTTAGTTAAAAGAGGAAGTAAAGAATAAAATGACAGTTATTTTATCTTGTTAATGGATTTCATTTAAGATTCATTGAAGAGATTTTTGCTTATATTCATTAAAATAAAACCAAACAGTTAGAAATCAATAATACTAAGCACATATTTATTAAATTCGATTTTTTAATATTAATATGCAAATTAGCCTTCCCGTTCACACTGTAAACCGCTATTTTGTTGTATATATAAATATAATTGCATGTTATCAGTATGTAGACATAGTTAACAGTATTAATAATGTAAGACAATTTTATTAATAATTGAGGTTTAGATAAAAATAAAATCATGGAGAATGTGATGTCAATAACTAAGAGAATTGTGACTTGAGTAGGAATATAGTTTCGGTTACAGACGAAAAAGCACACAATCTCCATTATAATAAGATATTTTGTTCGTCTTCGATTTCTTTGTTTGGTTGTTGTTTTTTCTTTTCTTTCTTTCTTTCTTTTTTTATTTTTTTTTTTTTTTTTTTTTTTGAGAATGTCGCTTTGTGATTTGTTGTCTGAAATTTAAAACTTATAATAATTCTTAGTTATTTTTTCTTCCCATTCTTTTAATTAGAATTTTGAGTTGTTTTTTTATTTTTCCTAATTTATTAAAACAACACTAACACATTTTGCATTGAAATGAACATAATACTTTTAAAAGTGTTATAAACCGTATTTGCATGCGAGCGTATGGTGATGAGGAAATGAACAAAACACAGATTTTAAGTTTTAAAATTGTATTAAGAAAAACAACATGAGAACGGTGAAAGGATAGAAAGAGAATTACAGGATAAATTTGGTTATAGTTATGGGTGGATATTGAGTCCGTAAAATGTCCGGCTTGACTGTAGTATTGGGGTGGTGACGTAGGCAGAATATTGTGTTTTGGTAGTCGTCGAGTAGTAGTAGAAATGTTCGGTAGTTGACTTGTTGATTTGTGGTAGCAGGGTGGTGATGTAGGCCGAATATTGCGTTTTAGTGGTAATAGCGCTTTTTGTATCAACGAATGATGTAGAAATGTTCGCTTGTTGATTTGACTGCCTGGTGAGGTCAGGTTTGGGTAAGTTGGGGGGTGTTCCGCCCTCTGATGTATCCTTCGTTTTTGGTTGCGCTCGTCGGCCTGCGTTCGTGATGGTACCTAAAGCTCTGACTGTCGGTGCCCTTCAAAGCTGTTCGTTTTATAGAGATCGGCGGTCCCAAGTTGGATCAATTGGAGTTGTTTTCACTTTACCCGGGAATCGCTTTCACTGGATGATATTCGAATTTTATTTACCAATTTTTTTTTTTTATTTAATTTTGGGAATTGACTATCAGCGGAACTCCGATTTGGAGCCCATGCGCAGATATATGTTAAAATGGTCATTCCGTCCCAGGCCACGATAGAGGGCACTTCCGACTTTATCCGTCCCGTTTGGCGAGTGTATGTAGCTTGTATTAGTGAATCGGGAGATTTCGACTTTTGCATATACAACAAAAGTAATTTTCATACAAATTTCTGCTGGGAATTTAAAAAGACATTTAATCAGGAATTGTAAAATAAACAAGAAAACATATATATCTTTCTTTCTCTATTGTGATTTGTTGTCTGAAATTTAAAACTTAAAAAAAAAAAATAACTGAAGCGTACTTACCCGCACATAGACATAAAAAATATCTTTTTAAATTAATACAAAACAGCTCAGAATAATGTTAAATACTATACTGTACGCCTAAAAAAATACTTAAAATTACAGGAAAATTCTTTACCCCTGAAAATAGCCCTCTTGCTAGGAGAATTCAACATTCTGTAGGTAGAATTTACGAAAAGTAACTGAAGCGTACTTAGACGTACCTCGACATAAAAAATATCTTTTTAAATTAATACAAAACAGCTCAGAATAATGTTAAATACTATACTGTACGCCTAAAAAAATTACTTAAAATTACAGGAAAATTCTTTACCCCTGAAAATAGCCCTCTTGCTAGGAGAATTCAACATTCTGTAGGTAGAATTTACGAAAAGTAACTGAAGCGTACTTAGACGTACCTCGACATAAAAAATATCTTTTTAAATTAATACAAAACAGCTCAGAATAATGTTAAATACTATACTGTACGCCTAAAAAAATTACTTAAAATTACAGGAAAATTCTTTACCCCTGAAAATAGCCCTCTTGCTAGGAGAATTCAACATTCTGTAGGTAGAATTTACGAAAAGTAACTGAAGCGTACTTAGACGTACCTCGACATAAAAAATATCTTTTTAAATTAATACAAAACAGCTCAAAATAATGTTAAATACTATACTGAACGCCTAAAAAAATTACTTAAAATTACAGGAAAATTCTTTACCCCTGAAAATAGCCCTCTTGCTAGGAGAATTCAACATTCTGTAAGTAGAATTTACGAAAAGTAACTGAAGCGTACTTAGACGTACCTCGACATAAAAATATCTTTTAAATTAATACAAAGACAGCTCAGAATAATGTTAAATACTATACTGTACGCCTAAAAAAATTACTTAAAATTACAGGAAAATTCTTTACCCTGAAAATAGCCCTCTTGCTAGGAGAATTCAACATTCTGTAAGTAGAATTTACGAAAAGTAACTGAAGCGTACTTAGACGTACCTCGACATAAAAAATATCTTTTTAAATTAATACAAAACAGCTCAGAATAATGTTAAATACTATACTGTACGCCTAAAAAAAAGTACTTAAAATTACAGGAAAATTCTTTACCCCTGAAAATAGCCCTCTTGCTAGGAGAATTCAACATTCTGTAGGTAGAATTTACGAAAAGTAACTGAAGCGTACTTAGACGTACCTCGACATAAAAAATATCTTTTTAAATTAATACAAAACAGCTCAGAATAATGTTAAATACTATACTGTACGCCTAAAAAAAGTACTTAAAATTACAGGAAAATTCTTTAACCCTGAAAAATAGCCCTCTTGCTAGGAGAATTCAACATTCTGTAGGTAGAATTTACGAAAAATAACTGAAGCGTACTTAAGCATACCTCGACATAAAATATATCTTTTTAAAATTAATACAAAGACAGCTCAGAACAAAGTTAAATACTATACTATAAGCCTAAAAAAGTACTTAAAATTACAGGAAAATTCTTTAGCCCTGAAAAATAGCCCTCTTGCTAGGAGAATTCAACATTCTGTAGGTAGAATTTACGAAAAATAACTGAAGCGTACTTAGACGTACCTCGACATAAAATATATTTTTAAAAGTAATACAAAGAAATCTCAGACCAATTTTAAATACTATACTGAAAGCCAAATAAAAATTACTTCAAAATTACAGGAAAATGTCCCTCTTGCTACAAGAATTGAACATTCTGTAGGAAGAATTTATGAAAAATAACCCAGAACAATTTTAATACTATACTGTAAAACTAAAAAAATTACTTAAAATTACAGGGTTCTTTCTTTTTCTTTCTTTCTTTCTTTTTTTTTTTTTTTGTCAATCATTGGCTAATATTTTAAGGGATGCGATATTAAAAATTTCACTTATCTACATTTTTTTTATTTTAGAGAGGTTTTAAAATTAATAATGTCGGGATTAGCGCCGTGAAGCACCAATACCAACATGGGGGATATCTTCTAGTTCCTGAGTACGGGTAAATTCACTTTGTAAATATACCGGGGAAAATATCGTAGTTCCGATATACAAGCGAATAAACCTTTCAAGTACAAAGGGAAGATAATTTCAAGGGGGCGGGAAAATACGCAAATTCAAATCGGATGCTGAATGAAAGAAAAACACGATAACAAATACTAAAGGTTTAACAATTTTAATATAACAAATAAAAAGATAGGTAGAAGAAAGAAGAAGGAATAAATGTCAATTGGTAGAGGGTGGCGTAGTAACTAATAGATAGATAGAGGTAGAGATTTAGTTGTAAAGGTTTGCAAAAAACGATGGTTTTGCGGGGGACTTAACTTTGGGTGAGCCCGGTAACAAGTGTTCATTTTTGTCGTAATTTCGAAGTTGTCAGATAGATGAATTTCGTAGTTCTTTGGTCGAAAGTTCTCAGATAGATGAATTTCGTAGTTACAATAAGGTAGCGTATGCTACAATTTTCCTTATTGTTCTTGGTTGTTGAATTTCGAGTGAGTGCCGGCTTATCCTTTTTTCATACTTGAGGGAGTTATACTCTAATTCCTCAAGGCGTGTTGATTTTATCGACCTGTGAGGTAGCATTGCTACAAAGATCCTCACAGGTGGCTGTCTGCTGCGACACTGCTTGGTTGATTTTCCTAACCCAGTGTGGTAGCGAAACGCTACGAAGTTCCACCCAGGGTAATGGCCAGCGCGACACTGAAGTTTCAAAGGCGAAATTCTCCCTTGCCCCTATCCGTGACGTCACATTTCTCTGTAAGCTTGGTCCTTTCCTTTCCCAAAGGCGTACGTGTTGAAGGAACGAGTATAGTAGGGGTTGCTCGCTTGGGTCAAATTCTGGGACGAAGCAGCAACCGTGACGTCATGGGCTTTTCTGAAGATTCTTCATATTTTTAATTTTAATTTTAATTTTAACAACATAAATTTTGACAATAAATATAAAATAAATTCTTCATCTCATTATTTTAGCTATGTATTTCTTTTCTTTAATAAAAAAAATACATCTTCACTGGCTGAAGAAGGCGTATTTCTTTAATCAAAGGTAAGATTGTATTAGAAATACGTAGCTAAAAATAATGAGATTCCATTATGATAGTCTCTATGAAAGAAACATCGAATATAATTTTCGAAGTGAAAATCATTGTCTTTTGTTTTTTACGGAGGCCATACTCGTTTTAGTGGATATAATCCAATGGATTAATCTCCATCACAAATTTGTATTTAAGTATCAATTTTTAAGGGATGTGATATTAAAAGTTTAATCTACTTTTTTGTTTTTCATGTTAGAGATGTTTTACAATTAATAAATGTAAAATAAATTCCTCCATATCACTGGTTGACTAAAGAAAAGATCTTATTAAAAATACATAGCTAAAAATAATGAGATTCCAAATTGATATTTCACTAATATAGGTTTAAGTCTAAACATTAATTCTACTAATTGTTATCTTTCTTTCTTTCTTTTTTTCTTTTTTTTTTTTAAATTTTTCTAATTATTAAGAGTATTTACGGATTCGAAGGAGCCCTTATTTCTCCGTAGTTGTAGGCAAATTGTCGGACAAAGAAGGAACAACACAAAAGTAAATGCAGACACTGTAGTGACATAAAAATTACATAAAATGTTGCAAATTTAATGGTATTTGCTACCAGACTTATCTGTGGAGGAATTTCTTGTAGTACTGGAGATAACACAGTTTTCTTCTCGTCGGTGGGAAATGTAGTTAAGACGCTTCGTCTCGGTAGTTGTTTTTCCTTTGGTCAGTGTGCGTTCGTACCGGCCTTTCTGTAGTATGCTGGTACGATGCCTTAGACGGAATCTGGTTGTAAGGTTCTTGTGATAAATGGACCCTGTTTTGGGGCTTGGTAATGACAGCTTGGTCTGTGAGAGAACGTTAGTTTTACGTCTCTCCTCCAGTAACGGTTCTTCGATAAGTAGCCCTGTTTTGGGGGTAAGTGATGAGAGCGTTTTTTTTTACGTCTCTCTCTAGTAACGGTTCCCTGATAAGTAGGCCCTGATTTTGGGCTAAGTGAGAGAGCGTGTCTTTTGACGTCTCTCTCCAGTAACAGATCCTTGATAAGTGACGTTTTGGTATTTGGCGCCAACATACGCTATTGGCATTCGACCCCTAGCGGCAGGGGGAGATAATTGGTTATGGGATTTCCGACATTATCAGTGGACATGATAAAATTAAAACACGGAGATGCACCAGGTACCAAAATGCGGCTCTTGACGAATATTTGATGTCTCTGTCATCTAGAACTAAAATTTTCAAATTACACCCGATTTACCTCAAGATTTATTTAGTCATTTACCGTATCGGACCATATGACCTTTAGGCACCCATCTTTTGATCTCGACTAAGAAGGACATGTTTTTCATTTACACCGTCAATATCTGGTTGTTTGTTAGCATACGATTTTTAGAGTTTTTTAAATTATAAAACTAGCCCCTAACTCTAACCCCTAACCCTAACCCTAATCCCTAAACCTAACCCCTAACTCCTAACAAACAACAGGATATTGACGGTGTAAATGAAAAACATGTCTTTCTGAATAGAGATCGAAAAGGGGTGCCTAAAGGTCATATGGTCCACCGTATCTACCCGGGTATCATGCGACTAAAGGGCATACATTGACCAGCTCTGCACAGGGTACCTCCTGAGGGCAATGAATGATAGGGACAGTTGGTGAGAGATCACCATTGGACATCGATAAGTATGGACTCGAATAAAAATGAATATACTTAAAACTTAAGTTCATGTGTACCTCTTCGGCTGATCCCATCTAGCCCTAGCACCTATATGATTGCCCCAACCCTATTGCCCTTATGGCAAGCTCCAACTCCTTTTTATCATAAGGGTGCTAGAAGGCGGCGAATGAGTGTCTACATGTCCTGGGAATGATGTTAAACTATCTGATGGTGAGGTTCCAGTTTTGAAGGTTTGGGGAATGTGGGGCACCCCTTCATCACCATTGCTCCCTGGTCCACTCTGACCCGGAGTGGTAGTACCTGTTAGGATCCCATATATGGGTTAAATAGGAAGCGCGTGGTGTAATGGTTAAAGTCATGGGAAATGGACTCGTCTCCCCGAGTTCAAATCCTGGACGTGGTAATTGCATTTCACTTAGCGCTAATACCCTTGAGAAAGGTATGAATCGTACTCTCCCTCCAGCTATGGGTAAATAGTAGGGCAGACTGGGCTCTTTAACCATGGCTAGGTAACTAGTCTAGGAAAAGGAAAACTCTGAATTCAAACCTGTTGAACTCCGCTTTAGAAATTGACCTTGTGTCGCATCCTGCTCGTGCGGAGGGGTTGGTATATATATATATGGGTTAAATAGAAAAATGTATTTATTTAAAAAAAACTGAGTATCCATTAAGAATTGATTTATTTCAAAACTTTATCGGCATTAAATGACCCACTGAGGTTGATATGCCGTAAAACAAAACAAAAAAAAAACTACCTATCTAACCATTACACAATAAGAAAGTGCCCCTTAAAAACTAGGAGGAGCTTAGTAAAAGGCCCCAGGTCTTGGACACCTAGTAAGGATCAACTTCAGTAAGTGAAGTCGTCGAAGTGGCCTAAAGTCGGTATCAGCCAAACAGCGAGGGAGTCTATCCCCTTTTCACTAGTGCTAGACCAAGGAAATAGTTTTTAGCATCTGAGGTGGAGCGCCACATCTACCATCAGCTCCTTACTTTACCACCATGATCCCTGTGCTACTCATACGCCGAGTTGGCGAGGGCCGGTATCGAACTAGGAACCTTGTAGTTTCTAGCCGAACGCTCTACCGACTGAGCTATACTCAGTAGTAATTGGTTTACAAGAATACCCAGCTAACCATTAGACAATCTGAAAGCACCCCTTAAAAACCGAGGAGGAGCTAAGGTTTGACACAAGGCCACCTAGTAAAAATCAACTGATCTTGACACCAATAAGCACCGCTACCTTTCTGAAAGGAACTGAATTCTGATTTTCTCCGGTTGTTAGTAAACAAAACAGCCGGCCGATAAAAAACAGTAACATTTTTATACTAAAATAGTTTTTGATTTTGATTTTTTTTTAATATATTTATTTCATGTCGTTGTTGTTGTTAGCATATGTGAAAAAAATAATTTTGAACTAAAGATAAACTAATATTGTTATTTTTTTTATTAATAAAACTTAAAACAAAAGACACGTTTATTTATTTTCCATGTGCCTCTACGGATAGTTAATATTAAAAAGTATTTATTGAAAAAAAGATTTTGCTAGGGTTAGGGGTTAGGGTTAGCTGTTATTATTATAACCTTATAATATACTTTTTATAACTTTAACCATTCCCGTGTTAAACATGTCTTTCGTTAAAAGTTTTATAATTAAAAAAGAATTGCTATTGAATTAACAACAACAACATGAAATAAGTTTTTAAAAAGAGTCTTTAATATAAAAACGTGTCTTTCATTTATAGTTTTATATTTTTTTAAAAATGCGTCTAAAAATCGTCCGTTAACAAACAACCGGATTTTAACGGTGAAAAGCAAAACATGTCCTTTTGAATCTAGATCGCACCTAGATGCTTATTGGTGTCAAGGTCCGGATCAACTTCCATACTCATTGGTAAATGGTTTACAAGACTAACTTCCACATCCCTATACCAGAATGGAATGCCCCAAACTGAAATTTTTGTGGGTCATAGAAAATCGGCATGGCTTGTGTTAAAGTGCCAGGACAGTTTTGAAAATTTTTAAAAAAATGGTTTAAAACAAAAAGAAAATGTACGTCATGTGTAACAGAAATCTGTGGGAATTGTACATTATGTGTAACAGAAAACTTGTGTACATGTATTTATAAAAATAACTCAGACAAAGATGTAAAAACATAACAATGCAGACTTTATTGTCTGAGCACGTGGATGAATGAACAAATACAATGACATACATGATATAGAATTTTCGGTGGCCTCGACTGAAATCCCTTAGAAGTAAGAAAGAGTTCATGATGAATTCACTCACTTGAAAACTTTTAATTAATTTTTTTGTGATATATCCAGAAATCATAGAGAAATTGTTGCTTGTTTTTGTTTTTTGTTTGTTTTTTTCGTGTTTTTTACTCGTGTTTGTTTTGTATAACTGCATAATTTTTTTTTTAATGACTATTTTTTTATATCTTGAAATCAGAGAGAAATTGTTGGTTGTTATTGTTTTTTGTTTTTGTTTTTTTTCGTGTTTTTTACTCGTGTTTGTTTTGTATAACTGCATAATTTTTTTTAATGACTATTTTTTTATATCTTGAAATCAGAGAGAAATTGTTGGTTGTTATTGTTTTTTGTTTTTTGTTTTTTTTTCGTGTTTTTACTCGTGTTTTTTTGTATAACTGCATAATTTTTTTTAATGACTATTTTTTTATATCTTGAAATCAGAGAGAAATTGTTGGTTTATTGTTTTTTGTTTTTGTTTTTTTCGTGTTTTTTACTCGTGTTTGTTTTGTATAACTGCATAATTTTTTTAATGACTATTTTTTTTTATATCTTGAAATCAGAGAGAAATTGTTGGTTGTTTTTGTTTTTTGTTTTTTTGTTTTTTTTTCCTGTTTTTTACTCGTGTTTTTTTGTATAACTGCATAATTTTTTTAATGACTATTTTTTATATCTTGAAATCAGAGAGAAATTGTTGGTTGTTATTGTTTTTTGTTTTTTTTTTTTCGTGTTTTTTACTCGTGTTTCTTTTGTATAACTGCATAATTTTTTTTAATGACTATTTTTTTTATATCTTGAAATCAGAGAGAAATTGTTGGTTGTTATTGTTTTTTGTTTTTTGTTTTTTTTTCGTGTTTTTTACTCGTGTTTCTTTTGTATAACTGCATAATTTTTTTTAATGACTATTTTTTTATATCTTGAAATCAGAGAGAAATTGTTGGTTGTTTTTGTTTTTTTGTTTTTTTTTTTTTCGTGTTTTTTACTCGTGTTTGTTTTGTATAACTGCATAATTTTTTTTAATGACTATTTTTTTTTATATCTTGAAATCAGAGAGAAATTGTTGGTTGTTTTTGTTTTTTGGTTTTTGTTTATGTTTTTTTCCTGTTTTTTACTCGTGTTTGTTTTGTATAACTGCATAGTTTCTTTTAATGACTATTTTTTTTTATATCTTGAAATCAGAGAGAAATTGTTGGTTGTTATTGTTTTTTGTTTTTTTTCGTGTTTTTTACTCGTGTTTCTTTTGTATAACTGCATAATTTTTTTTAATGACTATTTTTTTTTTATATCTTGAAATCAGAGAGAAATTGTTGGTTGTTATTGTTTTTTGTTTTTTGTTTTTTTTTCGTGTTTTTTACTCGTGTTTCTTTTGTATAACTGCATAATTTATTTTAATGACTATTTTTTTTATATCTTGAAATCAGAGAGAAATTGTTGCTTGTTTTTGTTTTTGTTTTGTTTTTTTCGTGTTTTTTACTCGTGTTTCTTTTGTATAACTGCATAATTTATTTTAATGACTATTTTTTTTATATCTTGAAATCAGAGAGAAATTGTTGTTGTTATTGTTTTTTGTTTTTTTTGTTTTTTTTTCGTGTTTTTTACTCGTGTTTGTTTTGTATAACTGCATAATTTATTTTAATGACTATTTTTTTTTATATCTTGAAATCAGAGAAATTGTTGCTTGTTTTTGTTTTATGTTTATTGTGTTTTTTATTCGTGTTTGTTTTGTATAACTGCATAATGTTTTATGACTATTTTTTGTTGTTGTTAGTTTGTTTACAATCTTATATTCATTACATTTCTGGTGAAAAAAAGACTAACTTCCACATCCCTATACCAGAATGGAATGCCCCAAACTGAAATGTTTGTGGGTCATAGAAAATCGGCATGGCTTGTGTTAAAATACCATGACAGTTTTGAAAATTTAAACCAAAAACAAAAAATGGTTTAAAACAAAAAGAAAATGTACGTCATGTACATATAAAAATAACCCAAACATTTTTTGTAGAGTTTTAACATTTTTTTAAACAAACATGAATTAAGCGATAATACTTTTTTGGTACGATCAACCGCCACTCGTTCGAGTTCGGCCTATGACATCAGCTTTAGACACGCCCACAATTTTTTATGAAAACAAACGTCGCTTCGCTTACACGAGTACGGCCAAGACCAAACATTTATTTTACTTTTAAAACGTAATATTTTTTAGCTTAGAAAATTTAAAGTTTTAAATAAAGAAAACAACTTTGAATCATGTAAAATTTTGGGTTCTACAAATATTTTCTCTTTACTGCCAAACTGTTACTCGCTCGAATTTTTTTTTTTTTTTTTTTTTTTTTTTTTAATAAAAATTTTTAACTCAAAGATCTTCTTAAAATTTATCGAGTGAGGGAAAATATGAAATGATTGTTTGATTTCTAAAAAAAAAAGGATGTAAAGATTCGTGCATACTAAAATAATTATAATAAAAATTTATATAAAAATATAGAATCGTTTTATTTATGAATAAACATGTAAATAAATTAAAATTCGTAACTAAAGAAAAATACTCGTGTAAGCGAAGAGAAGTTTGTTTTCATAAAAATTTGTGGGCGTGTCTAAAGCTGATGTCATAGGCCGAACTCGAGCGAGAGGCAGTTGGCTGTACCAAAAAAAGTATTACCCGGAATTAAGTATAAAACGAATCGGTCTGTGAGAATTCCGTCTGCTTATTCTGCTTATGTTACATGTGGCGCCGTATATGGTAGAACCCGTGGAAATTCCACGAAAAAGAAGAAAAAAAACAATCAAGAAGAGCTATTAAAGCAAGAAAGGATGATTTGCAATATTATATATACTAGCAAATATATGCACCCTCCGGGTGCAAGTATTTAAGTTTTAATATAATAAAATATCATATTAAATTAGAAAGGCTAATGAAACTGAATAAGAATGCAGATAAAAAAAACATTTGGAACAGAGGGGGTATGATTGAAAAATAGAACAACTTTGAAACTAACTCTTCCATCATTTTCCATTACTTCCGTCTTTCCTTGGTAAATTTTCATAATTTAACTATTTAGTTAAAATAGGAAGTAAAGAATAAAATTACAGATATTTCTTCTTGTTAATGGATTTCTTTTCAGATTTATCCCCGAGATCTTTGCTCATATTCAATAAGATAAAACCAAACAATTAGAAATCAATAATACTAAGCATATATTTATTAAAATCAATTTTTTAAGATCAATATGCAAATTAGCCTTCCCATTCACATTGTAATCCGCTATTTTGTTGTATATAAAAATACAATTGCATGTTATTAGTATGTAGATATAGTCTACAGTCTTAATGATGTAAAACAATTTTATTAATAATTGAGGTTTAAATAAAAATAAAATCATGGAGAATGTGATGTAAATAACAAATGGAATTGTAACTTGTATAGTAATATAGTTTCGGTTACAGACAGAAAAACCCACAATCTCCATTATAATAAGAAGATATGTTCCTTATTTATACGACCGTGAAAGAAAAGCGCGTTGGATACGTGAGGCAGAAAGGAATATAAGTCGTAACCATATATGATATAATAGTGAATAAAAGATATAATGCAGCATTTTTGCTTTTTTTGTTTTTGGTTTTTTTTAAACTTTTACATTTTTTTTCAGGTCAGTTAACTTTAAACCACGTATTTTTTTAGATGTAACACAGGTTCTCAAAGACACGTTAAGTTCGATTTAACCAGTATTTCTACCTCTAGGTATGAAAAATTAATATCTGTTTGTTTTATTTTTAAATTTCTTCCAGAGAATTCCTCCAGGATCCCCTCTTACCCTAATGCTAATCCCGTCATTTTCAGTCGTTAGCCTGTCTTCGTTTATAGACTGCGTAATCTTTACACTTATTTTGATGTTTCCCTTGATACTTTCATAATTCTTGAAAACCCACAACCTTCTGTTGTCACAAGAAAACCAATGTTGCTTATACCAGCAAACAGTTATCTTTGGGATATTATTTAACCCGATCTTTCCCGACAGTAAGTCATCCAATGTTTGACCAATTCTTACACCCCCATGACGTCCATTTTCATAAAAGCTTGTGGCAATTGAATCTTGTGTGTAGCGAATCTGAGATGGAGATAATTTATTGTCCCCATCTCTCATGTTAACATTAGGTTGTGTTAAATAGCTTGGTATTGGCGTTATAACATTACCATGAAAATTTGGCTGATTTGTTTGTATTTTTGTTTCATATACACTGGACTCGACTGTTGTATTGTTAGTATCGTCGAAATGGTATCTTCTTCCTGTTCGACTTGAAGTACTGGGGTATTGGTCCCTACTTGTTCTACTAGCATTGTGTTGTCTATTTGTTTCATATATACTGGACCCGACTGTTGTATTGTTAGTATCGTCGTAATGGTAACTACTTCCTGTTCGACTTGAAGTACTGGGGTATTGGTCACTACTTGTTCTACTAGCATTGTGTTGTCTATTTGTTTCATATACACTGGACCCGACTGTTGTATTGTTAGTATCGTCGAAATGGTATCTTCTTCCTGTTCGACTTGAAGCACTGGGGTATTGGTCCCTACTTCTTCCACATGTATGACCACTGTTGTAGTCCTCTCTCTCTGGATTATTCTCAGTTTTACAACATGATAATAAAATTCCCATGACTGCAAATCAAAAATGTTCCAGATTTTGTTAAAAGTTGTAATTTACTAAGCTTAGTGTATATGTCACACAGTGAGAATCACTCACTACCAATGGCTTGTTATTTGCCTATGATAACTAAGCTTAGCTTAGTGCGTCACAAAGCTTGGTGTATATGTCACTCAGTGAGACTCGAACTCACTACCAATGGCTTGTTATTTGCCTATGATAACAGGTATAAACTTTCCCTGAGATTTGTGGCGTTGACTTCTAGAAGAATTCTTTCATCAAAATCACCAGGCTGATTCCAAGTTTCTAGAAAAGAAAAGAAAAAAATTAATATTAACAGAGAATTTTTTTTTTGTATAAAATTTAATATCTATACAAAAGTGTTTGTTAATCATGGTCAGATCATAAATTTTGCATACAATCTTCAATATCTGATTTCCTCTAAGGAAAATCCTATCCAGGAAATAACTTATTAAACAATAAAATTAAATTCATAGGAAAATGCAGGCATAAATTAGGCCGGTAACTAAAATATAATTAGGAATATAATTAGGATCCTTCCTTTAAAACTTTACCGTGGATACTAGCTACTATCTGAAATAGTAAAGTTGGCGGAGTGATCTATTGCCGGTATCCCCTTTTCGCTAGCGCTAGACTAGGGAAATTGCTATTGCTGAGGTGAAGCACCACACCTCCCGCCAAATGCTAAAGACAACAACACAGATTTAAAACAAAAGTTTATTTATATTCATTTATATTTTGTGAAGGGAAAATACATTTTGTGAAGGTAAAAGGTAGGTAAAATATATTTTCTTAAACCCGGTTCCGGTAAAATAGTCTATTTTTATGCTTATTTTACCGGCCCTGTAAATATGTTTTATTATGAATGCAAGTAATGTTAAAAATAACAACACTGATTTAACGCAAAAGTTTCTTTATATTCATTTATATTTTGTGAAGGGAAAAGGTTTTCTTAAAGGAAGAGGCTATTTAGCCGGTTCCGGTAAAATAGACAAACCTACTTTTATGCTTATTTTACCGGTTCTGTAAATATGTTTTATTATGAATGCAAGTAATGTTAAAAATAACAACACTGATTTAAGCCTTGGATGCTTATATTCCACAACACGATATTTTGTGAAGGAAAATGTTTTCTTAAAGGAAGAGGCTATTTAGCCGGTTCCGGTAAAATAGACAAACCTACTTTTATGCTTATGTTACCGGTTCTGTAAATATGTTTTATTATGAATGCAAGTAATGTTAAAAATAACAACACAGATTTAACACAAAAGTTTATTTATATTCATTTATATTTATATTTTGTGGTGGATAAAAATACAAAAAATTATTCTAAATGAAAAATATAGACACCGTTAATCAAACCTGTGAATTTTTACAATTTTTTTAAAAATATCAAAGGAAACAATAAAGGTAAATTTTACTATCATGATTTTTTTTCCAACCATCGCAAATTGGCATAAAAATATCATCAAATAAATCTTATTATAATGGAGATTGTGTGTTTGTCTGTCTGTAACCGAAACTAAATCACTATTCAAGTTATAATTCCCTTAGTTATTGACGTCACATTTACCATGAATTTATTTTTATTTAAACCTCAATTATTGATAAAATTGTTATACCTTAATAATACTGTTGACCATATCTACCTACTAATAGCATGTAATTGTATTTATATATACAACAAAATAGCGGTTAACAGTGTGAACGAGACGGCTAATTTGCATATTGATATTAAAAATTTGATTTTAATAAATATATGCTTAGTATTATTGATTTCTAATTGTTTGGTTTTCTCTTAACGAATCTGAGCAAAAATCTCGGGGATAAATCTTAAAAGAAATCCATAAACAAGACGTAATTTTATTAAATACTTCATAATCTAACTAAATAGATAAATTAGGAAAAATGAAAGACGGGAGTGAAAGAAAATGATAGAAGAGTTAAATCTAAAGCTGTTCTATTTTTCGATTATACCCCCTCAGTTTATCATTTTCTAAATAGTTTATAATTTGATACAATATTTTATAACATCAAAACCTAAATACTTGCACCCGAAGGAAGGTGCATATATTTGCTAGTTCATCTAAAAATATAAATACATCATATATAATTATGCATAATGAAAATATGACTTGGCTAGAAGATCGTTTTGTTTAAATGGCATATAAACCCATCTGTGATTATTTTATGCATTGAGGTTAGGGAATTGCATTCATAGATTGTTCATATTTACATTTCTTCAGCTTTGTCCTAATATGGTCTTTGAACAGCTTTTGGGGAGCTCCTGTCCTCCGCATTCAATCTGTGAGTTCACTGTAAAGTAGGGGTTTTCTTTTTTTTTGGGGGGGGGGTCTCCCTGTTACAATAGTAATTAACGTAAAAGTATAGAATCAGGTATTAAATAAACAAATGACTAGACCTAAGCATAGAAGTTGTAAAAGAAAAAAACATTAGTACAGACAGAAGGGGAAACGAAAAGGAAGTGGAAATAGATCGACAAATCAAATTAAATTAATCTAATTAAATTAAAACAAAAATAGTACTGCCCTGTCGGTTGGGACATTAGAATGCACCGACTGCACCTCTATAGAGGGGTAAGCCTCTCCCAAATGAGGCCACCTGTTGGCCGTGGTTGGCGACCCGTGATGCTGAAAGATAGAACCCTGATTGCTAACCACCTTGCCGACTACACCTCTGCAGAGGGGTAAGATTCCCCCAAATGGGACCACCTGTTAGCCGTGAGTGGTGACCCGTGGAGTCTTGGTGGATGAGCCAGTCCATGACCTGCAACACTCCACTTAGACGCTTACTTAAAAAATATTTGTTCAATAAATTTGAGGGTGGTACCAAAACAAATATTTTCCCAATGTTTGTTTAAAGAAAAGAACCTACTCCTTATAAAAGTAATTAATGAATATATATACTCCCCCAAATTGGGCCACCTGTAGGTCGTGGGTGGCGACCTGTGATGCTTAAGGATGGAGTCTTAGTGGATAAGCCAATCCATGACTTGCAATACTCCACTTAGACCCTTACTTAGGCTAGACAGGCGGTCGAAGAGGCCCCCTCCGACCAATCGGCTGGTCACGTCAAGCCCTAGAACCTATATGATTGCCCCAACCCTATTGCCCTTATGGCAACCCCCAACCCTTTTTATTATATATGTGCTAGAAGGCAGTGACTGGGGGTCTACATGTCCTTGGAATGACGTTATCTGATGGTGAGGTTCCAGTTTTAGAGGTTTGGGGAATGTGGAGCAGAGCACCCCTTCATCACCATTGCTCCCAGGTCCACTCTGACCCGGAGTGGTAGTACCTGTTAGGGTCCCATCTATAGGTTAAACATGACTTGATAAACAAAATTTGTTATCCATTAAGAATTAATTTATTTCAAAACTTTATCAGCATTAAATGACCCACTGAGGTTGATATGCCATAAGACAAAACAAACCAAACCAAAAAGAGTAGGCTAAACCTGGAATGATAATCAGACATTGTTGAACACACACACACACACACACACACACACACACAAATACCCCACGCATACACACGCAGATAATTTGGAAGATATAAGACACAAAACAAAATGGACGGTCACTAACAACAGTTTCAGTTTCAGAAGACTTTTATCTCGAAATATTAAGAATAAATTAGAGGTTAACAAACAACACCATTGTTACCTTATTTTTTTTTACACTCGCTTTTTTATCTCGAAATATTAAGAATAAATCACAGGTTAACAACCAACACCATAGTTACCTTCATGTTTCTTTACACTTGCATTGTGATAGCATTCAAAACCAACCACCAAACCAATATAAACACAATGCTTCAAGCAAATTATAAAACACTTAAATTCTTTCTTTTTTTAAAGTCCAGTTTCTTTTTTCTTTTTTTAAATATTAACCAATACAGTAAATAGAATGAAAACATTGAAAGAAAGAAATTTTTAGATTGATGGAAAGCTTAAATGGTCTCTAGATATTTTATCTATTTTTATGTATCTCTATGTGTTAGTATCTATCTCTCTGTCTGATTTTTTTTTTGTATGTTTACTTCTACTCATTCCTTGACTGGTACTCTAAAAAAAAATTAAAATTAAAAAAAACAAAAATTAACATTTTTTTAAATTAAATTAATACAGTAAATAGAATTGAAATAAATAATTTTTTAGATTGATGGAGAGCTTAAATGGTCTCTAGATATTTTATCTAAATAAGGTTTAGTGGTATTTTTTTTTTATTTATTTATTTTTTTTTTGTATGTTTACTTCTACTCATTCCTTGACGGGTACTCTAAAAAAAAATTAAAATTAAAAAAAAACAAAAATTAACATTTTTTAAATTAAATTAATACAGTAAATAGAATTGAAATAAATAATTTTTTAGATTGATGGAAAGCTTAAATGGTCTCTAGATATTTTATCTAAATAAGGTTTAGTGGTATCTGAAAATATCATAGAACTCTTCTAAAAGAGTGGTGTTTGATTATTATTAAGTTGTAAAATGTCATAGGTAATTAAAGTTACAAGTAAAAATATGTACAACTTCCGGTTGTAAGAATTTAAAGGCTAGACAGGAATTTGGAGAGGCCCCTTCCAATCACTTTGGAAGTCATGTCAAGCCCTAGCGCCTATAAGATTGTCCCAATCATATTGCTCTTATGGCAAACTCCCAATTGATTTTTTAAATCATATATGTGCTAGAAGGCAGTGGCTGAGGGTCTTCATGTCCTGGGCATGACTTAAACTGCATCTTATAGTGAACTTTCAATTTTGTAACTCTGGGGAGTGTGGAGTACTCCTTCACCGCCATTACTCCCAGGTCCACCCTGAACCAGAGTGGTAGTACCTGCTAGGGTCCTATCTATGGGTTAAATTGAAAAACAGTTTTTTAAAATGTGTTTGAATTTAAATGGAATATTTTGAATACCCATCAAGAATGAATAAAACAAAAACAAAACACCTTTGGCATAAAATAACCCAACAAGGGTTGACATGCCTTACAATCCAACCAACCAACTAGCACCTATATGATCAAGTCCTAAAAAAGTTATATAAAAATAAATGTAATGATTTTTTAAGCATGAAAGCAAACGCCCAATAATTCTTTTTTATCATATATGTAATAAACAGGGTTAACATGCAAGCGTATGGTGACGAGGAAAAGAACAGACACGGATTTTGAGTTTCAAAATTGTATTAAATATAACATGAGAACGGTGAAAAGCAGAAATTGAATTTAAGAGAGAAAGTCTGATTTTGGTGATAGTAGAAAATGATTAATAAAGTCAGTAAAAAATGTCAGGATGGCCGAGTCAGTTGTAGTGTAGGTGGAGAGGTGGGAAGAAGAACCAGTGGTAGAGGTTAGGTGTTGATAGGTGAATCGAGTCTTGCGTTTTTTGGTCGTCGTTAGTGGTTGTGTTCCTTGTATCAGTCGGCGTATTTATTGTTGTTGTTGTAGGCAGAATTTTGTGTTTCGGTTATTCTGAAATCGATAGCTGGTTGTATCGTGGATGATAGTTGGTATATTGGTATCGCTGAATGATGTTGAATTGTTCGTTTGTTGACTGCCCGGTGATGTCGGATTTGGTTTTGGGTAGGTGAGGGTGTAATCGGCCGCCTGTGTTGTAGATTTCGTTGCTGGTGTCGGCCCCGTTGATGTGTGTGCGACTTGACGCCTGGATCTCTCTGTTCTGTCGGCTTTTGAAAGCCGACTTTATATAGGCATGTGTGATCCGAAATCGGCTCACAGAAGCCTTTTTTTGGTTTTGGGGGGGAGAGTTTTCAATTGGATGAAAATGTGAGTTTATTTACAAAATTATTTTCTTTTATTTTTTGGGCATTCTTGTTTTTCAACCGGAACTTCAATCGGAGCCTATGCGCAAAGACGTGTTATATTGGTCATTTCTTTATATATTTACCATGGAGTAAACTTCCGGCTGGCGTCACAACTTATGTTTTGTTTGTTGTCGATTGTGTGTATCTTTTTTATTACGGTGTGTGCGCGAATTGAATTGGTAATTAGTGAATCGGGAGATATCTATTATTGTTTATGTAACATATATATGCTAGAGGGAATCTGTGAGGCCAAAATTGGCAGTATCTAATATTTGACATTTGTGTTTTGAACTGACATTTGAATTCATTGAAAAATATTTTAAACGGGGTGAGGTGGGGGTTAAAATATCTAAATTGACTTTCTGATAAAAAGTTGGGGTGGGGAGAGATATTGTAAAATATCTACATTAATTTGTCGATAAATTGCACGACTCAGAAAATATCTGTTTGGCCGGAATTATGCCTGACAATGGCAAGTAAAAACAGAGTAAATTAGGTCAGGGTGTGGCAAAATGTTAAAATTACCAATATTTTCCAGGAAAGGGTGGGGGAGTTCGTAAAAAGGACAGTTACTTTTTGACTGAGATGAAATTGACATTTGATGAAAAAAAACGAAAATTTTGTTCAACCGCCATATTAGGGTCTATATTCATTTGTAACTTTAATACAATTTTCAGACACATTCATCCAAAGGTAAGTAATTATTAAAATTTTCATGAAAATTGGACTATTAATTTATTTTTCATAGAATTATTTTTTTAAAAAAACCTTAGTTATAACTTGTTTTTGGCTACGTTAAATTTCAATTGATTTAACGGTGCAAAAATGTAAACATTGTTTTTCGTTTATAATTTTCATTATTTTTGTAAGCCGAAAATTTTTTTTTTAATTATCAGGAGTTTGTTTAATGTTTTTTCTTTCGAGTGAATAAAAAATTTCAAGGTAGTATTAACCTTTATGCAAGTTTTATTATGTTAAATATAGTGGGGGGTAAATTTCACGAGAAAATTGGTGGTACCCACGGAAAACTTAAAAATAGACAACATTTACGCTTATGAAAAAAAGTATGATATTCAGGAGTCTATAGGCATTCATTTGGCCGCTTTTTTTCCACCCTTTTTTTTACAAATTAAAAGTCATCTTTTTCGCCTTGGGAAACCTACCTATATTAGGGCCCCCAATTTTCCGTTTCAAATTTTTCTAAATTCCGTTTCCACTTTTAGTCAATTCCGTTTTTTTCCGTTTCCACTTTTGGTAATTCCCATTTTTATTGTATTTTGTGAAAAAAATTGAAATAAAATTTGCTATAATTATTAAAACTGAAAACAAAAGCATAATTCAAAGTTTTATTACATATAAAGAAATAGCAAATGTCTAACAATTCTTTTTCACAAATCCATAAAAATGGGAATTACCAAAAAGTGGAAACGGAAAAAACGAATTGACTAAAGTGGAACGGAATTTTAGAAAAATTTGAAACGGAAATTGGGGCCCTAATGATAGGTAGGTTTCCCAAAGGCGAAAAAGATGACTTTTAATTTGTAAAAAAGGGTGAAAAAAAAAGGCGGCAAATGATGCTATAGAACTCCTGAATATCATACTTTTTTTTGCATAAGCGTAAATGTTGTCTATTTTTAAGTTTTCCGGTGGGTACCAATTTTCTCGTGAAATTACCCCGGCCACTATATTTAACATAATAAAACTTGCATAAAGGTGTAATACTACCTGAAATTTTTTAATTCAGTCGAAAGAAAAACATTAAACAACTCATTGTAATTAAAAAAAAAAATTTTCGGCTTACAAAAATAATGAAATTATAAACGAAAAACATGTTTATTTTTTGCAGCCGTTAACATGCAATTGAAATTTAACGTAGCCAAAAACAAGTTATAACTAAGGTTTTTTTAAAATATTCTATGAAAAATAATTAATAGTCCATTTTCATGAAAATTTATAATTACTTACCTTTGGATGAATGTGTCTGAAAATTGTATTAAAGTTACAAATGAATATAGAGCCTAATATGGCGGTTGAATCAAAATTTTCGTTTTTTTTTCATCAAATGTAATTTCATCTCAGTCAAAAAGTAAGCTGTCCTTTGCGAAACTCCCCACCCTTTCTGGAAAATATTGGGTAGATTTTAAGCATTTTGCACACCTGCCTAAATTTACTCTGTTTTTACTTGCCATTGTCAGGCATAATTCCGGCCAAAACAGATATTTTTTCTGAGTCGTGCAATTTATCGACAATTAATGTAGATATTTTACAATATTCCCTCGCGTTTCGGGCATGTGACTGGCGCTCCGGCATCGGAGGCTGATGATATCGCGGGCCTGGATGTCGTCCCCACCCAACTTTTTATCAGAACAGTCAATTTAGATATTTTAACCCCCACCTCACCCGTTTAAAAATATTTTTCAATGAATTCAAATGTCAGTTCAAAACACAAATTCAAATATTAGATTACTGCAATTTTGGCCTCACAAGATTCCCTCTAGCATATATAGTGTTACATAACAATAATAGAATCTCCGATTCACTAATACAATTCAATCGCGCACACACCGTAATAAAAAAGATAACACAAATCGAAACAAACAAAACATAAGTTGTGACGCCAGCCGGAAGTTACTCCATGGTAAATATATAAAGGAATGACCAATATAACACGTCTTTGCGCATAGGCTCCGATTGAAGTTCGGTTGAAAAAAGATGCCAAAGATAAAAAATAAGAATAATTTTGTAAATAAACTCACATTTTCATCCAATTGAAAACTCTCCCCCAAAAACCAAAACAAAGCTTCTGTGAGCCGATTTCGGATCACACATGCCTATAATAAGAGTCGGCTTTCCAAAAAAGCCGACAGACAGAAGATCAGGCGTTCAAGTCGCACACACATCAACGGGGCCGACCAGCACACGAAATCTAACACACAGGCGGCCGATTACACCCTCACCTACCCAAACCGAATCCGACATCACTCGGGCAGTCACAAACGAACAATTCAAGCATCAATCAGCGATACATATACCAACTTGCATCCCACATACAACGCAGCTATCGATTCAGAATAACCCGAAAGCACAAAATTCTGCCTGACAAAACAACAATAATAGCCGATGAATACAAGAACACACCACTAAGACGACCAAAAACGCAAGACTCGATTCACCTATCCAACACCTACCTCACCAACTGGTTCCATTCTTCCCACCTTCTGCCAACCTTACAACTACAACTGACTCGGCCATCCTGACATTTTTTACCTGATTTATTAACATTTTTCTACATCACCAAATCCAGACCTTTCTCTCTTAAAATTCAATTTCTGCTTTTCACCGTCTCATGTTTATTTAATACATTTTAAACTAAAATCGTGTCTGTTCTTTTCTCGTTCCATAACGCTTGCATGTTAACCCTGTTTTAATTACATATATGATAAAAAAGAATATTTGGGCCGTTTCTTTTCATGCTTAAAAAATCATTACATTTAATTTTTATTAACTTTTTAGGACTTGATCATATAGTGCTAATTGTTGGTTTGGATTGTAAGGCATGTAACCCTTGGTTGGGTTATTTTATGCAAAGATGTTTTGTTTTTTGTTTTATTCATTCTTGTGGGTATTCAAAATATTCCATTTAATTAACACATTTTAAAAACACTGTTTTTCAAATTTAACCCATAGATAGGACCCTAGCAAGGTACTACACTCCTGGTTCGAGGGTGGACCCTGGAGTATATGGCGGTGAAGAGTACTTCGCAACTCCGCCAGAAGGTTAAAAATTGAAAGTTCACTATAAGATGCAGTTTAAGTCATGCCCAGGACTGAAGACCCTCATCCACTGCCTTCTAGCCAATATGATTTAAAAAATCAATTGGGAGTTTTGCCATAAGAGCAAATATGATTGGGAAACAATCTTATAGAGCGCTAGGGCTTGACATGACTTTCCAAAGTGAAATTGGAAGGGGCCTTCCGCAACTTCTGTCTAGCCTTTAAATCTTACAAACCGGAAAGTTTGTTACATATTTTTCTTGTAACTTAATTACCTATGACTTTTACAACTAATAATAATCAAACACACTCCTTTTTAGAAGAGTTCTATGATATTTTAGATACCACTAAACCTCTATTTAGATAAAATATCTAGAGACCATTTAAGCTTTCCATAATCTAAAAAATTATTTATTTCAATTCTATTACTGGTATTAATTTAATTTAAAAAAATGTTAATTTTTTGTTTTTTTTTTATTTTAATTTATTTTTTTTTTTTTTTTTTTTTTTTTTTTTTTTTTTTTTTTTTTAATACCTCGTCAAGGATAAGTAGAAGTATAACATAACAAAAAAAAATAAGATAATAAAAAAAAAATACCAACAAACCTTATTTAGATAAATATCTAGAGACATTTAAGCTCTGCCATCAATCTAAAAATTATTATTTTCAATTCTATTTACTGTGTATTAATTTAAATTTAAAAAAATGTTAATTTTTGTTTTTTTAAATTTTAATTTTTTGTTTAGAGTAACAGTCAAGGAATGATAGAAGTAAACATACAAAAAAAAATCAGACAGAGAGAATAGATACTAACACTAGAGATACATAAAAATAGATAAATATCTAGAAGACCATTTAAGCTTTCATCAATCTAAAAAAATTTCTTTCCTTTCAATGTTCAATTCTATTTACTGTAATTGGTTATATTTAAAAAAGAAAAAAGAAACTGGACTTTAAAAAAAGAAAGAATTTAAGTGTTTTATAATTTGCTTGAAGCATTGTGTTTATATTGGTTTTGGTGGTTGGTTTTGAATGCTATCACAATGCAAGTGTAAGAAACATTGAAAGGTAACTAATGGTGTTGGTTGTTACCTGATGATTTATTCTTAATATTTTCGAGAATAAAAAGCGAGTGTAAAAAAAATAAGTGTAACAATGGTGTTGTTTGTTTAACCTCTAATTTATTCTAATATTTCGAGAATAAAAGTCTTCTGAACTGAAACTGTTGGTTAGTGAGCGTCCATTTTGTTTTGGTGTCTTATATCTTCCAAATTATCTGCGTGTGTATGCGTGGGGTATTTGTGTGTGTGTGTGTGTGTGTGTTGTGTGTGTGTTCAACAATGTCTGATTATCATTCCAGGTTTAGCCTACTCTTTGGTTTGGTTTTTTTGTCTTATGGGCATATCATCCTCAGTGGTCATTTAATGCTGATAAAGTTTTTGAAATAAATTATTCTTAATGATAACAAATTTTGTTTATCAAGTCAGTTTAACCTATAGATGGGCCCTCTAACAGGTACTACTCACTCCGGGTCAGAGTGGACCTGGGAGCAATGGTGATGAAGGGGTGCTCTGCTCCACATTCCGCCAAACCTCTAAAACTGGAAACTCACCATCAGATAACGTCATTCCAAGGACATGTAGACGCCTTCCAGTCACTGCTTCTAGGCACATATTTATAAAAGGGGTTGGGGTTGCCATAAGGGCATGGTGGGGCAATCATATAGGTTCTAGGGCTTGACGTGGACCGCCGATTGGTGGAGGGGCCTCTCGACGCCTGTCTAGCCTAAGTTAAGGGTCCTAAGTGGAGTATTGCAAGTCAATGGATTTGGCTTATTCGCACTAAGACTCATCCTTGAAGCATCACAGGTCGCCACCCACGGCCTACAGGTGGCCAATTGGGGAGTATTTATTCATTAATTACTTTTATAAGGAGTAGGTTTTTTCTTTAAACAACATTGGGAAAATTTTGTTTTGGACCACCCTAAATTTATTGAACAAATATTTTTTAAGTAAGGCGTCTAAGTGGGTGTTGCGGTCATGGACTGGCTCATCCACCAAGACTCCACGGGTCCACCAACTCAACGCTAAAGGTGGTCCATTTGGGGGGAATCTTTACCCCTCTGCAGAGGTGTAGTCGGCAAGGTGTTAGCATCAGGGTTCTATCTTTCAGCATCACGGGTCGCCACCACGGCCAACAGGTGGGCCTCATTTGGGAGAGGCTTACCTCTATAGGTGCAGTGCGTGCATTCTAATGTCCCAACGCGACAGGGCAGTCTATTTTTGTTTTTAAATTTAAAATTAGATTAATTTAATTTGATTTGTCGACTATTTCCACTTCCTTTTCGTTTCCCCTTCTGTCTGTACTTAATGTTTTTTTCTTTTACAACTTCTATGCTTAGGTCTAGTATTTGTTTAATTTAAATACCTGATTCTATAACTTTTAACGTTAATTACTAGTTGTAACAGGGAGACCCCCCCCCCCAAACAAAAGAAAACCGCCTACTTTACAGTGAACTACAAAGATTGAATGCGGAGGGACAGGAGCTCCCCAAAGGCTTGTTCAAAGCATATTAGGACAAGCTGAAGAAATGTAAATATGAACAATCTATGAATGCAATTCCCTAACCTCGAATGCATAAAATAATCACAGATGGGTTTATATGCCATTTAAACAAAACGATCTTCTAGCCAAGTCATATTTTCATTATGCATAATTTATATGATGTATTTTATATTTTTAGATGAACTAGCAAATATATGCACCTTCCTTCGGGTGCCAAGAATTTAGGGTTTGATGTTATTAAAATATTGTATCAAATATAAACTATTTTAGAAATGAATAAACTGAGGGGGTATAATCGAAAAATAGAAAGCAGCTTTAGATTTAACTCTTCTATCATTTCTTTCACTCGCGTCTTTCATTTTTCCTAATTTATCTATGTTAGTTAAGATTATGGAGTATATAAAATTACGTCTTGTTTATGGATTTCTTTTAGATTTCCCGGATTTGCTCAGATTCGTTAGAGAAAAACAAAATTAGAAATCCAATAATACTAAGCATATATTTATTAAATCAAATTTTTAATATCAAATATGCAAATTACCGTCTCGTTCACACTGTTAACCGCAATTTTGTTGTATATATAATACAATTAACAATGCTATTAGTAGGTAGATATGGTCAACAGTATTTTAAGGTATAACAATTTTTATCAATATTGAGGTTTAAATAAAAATAAATTCTTGGTAAATGTGACGTCAATAACTAAGGGAATTAATAAACTTGATAATGATTTAGTTTCGGTTAGCAGACAGAACAAACACACAATCTCCCATTATAATAAGATTTATTTGATTGATATTTTTATGCCAATTTGCGATGGTTGGAAAAAAATCAATGATAGTAAAATTTACCTTTTTATTGTTTCCTTTTGATTTTTTAAAAAAATGTAAAAATTCACAGGTTTGATTAACGGTGTCTTATTTTTCATTTAGAATATTTTTTGTATTTTTAATCCACAACAAATATAAATATAAATGAATATAATAAACTTTTTTGTGTTTAAATCTGTGTGTTAATTTTTAACATTACTGCTTCATATAAACATATTTACAGATACCGGTAAGCAATAAGCATAAAAGTAGGTTTGTCTATTTTACCGGAAAGCGGCTAAATAGCCTCTTCCCTTTAAGAAATACTTTTCCCTTCACAAATATAATGAATAAGAAACTTTTTGTGTAATCAGTTTGTTGTTATTTTTAACAATTAACTTGCATTCATAATAAACATATTTACAGAACCGGTACATAGCATAAAGTAGGTTTGTCTCTTTTACGGAAGCCGGCTAATAGCTCTTCCTTAAGAAAACATTTTTCCTTCACAAAATATAAATGAATATAAAGAAAGCTTTTGGTTAATCAGTTTGGTGTTGTATTTTTAACATTACTTGCATTCATATAAAACATATTTACAGAACCGGTAAAATAAGCATAAAAGTAAGGTTTGTCTATTTTAGCGGAACCGGCTAAATAGCTCTTCCTTTAAGAAAACCTTTTCCCTTCACAAATATAAATGAATATGAAAGAAAACTTTTGGCGTTAAAATCAGTGTTGTTATTTTTTAACATTCTTGCATTCATAATAAAAGCATATTTACAGGCCGGTAAATAAGCATAAAATAGACTATTTTACCGGAACCGGGTTTAAGAAAATAGTATTTTACCTACTTTTACCTTCCACATAAATGTATTTTCCCTCAAATATAAATGAATATAAATAAACTTTTGTTTTAAATCTGTGTTGTTGTCTTTAGGCATTTGCGGGGGAGGTGTGGTGCTTCACCTCAGCAATAGCAGTTNACCAAGTTGTTTAGAAGCTTTTACTTGGAAATTTTGTAAAAAATCAAACAAGTTTTTTCTTTATTTCTAAATTGTATGGTCACGTGATAGTAGCATTTACTTTTCTTTCATCATATTTATAAAACAAGGTTACAAGTTGTTTAGAAGCTTTACTTTTGGAAATTTTGTAAAAAATCAAACAAGTTTTTTTTTATTTTCAAATTGTATGGTCACGTGATAGTAGCATTTACTTTTCTTTCATCATATTTATAAAACAAGGTTACAAGTTGTTTAGAAGCTTTTACTTTGAAATTTTGTAAAAAATCAAACAAGTTTTTTTTTTATTTCTAAATTGTATGGTCACGTGATAGTAGCATTTACTTTTCTTTCATCATATTTATAAAACAAGGTTACAAGTTGTTTAGAAGCTTTTACTTGGAAATTTTGTAAAAAATCAAACAAGTTTTTTTTTATTTCTAAATTGTATGGTCACGTGATAGTAGCATTTACTTTTCTTTCATCATTATTATAAAAACAAGGTTACAAGTTGTTTAGAAGCTTTTACTTGGAAATTTTGTAAAAAATCAAACAAGTTTTTTTTTATTTCTAAATTGTATGGTCACGTGATAGTAGCATTTACTTTTCTTTCATCATATTTATAAAACAAGGTTACAAGTTGTTTAGAAGCTTTACTTGGAAATTTTGTAAAAAATCAAACAAGTTTTTTTTTATTTCTAAATTGTATGTCAGTGATAGTAGCATTTACTTTTCTTTCATACATTTTAAAACAAGGTTACAATTGTTTAGAAGCTTTTACTTGGAAATTTTGTAAAAAATCAAACGGGCTGCCAGAGGTTAAATTATAAGCGCTGATCCAGTGGGGCTATCTCCCTAGGCAACACCTGCCCCCTTGATTTAAAGGGGAAGGGCTGGGTTTATTGCAAGCGCCTGAGGCGCACCCCCTTGAGGAGGAATGCCGACGGGATTGACGCAATTTTTCAACCTGCCACCCATAAGTCTCGGATTATGGGTGGGTCCCACGTTAATAGGGCCTTGTGCCTAACCCATACAAGTGGGGTATGAGGTAAATATACATCAAGGAAATGAATTTGTTAAACTTTTTGATCTTAGTATCTCCCATTCCAATTTCTACATGTCTACCTTCCCATTTCCACTTTATGAGGACTGACCGACTTTCATCTCTTTCTTAGAAAAATATAAGACTAATCAATTTCATCAGAAAATCTACGACCCACTTTTCTTTTTTAGGTAAAAACTTTTGCTCTTAATTCTTTTTCGGATCTTAAAAGGAAAAATAACTCATATTTGTAAAATCAATTTTAAAGGAAATAACTAGGTTATGTTATATTCTATTTATTAAAACGTTTAACAAAAAAATCGGAGAGATAGTCAAATTTTGAAAGAATTAAAACAAAAATTTGAAAAACCGTAACATCCCCAAAAAAATCAATTTATTATTGAAAATTTCATTAAAAATCTCAGATTCCGTTTCAGATTAACGATTCCGCGATTCCGTCCGCGATTCCTTGATCGCGGAAAATTGGTCCCCCTACTATATGCTTGAAGCCTTACTTAGGGGTTTGACGGGTGGGGACCAACGTGTGTCTTAAAAAAAAACTTTCACTTTTTAGCGCTTTCAAAAATGTTTAATAAAAACTTTTTTAAATGAACATTAATTTTATGTAAATCTTAAATGTTTGCATTATATTACTGCGATGTTCTTACATCGAATTTCTGTGAAAATTATTTGACTGACTTACAGACAAAATATTCCTTTAAAACAAATTCTAAGTCTTTTACACTCTACATTTCTTTGGGAAATCTAAGTGGCTAATCTTTATTAATATTCTTGAAATTTTGCACTCAATTAGAAGACACCTGGAAGTACAAACGGGGTCTTTTATTTTGTTTCTAGGACCCGTGGAAATAAAAAATATGGGAGGGCAAAGTTCAAGGTTATTTGTTTAAAAAATATAAGAGAAGAAAAAAAAAGCACTATGTTCGTGATATTAGAAAGTTTCAGAATTATTTTGATATATAATTTGTAAAATGTAAAGATTGCTAAACCGTTCGGGATTTGCTTCGAAAGTTTGTATTTTGAAAAAAAAATCAAATTTATTTGTTCGACAGGCGTATGGCGGGCGTAACGTAAATTCTCAGCTAGGCATTGTTTACTTTTTATTAAAAATTAAATCATTTTATTCAATTAAATGAAAATTCATTAAAGAAAACATACAGAGACAGAAACATGCGCATACCCCTATTAGCAACAAATTATTTCACATAGAAATAATTCATTAGATATTAAATATAGCGAATAATAAAAGTTGTAGGCTTAATCTAGGGTCTAGCACTATTGTCGTCTGCTAGAGTTTTAAAAGCGAATTAAAAATAATTAAATCTATTATTTAAGGTCAAACTTTGTTTAAATCGATAAGTAGTAACATAATGACCATCATTAAAAAAGAAAAATATTATTACAATATGCAATTTATTTTTAATACATTTTATACATTAAAAATCGTCCGAATTTCAACAAAAAGTTACGTTGAATTTATTTTGATTTATCGTGTTCAATAATGGCTTTAAAATATTTTTAAAATACTTATAAACATTTCTTTTTAGAAATAAGTAAAGCGTTACTTTAAATACATATTCATTAAATGTTACTGAAATTTTTCACACTCGTTTTAACTTTTAACCAAGGAAAATCCGTTTTTGTATGTAAAAAAATTAAAAATATATTTAGTTTCATTGAAAATAAAATTTGCATATTATTTACGTTTCGTGTATGGTATTCCATAATTGCCATAATATTTTTTGTGTTGTTTGATTGACGTAAAACCCGGTTTTTGACGACGGGGAACTCGAAAAATAAAGAACTTTTTAAAAAAATTTTTTACAATCTGATAGATTGGTGTGCAATCGATAATAATCCATTGAAGGAAAAAAACAAAAATTAAAAACAAAAATTTTAGATGGGGTTCCAGATAGTCCTGTCCGGCCAGACATGACAAGAATTTGGAATTGCATTTTTTTTTTATTTTAGTTTAAAAAAAAATGTTAATTTAAAGATAAAAAGTGAGAAAACATCAATTAGAATTTGAATATTTTTAATTAAAAAGGAATAATTGAATTAAAAATAGTAATAATGAAATGAACTTACCATAACTTATTAGATATTGAATCTTTCGGTTAAATTACTGACACAAACAATAACTCTCCTGAATAGAGAGGAAGATATTTATAATTTTATGTTTTTAAAACATAAAACATTGTTTTATGTATTTGGTCTTCCATACAATTATTGGTCAAACATTATGGTTTTTTATTGAAAATCAATTTGTTTTAAAATATGTGACTCTTGATATTAAGTTTAAAATGTTATATTTTTAGTTTCTAGAAATAAATATCTATTTAATGCAAACCTTACTTTATACTCACGAAGTAATAAGTTTTGAAGAAAAATTCTATTTTCGCAGAAAAAATATCGATATATAATTTTTTTTTATAAGATAATAGTCAATTAAATAATTATGGAAATGAGTAAAAAAGAAATCTCCTAAAAAAATTATTTTATATTTTTTTTTTACATTTTATTTTTCGATTTTCGGTACTTATTTTCTCATATTTATACTGTAATTAGTATCAAGTTAGGACCAACATGAAGCAATGTTACACCCCCAACATAAGGGGGGTCAAAATTAAGTGACCTAAAAAAATGAGAAAGTTTTAAAATAAAATAAATAATGCATTATAAAGATCATTCATTGATACATAAACACTGAAAATTTCATTAAAGTTCGATAATTCCCTGATTTTTGGTAAATTATTTTCTGTGGGGGGGGGGCTAAAGTCATTTTGTCAAAAACGAATTTTAGCCTCTGTTTACTAGTCCCTAGCTTAATCGATGGGCTCAAATTATATAGGAAAGATTTTCAATGACGTATAGTGGCTCAACATCATCATCTAGCCACGCCCTCATCACAGATGCCTGTGACATTTTCTCGCCATCAATCCCTATCGGTTATCGCTCCTGTTAGGTCTTCCACGCGGCATCCAGAATCCATACAGATCTGATTGATGCATGTATTTGCCGGTTGGCCTACATTGGTGTGTCCATGTGTAGGCACTAATAGGTGAACGTCACCTATGAGTTCGTCCTTGGTCTCCAGCAGTGTTCAGTATTTGTTAATCTCAATTGGATGGTTTGTGAAACAGAATGACCGCTTCCAATGTATGTTCACGACAGCGTGCAACATCCTTGTGTGGTTCCCATGTGCCTTTTTCTCTAAGCGCTCCATTAGGGTACAGTAATATATATATATATATATATATATATATATATATATTATATATATATATATATTACTGTACCCTACGCTCCATTAGGGTACAGTAATATATATATATATATATATATATATATATATATATATATATATATATATATATATATATATATATTACTGTACCCTACGCAACGCTCTTCTAAGGAATGGAGCACTTTGTGACGGCCTTTACACGCAAAGCGATGTGTGTATTAAAACAGTTAAAATCCCCTTCCCATTCTGTAAGTGAAGACAGCCTAATGGTTACGGTGCCGGACTGACACCCAACCGATCGGATTTCAATTCCGGCTGTAAGTAGCTTACAAAATGTCTAGCCACACTGAGGAGACTTGATAAGTCGAAACACGTGTCTGTGGATGACCCTATATATATATATATATATATATATTAAATTTAATTCTTAATTCAAAATTAAATTCTTAAGTATGTATATATATATATATACACATATGCACACCGAATACAACCATATACATACGCACACACACACACACACACACACACAAAAAGTAAACATAAGCACATATACATAGGCACACACATACACACACACAAAAAGTATAAATTTAAGTAGAAAAACATAGAATGTCTTCAGAACAAAAAGCAAATTACAAACATACACACCTGATATATCAAATGAACATCTGATGAACTTTATCAAGACAACCCAAATAAAAAAGTAATAAAAAAAGTTATAAAACTCAGCTAATGAATTTACTAGCAAACCACCCAAAAAACAAAAACACCTGTTTAAAAGACTAATGTTAAAAATGAAATTCTTTTCCCTTCCCACAAAAACAGGAAGATAGATAGTAAAGAAGTAGGCCTATACAGGGACGACGGAATCCTATATATCCCGGAAAGCAACGGCCCCAAGGTATCAAAAATAGAAAAGAAATTAACAAGAGCCTTAAAATTCCTAGGATTCAAAATCGAAATATCATCCAACATTAAGATAGTTAATTTCCTCGACATAACATTCAACCTCAAGGATAAGACATTCAAACCATTCTATAAGGATAACCAAACACCGACTTATATAAACGTCAAATCAAATCACCCCAACTCGATCATCAAACAAATACCAAATGCAATAAACGAAAGAATTAGGAAGCTTTCCAGTAATGAAAAAATATTCGTAGAAAACAGCAAGACATACAATGAAGCTCTAGAAAAAAGTGGCTTCAAGCATAAGCTCTCATACCAGCCAAACACTGAAAACAATGAACAACATAAGAAAATAGGCAAGATAGAAAGGAACCACACTAAGGACCCCACAAAAAACGGAGGGAAAAACGACTACGAAAATATGGACATGAAAGTAGGATACAACGAAGGAAAAAAGCTAAGCAACAAATGTAGAAGGAGGAAGATCATATGGTTCAACCCTCCATTCTGCAAGCTAACGAATATAAACATAGGAAAATACTTCCTAAAAATGATAGACAAGCCCTTCAACCAGAACAATCCCCTAAGTAAGATATTCAATAGAAAAACACTAAAAATCAGTTATTCCTGCACTAACAACATCGCAAAAATTATGAACAACCACAACATAAACACACTAGAGAAACACCAGAAAGGCAAAGAAACAAACAACAACAAAAAATGCAACTGCAGGGCCAAAAACAACTGCCCAGTTGGAGGGGGATGTAATTCCGAGAATGTGGTCTACCAAGCGACCATTTTCCCAAAGGAAAACGAAACAGACAAAAAAATATATATCGGAATATCCGCGGGAAACTGGAAGCAAAGACTATACAACCATAGGCACTCATTCACTCAAGAGTCCCTAAGGAACCAGACCGCATTATCAAAAACATTCTGGAGACTAAAGGAAAAGGGACTAAACCCACAAATTATGTGGAAACTTATAAAAAAAATCAGCAACACCGAGAAGTTGGAGTGGAAGGTGCAACCTATGTCTGGAGGAAAAAATACAAATCATAAAATTTAAAGATAGAGACAAACTTCTAAACCAACGAGAAGAAATAATAACGAAATGCAGACACAAAAACAAATTTAAAATTTAAAATTTAAAATATGAGATGAATAAGACAAACATACACTTGGAAGTACCGCTAGGACTTTTCCCGATAGGAAAAAGAGAAAAAGAGAAAATGCAAAAAGTAAGTGAATTTTATGAATATACTTTTACATAAATGAAGCCCCTAAAGAGATAAAAAAAAAATAAGAAAAATAAAAATGTGAAAAACAAATAAAAAATAAAAAATAAAAATAAAAATAAAATATGAATAAACAAATAACTATATAAAAATAAAAAAGACCCCTTAAAGAAACTATATAAAGAAGAATATGAATTATGTAGACTATTAATAATAAAAATTAAAACAAATTAAACAAACAAAAAGATAAGGATATTACTTAAGGATACAAATAAAATATTAAAATTAATTAAAATTAATAAAAAGAGGGAGTAACGAAATGCAAACACTATAACAAATTAAAATATTTTAAAATATAGGATTAATAAGATAAAGATGCTAGAACCCTTCTCGATGTAAGGAAAAAAAAATAAATAAAAATAAAAAATAAAAAAATAAAAAATAAAAAATAAATAAATAAAATAAAAAATCTATGACTATAATTTTACTTAAATAAAGCCCCTCTAAATAGATAAAGAAATATATGAATAAATAAATAAACCAAAATAGACCCTTTATAAAAGCATCGTAGATAAGGATAGTACTAAAGGATAAAATTAAACAATAAAATAAAATAAATTAAAATAAATAAATAGATGTAAAGAGGAAAATCGAAATAATAGAATGAAAGAGTTCATAATTGAACATAAAATACAAAATATAAGTAAAGAACGCATAAATATAAGTGTAAGAATATAAATAGCAAAGTACAGAAAAACATGCTTTAATAAATGATACACACTAGATACCACAAGAAAGGCTGATAACCCTAATAAAGTAAACTCAGATACCCCCACCCGCTGAGAAAAAAGACATACCTTCCCTGCTTTCCACTTGACCCAATTAGAGCGAAACGACATCTAGACCATAAATTAAAATCCTGTTGGTCAGTCAAAATAAACTTAGGAATTTACCAAAGAGACTAGCAGACAAAGGAAATAAAACACCGCCAACCAAAGGAAAAAAAAAAAAAAAAAAAAAATTTCCACCAATAAAAAAGACACTTGAAAAGAAAGAATGCAATATGACCACCCCTAAATGAGGGAGGTGAAATGTATGAATATAAAATGAGTTTGGCCATGTGCCTGTCTAAATAAAATATATCAGTGGTCTGAAGAAGCTCGTGAGCATACTCGCGAGTGGAAATGGTCCATAACCACGATACCCATGGTATTTAAGGCCTTTTTATTCCCAAATAACTTTGCTCTGTTTACAATAATTAAACATTGAGCTCTCATACGGAACCTGAACTCTACAACAAACTACGGGTAGAGAATTAGGACCCACCTAGAATCACCTTGTACCAAGAAACTTGGTACCGCACCAAAGTATATATATATATATATATATATTATATATATATATAGAGAGAGAGAGAGAGAGAGAGAGAGAGAGAGAGAGAGAGACTTCGTTTCAAATTATTAATGAAGCGGCATTTATCATTTTTTTTTTTTTTCAAAAAACTACCAGTCGGAATTTAAAGACACTTTCACGGTATAATGGGAATAGATATATGCGTAGGCTGTATAAAATTTACATTTCCAATTCATTGCTGAACATGATTATCAATAAAATGTTAAAGTTACATGTTCTGAATTTTTACGAAATTTTACGTCTTGTAGAATGGAATTCGTTTTTTAACCTTTAACTCTTTAACAATCTTTAAAGTTTTCTGATTGACTAATTCTTGTCTTGTTTATATTCAGTGTCACGTAAAAATAATTCATTGGATGAAATCAAAAACTACCCACCTAGTCAGAAGCATTTTTACTGTTTAATGAAAATTCATGACTAATTTTGGAAATCTTGCGTAGATTCGGTGAGCGTTTAAAAAAAAACACCGTCCTTGTTATTTTACTAGTTATATGTGTTTACTGTAACAATAACATTAATTTTGTCTCAGATAATTGAAATTTTCCAAGACAAAAATCAACATTTTTCCAGGATTTTTGACAAAAAACACCCCCTTTTCCAGGTTTTCTAGTACAGGAAAATTTACATTTTATTTTCTAGGTTTTCCAGGGCACGCGGGAACCTTGGCATGCTTTTGAAGGTGCAAATATATATTCATACAAGGATTTTATAAATCCCTAAAGAGAGCTCAATATATAATAATCAATAAATTAGATTAAGTACAGAGCAATATTTAACTTTTATAAAAATAAAAAAACTTAACAAGCCGTTGTAGAGGTCTTGTTGTTGTAGTTCGAAAATAATATTAAAATGACGAATAAAAATATGACACAGTTTAGGTAGAAAATACAGAGAAATGATAAAACAAATGCATATGATTAGATGGTAACAAATAAATTTATTCAGAGAATAAATTTGCAATAATCAACAAAATTGAATGTTCAAAAGAAATAGTGTAGATATGATGTGGAAAAGTTTGCTACGAAATGTGTAATGTGAAATGTAAAAGTTCATGTGTAGAGTTTAGGAAAGTTCGTCAAGGAATGTGTAATGGGAAATGTAAAAGTTCATGTGTAGAGTTTAGGAAAATTCGTCAAGGAATGTGTAATGGGAAATGTAAAAGTTCATGTGTAGAGTTTAGGAAAGTTCGTCAAGGAATGTGTAATGTGAAATGTAAAAGTTCATGTGTAGAGTTTAGGAAAGTTCGTCAAGGAATGTGTAATGTGAAATGTAAAAGTTCATGTGTAGAGTTTAGGAAAGTTCGTCAAGGAATGTGTAATGGGAAATGGGAAATGTTTATGTAGTCGTCAAAGTTCGATCAGATGTGGACCAGAAATGAAAATTAAGTTTGTATATTATTGGAAAAATGGCAGTCAATTATCTCCCCCTGCTAGAGGGCGAATCGCCAACAGGAGGTTGGCGCCAGAATCAAACTTGACTTATCTACTGACCGTCGACTTGGACGGAGGCGTTTTTTCACAGCATACTTTCTGAAGGTTGTTTCGACAGCGAACTTACCAGAAGGCTGAGGACCTAAATAGTCTACTTGAGAAGGGCCTCATCCACCGTCATTTAAAGGAACTATTACCCGAGCGAGAAGCTTCTAAAATAGCACCCCCTACTTTACTTATCACAGAACTCTACAACCAGATCACTTCTAAGGCATTGGATCAGCAAACGTTATAAGGCGGATACAATAGCATACTGACCGAAGGACGAGAAAATACCAAGACGAAGCGTCTTGTCAACATTTCCTACCAACGACCAGAATACCCCTGTTATCACCACTACTCCAAGAACACTACTTAAACTCAGATAAGTTCTGTAGCAAATACCAATAAAATGTTCAAAAACATTTATGTCATTTTTGTTAATACAAGCGTCTGCAATTTACTTTCGTATTTCTTTCCTTCTTTGACCGAAATAGCCATTCCACGGAGAATAAGAGCTCCTTCGAACCCCCGTAAATACTCTTAATATACGATCTGCTGAAACTGATTCATGATGTTGAACGATGTGGTATAAATGAATGGTATAAATGAATGGTAATAGTAAGTGTTGTAGTTGTGTTGAGGCAGTGGAATCGTTCGTTCGGACATCTGTTTCTTGGTCGTGTTCTATCTGGCCGCAAGATGGAATCGGTGTGTTTGTTTGTTGTTGTCGGATATGTGTCCCATTTGGCAGCGAGATGAATTCTGTGTAATTGTTGATTTCTTCTCTGTCTTTTATAATTACCAGGTGGATCAAAAAGTAATTAATTTTTTGAGCGCGAATGCGCGGACGTAGTAGAGAACAGTGCTAACCTAGCCAATCGAACCTGACTTTTGTATAAACATTTGTTTTAATGTCTTTTCCTTAAGTTTAGGAAAAGTACTGTGTTGTGTGTTTGTTTTTAATTTCTTTTCCTTAAGTTTTGGAAAAGAAATGTCTTCGTGTGTTCGTTTTAATCTATTTCCCTAAGTTTAGGAAAAGAAATGTGTTTTTCCTTATTTGGGTGTAAAAATATAGAATTTGTATTCTATACCGTCATTCTTCTAAATTTCTAAAACTCCCTAAGAGTCCAGTTTCTTCGGGAGGACATTACAAAATGAAGTGATTAACCTAAAGAAAATTTCACCAGAAAATTTCACCAGAAAATCCATCATCTTATTGATGGCATCTCTGAGGTGGGACCACTTTGCATCGATTGAGGCTTCTTCCAGCAGCGTCTTTTTCGTGAGAACTTCTTGGAGACCGTCTAAGAACTTTAGGGTCTTTTCCTTGTTAACTACGCAGCACGTGTTGATGCGAGGTCGACCCCTCGTTTTTGCACAGTGGATCTTTTTGGGTGTCACTCGTACTCTGCTGGCAACCAGGGAGTGATCCGAGTCGCAGTCTGCACTATGGTACGTGCGGGTGTGAAGGACGCTTGCGAGGTTTGCGCGCCTGGTAATAACAAGGTCTAGCTGGTGCCAGACTATACAAATTATCAGCGATTTTTTTAAATTTGATTAATCATTTTCCTCTTCTTTTTTTTTAATTTGATAAATCATATTCTCTCTCTTACTCCTGTTTTCTCTTTATCACTCCCTCTCTGGTGTTCCTAAATATTTTTATAGTTATGGACCGGGTACTTTTGCTCATTGTTTATAAAATAATCATGTTAATTTATTTATTTTAATATTAAATATAAAAATAAAATCAGGTTACTAATGCAGAATAGCGCGCAAGAGATAATATTAGATTACATATAAAAATGTATTTTATTTCACGAAAATATCCGAAACGAACGGGTTAGGAGTTTCCATAACCTAATGTTATTTACATGTAAAATGCGATTCTAATGATATTATCACATGCGTGCTATTCTGCATTTGTTTAAAAAGCAGTATTGTAATTTGATATTCAACTTTTAAGCACATTCAAAATTCTTTTTAAAAAGAAGTATGTTTCAATTTTTTACTATAATAATTTGATATTCAATTGGCTACACTTTGAATGAATGTTATTTTTTTTAGATTATTTATTGAATTTTGCATATTACAAAAAACATTAAAATGAAGGAATAATTTTTGATATATGACACATTGCAGGAATTTTTATATAGAATCTTGTTTGATTAGGAGTTTGTTTTATAATAGTCTGTCAACCTCAATGGGTTAATTAATGCCAAATCCACACTTGAAGTACTGTAGTATGGCTATATAACCAATATCTGGAGGGATTAGGGGGTTCGTACCTTTCCCAAGAGCATTAGTCCGAAAATGAATAGTTCGTAATAATAACATTTTTACGCAAATCTACCAGATTTTCTTAGAGATATCGTTGATAAAGAGACAATAAATTAAATATTCACTAATAACTTTTTCGCAATTCTCGAAAGCATAAGTGAGGTAGTTTTGGTTACAGACTGGCAAACACCAAATCTCCATTATAATAAGACTAGCAAATATATGCACCTTTCGGGTGCAAGTATTTAGGTTTTGATGTTATAAAATATTGTATCAAATTATAAACTATTTAGAAAATGATAAACTGAGGGGTATAATCGAAAAATAGAACAGCTTTAGATTTAACTCTTCCATCATTTTCTTTCACTCCCGTTTTTCATTTTTCCTAATTTATCTATTTAGTTAGATTATGAAGTATTTAATAAAATCACAGTTCTTTCGTCTTGTTTATGGATTTCTTTTAAGATTTATCCTCGAGATTTTTGCTCAGATTCGTTAAGAGAAAACCAAACAATTAGAAATCAATAATACTAAGCATATATTTATTAAAATTAAATTTTAAATATCAATATGCAAATTAGCCGTCTCGTTCACACTGTAAACCTCTATTTTGTTGTATATATAAATACAATTACATATCATTAGTATGTAGATATGGTCAACAGTATTAATAAGGTATAACAATTTTATCAATAATTGAAGTTTAAATAGAAATAAATTCATGGTAAATGTGATGTCAATAACTAAGGGAATCGTGACTTGAATAGTGATTTAGTTTCGGTTACAGACAGACAAACACACAATCTCCATTATAATAAGATATATAGGTATTAATTTCATCATCATGTCGCGCTATTAGCACGGATATCCATGACAATCTCTCGCCAACCTTTCCTATCATTCATTTTCCCAGGGAGGTCCTCTGCGCAGCAACCTGCATCTTTGCTTAGTTGGTCAATGTAGGTCCTTGATGGACGGCCCACACTAGCATGTCCGTGTGTTGGCTTCCACAGAAGAACGTCACTTATGAGCTCATCCTTGCTTCTCCAGCAGTGCCCGGCATGTCTTGTCTGTCTCACTTGTATGGTTTGTGAGATGGGGGGCAGGTGGCCATATAGCTGTTTCCTCGTGGGGTGCTGCTTCCACGATTTATTCAGGACTGCACGCAGCATTCTTGTGCAGCTCCCGTCCAGCTTATTCTCAAGGCGCCTCGTTAGGGTCCAAGTGGTGCATCCGTACAGCAACACTGATACAACCACCGCCTGGAAGAAATGTCGCTTTAGCTTGTCAGCGAGATCGGATTTCCATATTATTGATAATTTGTTTGTGGCCGACCACGCTTTTCCTATTCGTGTATTTACATCGCTTTCTGTGGATAAGATATTACTACCCAGGTATGTGAATTGTTCTACTGGCTTAAGTGGCTTACCATTGAGTGTGGTTATGTCTCCTTTCCTTTTGAAACATATGTATTAATTTAATAAGTCGTAAATTACCATAAACCGTCCGTTTAAAAGAGAAAAGAAATGTCAAATTAAAATTCTCTTTTTGACATGTATTTTATTACTGCCCGACGAAGCTTCAGGCAAATGAAATGAAGTTGATTTGACGAGTCATTAATTTTGACTCCGGGGGGATGCAAAATTTCGGGATTTTATAAAGTTTTGTATAATTCTACGTAGAAAGCTTAGTAAGAGAGTTTGTAGATTTATTACGTCCCCTCAGAAGCCATGATAACATCTTGAAGAAATCGGTTGAAGTGACAGAAAATTGGATTGGATTGAATAAAAAAATGAAAAAATAATGAAATGAAGAACATACAAATAGATCAAGAATATGAAAAGCCGCTGTCGCACATTTAAAAAAAAAAAAAAAATGTCTATCCCCTTTTCAATAGCGCTAGACCAAGGAGATTGTTTTGGCGTCTGAAGTGGAGCGCCACACCTACCATCAGCTCCTTACTTTACCGCGAAGATCCCTGTGCTACTCATACGCTGAGTTGGCGAGGACCGGTATCGAACTAGGAACCTCGTGCTTTCTAGCCGGACGCTCTACCGACTGAGCTATCCCGGCCCTATATATATATATATATATATATATATATATATATATATATATATATATATATATATATATATATATATATATATATATATATATATATATATATATATATATATATATATATATATATATATATATATATATATATATATATATATATATATATATATATATATATATATATATATATATATATATATATATATATATATATATATATATATATATATATATATATATATATATATATATATATATATATATATATATATATATATATATATATATATATATATATATATATATATATATATATATATATATATATATATATAATATATATATATATAATATATATATAATGTTATCTGCATTTTTATTCAGTTTCATTGGCCTTTCTAATTTAATATGATATTTTATTATATTAAAACTTAGATACTTGCACCCGGAGGGAGCATATATGTGCTAGTGTAACTTATGTACATCCCACTGTTATTTCCAATTTGACAACACTTTCTATAAACAAAAATTTGGCTTACCGATGGGATCACCCCTAAGCGGCTTCCTAGCATGTTTACATGTTTATGTAAAAAAAAAATAGATAAAGTATAGTTACATGTTTATGTAAAAAAGGAATATTCGTACGTGTGTTGCTGAGGTTGAGTATTCGTATAGCATAGCGGAAACAATGCGTGAGAAGAAAAAAGAAATTTACAATTGGTAAAAGAGAAAGTAATGAAATAGGCGTACGAGGTTGATTCAACAAAGATTTATTACGAACTGAACAGAGCGGTTTCCAAAAAGCGGGGGGGAAAGGGTGCTGGGCGGAGTAGGTGGAGCTTTGAGCTCCTGCTGATGTTACATTAAACATACTAGCAAATATATGCATCCTCCGGGTGCAAGTATTTAAGTTTTAATGTAATAAAATATCATATTAAATTAGAAAGGCTGATGTAACTAAATAAGAATGCAGATAAAAATATTTGAAACAGAGGGGGGTATAATCGAAAAATAGAACAACTAAAACTTATTCTTCCATCAATCTCGTCTTTCATTGTTATTTTTTCTAATTTAAGTATTTAGTTAAAAGAGGAAGTAAAGAATAAAATGACACTTATTTTTTCTTGTTAATGGATTTCATTTAAGATTTATTAAAGAGATTTTTACTTATATTCACTAAAATAAAACCAAACAGTTAGAAATCAATAATACTAAGCACATATTTATTAAATTCGATTTTTTTATATCAATATGCAAATTAGCCTTCCCTTTCACACTGTAAACCGCTATTTTGTTGTATATATAAACATAATTGTATGTTGTTCGTATGTAGATATGGTCAACAGTGGCTTCGGCCTCTGGACCATTGATATATAATTAATGGCGTCGATCCCAGGGGGCCATCCCCCCAGGCAACACCTGCCCCCTCGATTTAAAGGGGCAGGGCTGGGTTTATTGCCCAGTGCCTGAGGCGCCCCCCTTGAGGGGGAATGCCGACGGGATCGACGCAATTTTTCACCTGCCACTCCATGAGCTTCGGCTTGTGGGTGGTCCCACGTTAATAGGGACTTTGTGCCTGACCCGTACATGTGGGGTACGCGGTAAATATCATGTAGATATGGTTAACAGTATTAATAATGTAAAACAATTTTATTAATAATAGAGTTTAAAATAAAAATAAAATCATTTAGTATGTGATGTCAATAACTAAGGGAATTGTAACTTGAGTAGTGATATAGTTTCGGTTACAGACAAAAAAGCACACAATCTCCATTATAATAAGATTTATGTAGAGGAATGTGAACTTATAATACTCTATAACACAACAGTGGGTGCAAGCATGTGTGTGTGCATATAAATGCATAGTTATATTGAATACATAAGTAGTAAGCCAAACCACATATATATATATTTACCAACCCCTCCACACGAGCAGGATGCGACACAAGGTCAATTTTTTAAGCGGAGTTTAACAGGTTTGAATTCAGAGTTTTCCTTCTCCTAAACGGGTTGCCTAACCAAGGCTAAAGAGCCCAGTCTGCCCTACTATTTACCCATAGCTGGAGGGAGAGTAGGATTCATAAACCACATATATGTGTGTGTATGTGTGTAGATTGAATATCTAGTAGCAAGACATGTAATAAATAGTAACTAGTGTGGATAATGTGTGTGCATACATATATACATGTGTGTGTCTACATATATTGTATGTGTAAAGTAGGGTCAATGATAAAGAGTTAAAGAAATCATAAAACTAAGAAAAGGATTTAGGCTAGATGAAAAAAAGGTAATAAAGGCCAGTAACAGACAAATGTCTGGATTTAGGCAAAAGAGAGTAGAGATAGGAATCGGCAATAAAAATCGTGACCACCAGCATAGAGTTCAATGTTAGAACAAAGGATTTTAAAATCTCGTGAGGAATCCCAGGGAATGAGAGTGAGATGAGATCTGAGGGATTCTGGGAGATTTTTGAAAGTTAAGGAGTTAGTTTTCTGGAGCCGAAGAAGTCAGTCGAGTTTTGGACACCAGAGAGGACAGTTGGGCTTGCCCAGTAGAAGTCAACTTTAGAAGCAGTCCTTAAGGGAACAAGAGGGGGCCTTGTTCCAAGACCGGCTAGAAACTAGGCCAGATGGATCGAGTCTGACGTCACTGCGATATCATCATATCTAGTCCCAATTTTGTTTTCACCCAAACCGAGGCCACACGAGGCCACCTCGGACCACACGTGTCTAACACAGTCAACGACTTTTTCTTGTAATTATTCAGTCAATTAATTTTATTTTATTTTAATTTATAAACAAAAATGCCTTTTAAGTGTGTTGTGCCTTTTTGTAATGGAAACTATAGAAATGGACCAAAAGTTAGTGTTTTTTCTTTCCCTCATGATAAAATTTTGTGCGACAAATGGATTTACGCTATCAGACGAGAAAATTTTTTACCTACAAAGAATTCCAAAGTGAGTAATTTTTTTGTATTAAAACTAAATAAATTTAATTTAAACTTCAATAATTGAAGTATTTTAAAGTCTTTGTAATTCACAAAATCAAGTTTAAGACATTAAAAGCTCTGTCTTAAGTTAACAATTTTTTTCACATAAGAGCGTAAAGTAAAAAGTTTTGTAAAAACTCATATTTTAGAAATAAACTCTAAAGAAATTCTCGATATTAATTCATTAAATTCGTAAAGGGATATTTTTATAAACATAAAAGAAATAATTCTGATAATCCTAACAATATTTTGAATAGTTTTATTCATAAATAAATGAGTCTATTAATTAAATTGACTATTTTGGTTAGTCTTAAATGCGAGAAAGTAAATATTTGTCTAATGTCTAATAATCCCACAATTACTTTGATATAAATTTATTCAAATAAAAAGGGATATTATTATTATTATTATTGATATTATTATTATTATTATCGTTATCATTATTATTATTGAACTAAAGTTGGAAAATACTTGACTTTTTTTTTTGGTAAGTAATTGTTTTATTTCATCAATAAAAAATCTTTCTTTTTTTTTTTTTTTATTTACTTTATTTATCTATTTTTTTCCTACTTGGCTTTTTTTTGGGGGGGGGGTAAGTCAGGTTAGTTAATTTCATTTATTTAACGAATCTTGAAATATTGAGGACAATTTGCAAATTTAGCCTTTGTTATCATTATTTACTCCTTTTGAGTTTTCACATCAGTGTTAGCTGATGGTCTTTCACTGGAGTCTGAGTGACAGCAAGTCTCCTCAGGTCTCCATGACTCTTCTGAGTATTCTGGCAGATTGCAGCAGTACAGTGTTCTGGATGGTATCAATCATTATAATTATTGCTATCATTATTATTATTAGTTTTTCACACCAGCTGATGGTATTTCCCTGAAGTTATTATTGTTATCATTGTTATTTAAATTATTATTATCATAAAAATACTGATTCTAATAATAATAATAATAATAATAATAATAATAATAATAATAATAATAATAGTAATAATAATGATTCTAATAATGAAGGTTTGGAAAGTTTGGAAATCAGAGGAAGTATTGAAACCATTCAGAACACTGAACTGCTGCAATCTGCCAGAATACTCAGAAGAGTCCTGGAGACCTGAGGAGACTTGCTGTCACTCAGACTCCAGTGAAAGACCATCAGCTAATGCTGATGTGAAAACTCAAAAGGAGTAAATAATAATAATAATAATAATATAATAATAATAATAATAATAATAATAATAATAACAAAATTATTGATAATAAAATAATTCTAATAGTAATTAAATTAATCTCATGTCTTTGTAATTCACAATTGTAATTCAATTGAAATTTAGGATTAAAATTAAAGGATTAAAAAGGATTAAAATCTATCAAAATTTTCAAAATCATTTTATCCAAAAATAATTATTCATTATTCTAATTCAAAAAAATATATAAATGTTAAAAATTCTCTCTTTATTTGTACATAAATTTGTCACTAATAATTTTTTGTTGAATTGGTAAATTATGTTCCTTAAAGATATCAGAACACTCTTCATTTTTCCTAGAATTATAAGAAAAATGCTTCATATTGTAGATTTTTTGCTGACAAACTTTTAAGATTTTTACAAGGATTTAAAATAGGTTTTGATTTTTACAATATTTTTAGGTATGTGAACTACATTTTCGACCAGAGGACATAAGAAGAGAAGCATCAGCATTTGATGAAAAAACAGGGGCAGCAATTAAAGTTAAACTTTTAAAAAAATCTCTTTGTGATGGCGCAATTCCTAGAATTCTCCCAAACTGTCCCTCATATCTATCATCATCAATCATCTCTAGAGAGTCACCAGATTCTAGAAGAATTCTACTGGTCAATTCTGCACTTAAAAGTGCTTTAAATGAAAGTGTTAAGGATGCGTTGGCATATACAAAACAAAACAAATTTTATGATATTAATGATCTGGTAGGAAAATTAAATTTTCTTGATAGAGATTACTGGAATGTTATTAGGCAGCAAGAAACAGTTATCATATGCAGTATCATAAAAACCCCATATCCAAAAATAAATTTGTCTCTTTTAATCGAGTCTAATTTTGCAGTTCATGTATTTTGTAGGGATGTGAAAATGGATATGATAGGAGATTATAAAATTCCAAAGCATATGAATTATAAAAATGTTCTAGAGACTCTAATAGAAAACATGAAGAAAATGGACACAGAACAACAGCAAGCTAATCCCCCTAGTATAATTTTTATACTAAAATTAATCATGTCATTTTTATATTGATACAAGATGAATCAAGCAAATATTTTAATTCAATAAAATTTATATATGAGCAGCTAAATTAATGACACAGAATAAGTTTGATTATTCAACAGAAATGATGATATTTTCTTCATTATTATATAACTGCTCTCCTAAAGGGTATAGATTATTAAGAGATAGCAAAAATATAATTTTACCTAGTTATTCGACAATTAAAAGAGTAACATTATCAACAAATATGAATCCTTTAATTGAGCAACATGATAACAATTTTCTCATGTATATTAAAAACAAATTCAAGTTACTTGTACAGAAAGACACTACAGTATCTTTACTTGTTGATGAAATTCACCTAAAACCTTATTTTGATTATAAGGGTGGTAATATTGTTGGCTTATCTGACAATAGAAATGAAGCTGCAACAAGTGCATTTGCTTTTATGCTTAGCAGTGTATTCTCACCATATAAGGATGTTGTGCATGTTTATGCCAACTAAATGTCTTAAAGCTGAAAATTTATTTAATATTGTTAAACGTATTATAATTGGTTTAGAGGAGATAGGCTTTCAAGTATTATCAATCATAACAGATAATAATGCAATAAATAAAAAGGCTATATCTTACTTTTGCAATCCACCAAAGCTTTCGATTGTATATCCACACCCATTTGTTAAGTCTCGGCCTCTTTTCTTTCTATTTGACTCGGTCCATATATTAAAATGCATTAGAAACAATTGGCTTGGTCAAAAAGATGCAACTAAATGCATGCTCTTTCCAAAATTTTGTCATAATGGAAATCATGAATTAAATAGTATCCAAAGTGCCCCATTTTCTACCTTACAGAAACTTCATGCCCTGGAATCTCAGTCAATTTTGAAATATTGTTATAAATTGACCTCAAAAGCTCTTTATCCTACTAGTCTTGAAAGGCAAAATGTTAATTTAGTTCTGCAAATTTTCAATGAATATAAATCATTCTTTTCTTCATTCAGTAAATCAAAGGAAATAGCCATGCATATAACATTGAATGTATTGGCAGACCATGAGCTACTTTTTAATGTTGACACTTGTGATGAAGGTCAATATTGAAAAATAGAAAAGATGTTTATCTTAAGCTCTACAAATGCTCTTTTAAATAATTTTGTTCTAGAGAAAATGATAACATCATTAATAAGTTAAACAAAAAAAGAAAACTTCAGACATTCAGCTGAATTTTATATCTATAACCTATTTTTCAATAAGTATTATTTGATTTTTGTAATTTGTTTGTCTGTTTATATCTAATTATTGATTGTTCATTTATTCATAATTCAGTATATATTGTAAATTTACAGATAATCATTAAAAAAAAAAAAAAGCAAATCAAAACAATGCTGATTATAATTTATCTAAACTTGGTTTCAAATTTATATTTAATATATTTATTGTAATCTGTCTGTTATATATAATATAATATTGTAAAAATACAGAATAATCATTAAAATTGAAAAAAAAAGCAAATCAAAACAATGCTGATTATAATTCATATTTAATATATTTATTTATATTTATTGTAATTTGTTTGTCTGTTTATATCTAATTATTGATTGTTCATTTATTTCAGTTGCTGTATTAAGTAATTATCACTTGATAATTACAATATAGTAAATTTACAGAATAATCATGAAAAAAAGCAAATCAAAACCATGCTGATTATAATTTACCTAAACTTTATCAAATTTATATTTAGTATATTTATTTATATTTGTTTGTTTGTTTATCTAATAATTGATTGTTCATTTATTCATAATTCAGTTTACAGTTTTTTTTTAAATTAAAATAAAAAAAACATGCAAATCAAAACAATGTTGCTTATCAAAAAAATGTTTTCAAAAAAAATATATAATGAACGAATTTCAGTTATTAAAGTTTAATTGTAATGGTTATTTGAATCTTTCTTTTTTTTTTTATTTATTTACTTTATTTATCTATTTTTTTCCTACTTGGCTTTTTTTTTGGGGGGGGGGTAAGTCAGGTTAGTTAATTTCATTTATTTAACGAATCTTGAAATATTGAGGACAATTTGCAAATTTAGCCTGTTATCATTATTTACTCCTTTTGAGTTTTCACATCAGTGTTAGCTGATGGTCTTTCACTGGAGTCTGAGTGACAGCAAGTCTCCTCAGGTCTCCATGACTCTTCTGAGTATTCTGGCAGATTGCAGCAGTACAGTGTTCTGGATGGTATCAATCATTATAATTATTGCTATCATTATTATTATTATTAGTTTTTCACACCAGCTGATGGTATTTCCTGAAGTTATTATTGTTATCATTGTTATTTAAATTATTATTATCATAAAAATACTGATTCTAATAATAATAATAATAATAATAATAATAATAATATAATAATAATAATAATAGTAATAATAATGATTCTAATAATGAAGGTTTGGAAAGTTGGAAATCAGAGGAAGTATTGAAACCATTCAGAACACTGAACTGCTGCAATCTGCCAGATACTCAGAAGAGTCCTGGAGACTGAGGAGACTTGCTGTCACTCAGACTCCAGTGAAAGACCATCAGCTAATGCTGATGTGAAAACTCAAAAGGAGTAAATAATATATAATAATATAATAATAATAATATAATAATAAATAATATAACAAAAATTATTGATAATAAAATAATTCTAATAGTAATTAAATTAATCTCATGTCTTTGTAATTCACAATTGTAATTCAATTGAAATTTAGGATTAAAATTAAAGGATTAAAAAGGATTAAAATCTATCAAAATTTTCAAAATCATTTTATCCAAAAATAATTATTCATTATTCTAATTCAAAAATATATAAATGTTAAAAAATTCTCTCTTTATTTGTACATAAATTTGTCACTATAATTTTTTGTTGAATTGGTAAATTATGTTCCTTAAAGATATCAGAACACTCTTCATTTTTCCTAGAATTATAGAGAAAATGCTTCATATTGTAGATTTTTTGCTGACAAACTTTTAAGATTTTTACAAGGATTTAAATAGGTTTTTGATTTTTACAATATTTTTAGGTATGTGAACTACATTTTCGACCAGAGGACATAAGAAGAGAAGCACTAAAACTTATTCTCTCCATCAATCTCGTCTTCATTTGTTATTTTTTCTAATTTAAGTAAGTATTTAGTTAAAAGAGGAAGTAAAGAATAAAATGACACTTATTTTTTCTTGTTAATGGATTTCATTTAAGATTTATTAAAGAGATTTTTACTTATATTCACTAAAATAAAACCAAACAGTTAGAAAATCAATAATACTAAGCACATATTTATTAAATTCGATTTTTTTATATCAATATGCAAATTAGCCTTCCCTTTCACACTGTAAACCGCTATTTGTTGTATATATAAACATAATTGTATGTTGTTCGTATGTAGATATGGTCAACAGTGGCTTCGGCCTCTGGACCATTGATATATAATTAATGGCGTCGATCCCAGGGGGCCATCCCCCCAGGCAACACCTGCCCCCTCGATTTAAAGGGGCAGGGCTGGGTTTATTGCCAGTGCCTGAGGCGCCCCCCTTGAGGGGGAATGCCGACGGGATCGACGCAATTTTTCACCTGCCACTCCATGAGCTTCGGCTTGTGGGTGGTCCCACGTTAATAGGGACTTTGTGCCTGACCCGTACATGTGGGGTACGCGGTAAATATCATGTAGATATGGTTAACAGTATTAATAATGTAAAACAATTTTATTAATAATAGAGTTTAAAATAAAAATAAAATCATTTAGTATGTGATGTCAATAACTAAGGGAATTGTAACTTGAGTAGTGATATAGTTTCGGTTACAGACAAAAAAGCACACAATCTCCATTATAATAAGATTTATGTAGAGGAATGTGAACTTATAATACTCTATAACACAACAGTGGGTGCAAGCATGTGTGTGTGCATATAAATGCATAGTTATATTGAATACATAAGTAGTAAGCCAAACCACATATATATATATATTTACCAACCCCTCCACACGAGCAGGATGCGACACAAGGTCAATTTTTTAAGCGGAGTTTAACAGGTTTGAATTCAGAGTTTTCCTTCTCCTAAACGGGTTGCCTAACCAAGGCTAAAGAGCCCAGTCTGCCCTACTATTTACCCATAGCTGGAGGGAGAGTAGGATTCATAAACCACATATATGTGTGTGTATGTGTGTAGATTGAATATCTAGTAGCAAGACATGTAATAAATAGTAACTAGTGTGGATAATGTGTGTGCATACATATATACATGTGTGTGTCTACATATATTGTATGTGTAAAGTAGGGTCAATGATAAAGAGTTAAAGAAATCATAAAACTAAGAAAAGGATTTAGGCTAGATGAAAAAAAGGTAATAAAGGCCAGTAACAGACAAATGTCTGGATTTAGGCAAAAGAGAGTAGAGATAGGAATCGGCAATAAAAATCGTGACCACCAGCATAGAGTTCAATGTTAGAACAAAGGATTTTAAAATCTCGTGAGGAATCCCAGGGAATGAGAGTGAGATGAGATCTGAGGGATTCTGGGAGATTTTTGAAAGTTAAGGAGTTAGTTTTCTGGAGCCGAAGAAGTCAGTCGAGTTTTGGACACCAGAGAGGACAGTTGGGCTTGCCCAGTAGAAGTCAACTTTAGAAGCAGTCCTTAAGGGAACAAGAGGGGGCCTTGTTCCAAGACCGGCTAGAAACTAGGCCAGATGGATCGAGTCTGACGTCACTGCGATATCATCATATCTAGTCCCAATTTTGTTTTCACCCAAACCGAGGCCACACGAGGCCACCTCGGACCACACGTGTCTAACACAGTCAACGACTTTTTCTTGTAATTATTCAGTCAATTAATTTTATTTTATTTTAATTTATAAACAAAAATGCCTTTTAAGTGTGTTGTGCCTTTTTGTAATGGAAACTATAGAAATGGACCAAAAGTTAGTGTTTTTTCTTTCCCTCATGATAAAATTTTGTGCGACAAATGGATTTACGCTATCAGACGAGAAAATTTTTTACCTACAAAGAATTCCAAAGTGAGTAATTTTTTTGTATTAAAACTAAATAAATTTAATTTAAACTTCAATAATTGAAGTATTTTAAAGTCTTTGTAATTCACAAAATCAAGTTTAAGACATTAAAAGCTCTGTCTTAAGTTAACAATTTTTTTCACATAAGAGCGTAAAGTAAAAAGTTTTGTAAAAACTCATATTTTAGAAATAAACTCTAAAGAAATTCTCGATATTAATTCATTAAATTCGTAAAGGGATATTTTTATAAACATAAAAGAAATAATTCTGATAATCCTAACAATATTTTGAATAGTTTTATTCATAAATAAATGAGTCTATTAATTAAATTGACTATTTTGGTTAGTCTTAAATGCGAGAAAGTAAATATTTGTCTAATGTCTAATAATCCCACAATTACTTTGATATAAATTTATTCAAATAAAAAAGGGATATTATTATTATTATTATTGATATTATTATTATTATTATCGTTATCATTATTATTATTGAACTAAAGTTGGAAAATACTTGACTTTTTTTTTTTGGTAAGTAATTGTTTTATTTCATCAATAAAAAATCTTTCTTTTTTTTTTTTATTTATTTACTTTATTTATCTATTTTTTTCCTACTTGGCTTTTTTTTTGGGGGGGGGTAAGTCAGGTTAGTTAATTTCATTTATTTAACGAATCTTGAAATATTGAGGACAATTTGCAAATTTAGCCTTTGTTATCATTATTTACTCCTTTTGAGTTTTCACATCAGTGTTAGCTGATGGTCTTTCACTGGAGTCTGAGTGACAGCAAGTCTCCTCAGGTCTCCATGACTCTTCTGAGTATTCTGGCAGATTGCAGCAGTACAGTGTTCTGGATGGTATCAATCATTATAATTATTGCTATCATTATTATTTATTAGTTTTTCACACCAGCTGATGGTATTTCCCTGAAGTTATTGTTATCATTGTTATTTAAATTATTATTATCATAAAAATACTGATTCTAATAATAATAATAATAATAATAATAATAATAATAATAATAATAATAATAATAGTAATAATAATGATTCTAATAATGAAGGTTTGGAAAGTTTGGAAATCAGAGGAAGTATTGAAACCATTCAGAACACTGAACTGCTGCAATCTGCCAGAATACTCAGAAGAGTCCTGGAGACCTGAGGAGACTTGCTGTCACTCAGACTCCAGTGAAAGACCATCAGCTAATGCTGATGTGAAAACTCAAAAGGAGTAAATAATAATAATAATAATAATAATAATAATAATAATAATAATAATAATAATAACAAAATTATTGATAATAAAATAATTCTAATAGTAATTAAATTAATCTCATGTCTTTGTAATTCACAATTGTAATTCAATTGAAATTTAGGATTAAAATTAAAGGATTAAAAAGGATTAAAATCTATCAAAATTTTCAAAATCATTTTATCCAAAAAATAATTATTCATTATTCTAATTCAAAAAATATATAAATGTTAAAAATTCTCTCTTTATTTGTACATAAATTTGTCACTAATAATTTTTTGTTGAATTGGTAAATTATGTTCCTTAAAGATATCAGAACACTCTTCATTTTTCCTAGAATTATAAGAAAAATGCTTCATATTGTAGATTTTTTGCTGACAAACTTTTAAGATTTTTACAAGGATTTAAAATAGGTTTTGATTTTTACAATATTTTTAGGTATGTGAACTACATTTTCGACCAGAGGACATAAGAAGAGAAGCATCAGCATTTGATGAAAAAACAGGGGCAGCAATTAAAGTTAAACTTTTAAAAAAATCTCTTTGTGATGGCGCAATTCCTAGAATTCTCCCAAACTGTCCCTCATATCTATCATCATCAATCATCTCTAGAGAGTCACCAGATTCTAGAAGAATTCTACTGGTCAATTCTGCACTTAAAAGTGCTTTAAATGAAAGTGTTAAGGATGCGTTGGCATATACAAAACAAAACAAATTTATATATTTAATGATCTGGTAGGAAAATTAAATTTTCTTGATAGAGATTACTGGAATGTTATTAGGCAGCAAGAAACAGTTATCATATGCAGTATCATAAAAACCCCATATCCAAAAATAAATTTGTCTCTTTTAATCGAGTCTAATTTTGCAGTTCATGTATTTTGTAGGGATGTGAAAATGGATATGATAGGAGATTATAAAATTCCAAAGCATATGAATTATAAAAATGTTCTAGAGACTCTAATAGAAAACATGAAGAAAATGGACACAGAACAACAGCAAGCTAATCCCCCTAGTATAATTTTTATACTAAAATTAATCATGTCATTTTTTATATTGATACAAGATGAATCAAGCAAATATTTTAATTCAATAAAATTTATATATGAGCAGCTAAAATTAATGACACAGAATAAGTTTGATTATTCAACAGAAATGATGATATTTTCTTCATTATTATATAACTGCTCTCCTAAAGGGTATAGATTATTAAGAGATAGCAAAATATAATTTTACCTAGTTATTCGACAATTAAAAGAGTAACATTATCAACAAATATGAATCCTTTAATTGAGCAACATGATAACAATTTTCTCATGTATATTAAAAACAAATTCAAGTTACTTGTACAGAAAGACACTACAGTATCTTTACTTGTTGATGAAATTCACCTAAAACCTTATTTTGATTATAAGGGTGGTAATATTGTTGGCTTATCTGACAATAGAAATGAAGCTGCAACAAGTGCATTTGCTTTTATGCTTAGCAGTGTATTCTCACCATATAAGGATGTTGTGCATGTTATGCCAACTAAATGTCTTAAAGCTGAAAATTTATTTAATATTGTTAAACGTATTATAATTGGTTTAGAGGAGATAGGCTTTCAAGTATTATCAATCATAACAGATAATAATGCAATAAATAAAAAGGCTATATCTTACTTTTGCAATCCACCAAAGCTTTCGATTGTATATCCACACCCATTTGTTAAGTCTCGGCCTCTTTTCTTTCTATTTGACTCGGTCCATATATTAAAATGCATTAGAAACAATTGGCTTGGTCAAAAAGATGCAACTAAATGCATGCTCTTTCCAAAATTTTGTCATAATGGAAATCATGAATTAAATAGTATCCAAAGTGCCCCATTTTCTACCTTACAGAAACTTCATGCCCTGGAATCTCAGTCAATTTTGAAATATTGTTATAAATTGACCTCAAAAGCTCTTTATCCTACTAGTCTTGAAAGGCAAAATGTTAATTTAGTTCTGCAAATTTTCAATGAATATAAATCATTCTTTTCTTCATTCAGTAAATCAAAGGAAATTAGCCATGCATATAACATTGAATGTATTGGCAGACCATGAGCTACTTTTTAATGTTGACACTTGTGATGAAGGTCATAATATTGAAAAAATAGAAAAGATGTTTATCTTAAGCTCTACAAATGCTCTTTTAAATAATTTTTGTTCTAGAGAAAATGATAACATCATTAATAAGTTAAACAAAAAAAGAAAACTTCAGACATTCAGCTGAATTTTATATCTATAACCTATTTTTCAATAAGTATTATTTGATTTTTGTAATTTGTTTGTCTGTTTATATCTAATTATTGATTGTTCATTTATTCATAATTCAGTATATATTGTAAATTTACAGAATAATCATTAAAATTGAAAAAAAAGCAAATCAAAACAATGCTGATTATAATTTATCTAAACTTGGTTTCAAATTTATATTTAATATATTTATTGTAATCTGTCTGTTTATATATAATATAATATTGTAAAAATACAGAATAATCATTAAAATTGAAAAAAAAAAGCAAATCAAAACAATGCTGATTATAATTCATATTTAATATATTTATTTATATTTATTGTAATTTGTTTGTCTGTTTATATCTAATTATTGATTGTTCATTTATTCATAATTCAGTTGTTCCTGTATTAAGTAATTATCACTTGATAATTACAATATAGTAAATTTACAGAATAATCATGAAATTTTCAAAAAAAAGCAAATCAAAACCATGCTGATTATAATTTACCTAAACTTTATCAAATTTATATTTAGTATATTTATTTATATTTGTTTGTTTGTTTATCTAATAATTGATTGTTCATTTATTCATAATTCAGTTTACAGTTTTTTTTTAAATTAAAATAAAAAAAACATGCAAATCAAAACAATGTTGCTTATCATTTATAAAAAAATGTTTTCAATTTTAAAAAAATATATATTATGAACGAATTTCAGTTATTAAAGTTTAATGTAATGGTATTTGTTTTTTTATGTACCTCAACGTTGCCTTTACAAGTTTTTTTAAAATTAAAATAAAAAAACATGCAAATCAAAACAATGTTTGTTATCATTTATAAAAGTTGTTTTCAAATTTGAAATAAATAAAATTATGAACGAATTTCAGTTATTAAAGTTTAATGAAACATAACACTTGTTTATTTACTGTCTTTACGAGACAACGGTATCTATTTCGCTTGCTCTAAGTTGGGCCTACTTTTGTGACGTCACACACCCAAAGAACGGGCCTTCTATATCGGTGGCCTCGCTTGTTCCCCCTCTCATCTCGACAGTGCAGAGTAATGTGCAAAAATGCCTCGCAGCCCGCCGGAGGTGTTACAACTCAACACATGTACGCATATTTTTGTTACTACAAGCGTAAAATGCAAAACAAAAGAAAATGGTCCAGAGAAGACGTTGTAGCGTTAGTTTCGTATTTGCCTAATCAGCAGATTAAACTCTTCCACTCATTGCTATATAAGTGTCTGTTACCTTGATAATTCAAAAATGCTGAATAAATACATTTTACTGATAAGATAAGATTGGAAGTCCTAATGGACTGTCTCAGTAGCAGCGAGCCGACGACCTAATTTGCAACAACGGACAAGCTTCACACTTTGATACCTTTGCAGTCAATAGGCTGCTAGCAGAATAAACTTTTGCAACCCTTAAACTACCTTAAACACCTTAAAATACCCTAAACAAACCCATAATAACATTACGGCTTATACCTAAACGAGGAGGTGCCGCTAGCTTCTAAAAGAAGTTATTAAACCTCGCGAAGCTTGTCCGAACTAAACCAGAACACTTTCTTCTTCTCTTGTTGTACCTTTTTATGTGCATTTATATATTAAGCCTGTTGCATTTTCATTTCGTTGTACACTCGTCCCTTAATGTCATTCCGCCTTTTCTCTTCTGCTAACCACCCTTCGCTAACTTAATTTTTATAATATATATACTAGGTATACCCAAAATTAGGCTGCTAGAGTCACCTTTTTTTTAAAACGAATTAAAATTAATTAAATCGATTATTTAAACTTTTGTCTAAATCGATAAGTAGTAACATAATGACCATCTATAAAAAAGCAAAATAATATTACACATTTAATTCATTTTTAATACATTTAAAACGATTTTTTCGGTCAATTTCGATCGCGTTCGGCCATAAACACTCTTTATAAATGGCGTATTTACAAAATTAATGTAACATTAGCGATTTTTTAAAATTTACCAAAAATCAGAGAATTATCCGATTTTAATGAAATTTTCAGTATATATTTATTAATTAATGAATTTTATAATCCATCGGTTATTTTATTTCAAAACTTTAATTTAGTATTTTTGCTATGAAAAATTAATACATAAAATTCATTTAAAATATGAAAATCCTGATGTTAAGTTTAAAATGTTATATTTTTAGATTCTAGAAATAAATATCTATTTAATGCAAACCTTATTTTAGGTGCATAAAGTAATAAGTTTCAAAGAAAAACTCTATTGAAAATTTAGCCCCCCCCCCTTTAAGCAGAAAAAATATCGATGTATATTTTTTTTCTTTTATAAGATAATAGCCAATTAAATAATCATCGAAATAATTTCAAAAATTAAAATGTGTATAGTAACAGAAAGTAATTGAAATATCACGTTGATTGATTGAATTAATCGCCTCATTTATATTGTTTTTTTTTTGTTTTTTTTTATGGGGGGTAATTGTAAATTATTGAATAATAATTTCTTACTATATTGTTATATATTTACGTGGGGATTTTATGGGGCATCCAGTGAAGATCTAACTTGTGATAAGTAATAATGGATCTGCGAGACTAAGTTTAAAAAAACAACCTCTACCTAGGCGACGCTGGATAGCCACTTATAGTCAAAGGATAAGTCTGGCTTCTTTGTCTGATGGCACATCAACGTTCGTGAGTTAATTAATGCCAAAACTGTTCTTGTTGGAGAACAGTAGCGGTATGATTTTAACCCATAGCTGATGGATTGAGGCGGGGTTTTTTTTCTTTCTTTCTTTTTTACAACAGCGTTAGTTTCTTTATTGATATTTTTAGCAGAATTCTGTATTCATGGTTATTTTACTAAAAAAAAAAAAAAAAAAACTCCCGTATAACAAACTTATAAAAATCAAAAGTAAAAATCGTTTTTTGTGGGTTCATATTTCATAAAATAAAATAGGAGAGTAAACCTCGTTAAAAAAAATATTTCCCCTAATATAGGGACTGGCAAAAAGAATCGGATACAACGAGTTTTAAAAGCGAATTAAGAATAATTAAATCTATTATTTAAGGTTAAACTTTGTCTAAATCGATAAGTAGTAATATAATAACCATCATTAAAAAAAGAAAAATATAATTACATATGCAGTTTATTTTTAAAAGATTTAAAACTATTTGTTTTGGTCAATTTCGACGCGATCCACCATTTTGGCTGTTTTTCAATGATTTTAGGCGCTTGTTTACAATTTTAACGTAACATTTGGGATGGAAAAAAATTTACCAAAAATCAGGTAATTATCCGATTTTAATGAAATTTTCAGTATTGATTTAACAATTAATGAATTTTTTAATGCATCAGTTATTTCATTTCAAAACTTTAATTTAGTATTTTTGCTCTCAAAAATTAATATATAAAATTCATTTAAAATATGAAAATCTTGATGTTAAGTTTAAAATGTTATATTTTTAGATTCTAAAAATAAATATCTACTTAATGCAAACCTTATTTTAGGCGCCAAAAGTAATAAGTTTTGAAGAAAAACTCGATTGAAAATGTACCCCCTCCCCTTTTTAAGCAGAAAAAACATCGATGTATAATTTTTCTTTTATAAAATAATAGCCAATTAAATAATTATCGAAATGAGTAAAAAAGAAATCTCAAAAAAATTAATTATTTATCATTTTTTTACATTTTATTTTTCGATTTTCGGTACTTATTTTCTCATAGAAGCGCAACCGTAAAAAAATCTTTTTGTTTCTATTCATAACTTCGGTCTTTTATCTCTTTATTTATACTGCAATTAGTATCGAAAATGATCAACTTGCAAAACATTTTACGCCCCCAACATAAGGGGGGTCAAAATTAAGTGACCTGAAAAAAGTAAGAAAGTTTGGAAATAAAATAAATAATGCATTATAAAGATTATTCATTGATACATAAACACTGAAAATTTCATTAAAATCCGATAATTTCCTGATTTTTTGGTAAATTATTTTCTATAGGGAGGCTGACGTCATTTGGTCAAAAACGCATTTTAGGCTCAGTTTGCCAGTCCCTACCCTAATATATTTTAAGAAAAAAATATATTTTCATTAAAAGGTAAGTAATTATGGAAATGTTTGTGAAAATCGGACAATTAATTGATATTTCATAGAATTTTTCTAAAGCATCTAGTCGTAACTGGTTTTTGGTTACGTTAAATTTCAGTTGATTTAACGGTGCGAAAATGTAAACATTGTTTTTGTTCATAATTTTCATTATTTCCATGAGCTGAAATTTTTTTTTTTTTAAATCTCCAGGAGATTTTTTTTATAATGTTTCTTCTTTTGAATAGGCAAAACATTTTCAAGACAATATTAACCTTTGTGGAAGTTTCATTGTGTTAAATATAGGGGGGGGGGTAAATTTCACAGGGAAAATTGGAGGTACCTATTGTTAGCCTTCAAAACCAACCGCTAGACAAATACACACAATGTTACAAGCAAATTATAAAACGCTTAGGTACAAATGATTAGCTAATATGTAGATATTTTTTTTAATAAATAAAATGTTTACTTACTGTTATATGAGTGTGATTCTTGATTCGATTAAATGCATCTGTAGTTCGTGGTAGTTTGTGGCAGGAGTGGCTTTTTGCTCATGAATAAATGTTCAGATTAAGGAAATAATATTTCCAAGAAAAATCTGACATTTTTGTTTCACTTTGAATTCGTTTTTGTTTTTTTTATCTTTTTTATCTTTCTTTTTTTCTTTTTACGCTTTTATCTTTCTTTCTTTCATTACCTATTTATCTATTTCACACTTCAACTTTGTTTTACTTACTTTTCTGTCATTCTTTCTTTCCTTCTTTCTTTCTTTCTTTCTTTCTTTCTTTCTTTCTTTCTTTCATTCTATTTCTGTCATTCTTCTTTCTTCTTTCTTTTCTTTCTTTCATTCTTTATTTATTTATTCTGTTCTTTATTTATTTATTCTGTCATTCTTTCTTTCTTTTCTTTCTTTTCTTTCTTTCATTCTTTATTTATTTATTTCTGTCTTCTTTCTTTCTTTCCTTCTTTCTTTCTTTCTTTCATTCTTATTTTTTATTTCTGTCATTCTTTCTTCTTTCTTTTTTTCTTTCTTTCTTTCTTCTTTCTTTTCTTTCTTTCTTTCTTTTTTCTTTCTTTCTTTATTTCTTTCTTTATTTCTGTCATTCTTTCTTTCCTCCTTTCTTTCTTTCTTTCTTTCTTTCTTTCTTTCCTTCTTTCTTTCTTTCTTTCTTTCCTCTTTTTCTTTCTTTTTCTTTCTTTCTTTTATTCTTTCTTCATTTCTTCATTCTTTCTTTCTTTCTTTCTTTCTTTCTCTTCTTCTTTCTTTCTTTCTTCTTTCTGTCATTCTTCTTTCTTTCTTTCTTTTCTTTCTTTCCTTCTTTCTTTCTTTCTTTCTTCTTTTTCTTCTTTCTTTCTTTCTTCTCTTCTTTCTTCCTCTTCTTCTTTCTTTCATTTCTTTATTTATTTATTTCTGTCATTCTTTCTTTCTTTCCTTCTTTCTTTCTTTTTTCATTCTTTATTTATTTATTTCTTTCTTTCTTTTCTTCTTCTTTCATTCTTTATTTATTTATTTCTGTCATTCTTTCTTTCTTTCCTTCTTTCTTCTTTCTTTCATTCTTTATTTATTTATTTCTGTCATTCTTTCTTTCTTCCTTCTTTCTTTCTTTCTTTCATTCTTATTTATTTATTTCTGTCATTCTTTCTTTCTTTCTTTTTTTCTTTCTTTTTTCTTTCTTTTTTCTTTCTTTCTTTCTTTTTATTCTTCTTTCTTTTCTTTCTTTATTTCTGTCATTCTTTCTTTTCTTCTTTCTTCTTTCTTTCTTTCTTTTCCTCCTTTCTTTCTTTCTTTCTTTTATTCTTTCTTTCTTTTATTCTTTCTGTCATTCTTTCTTCTTTCTTTCTGTCATTCTTTCTTTCTTTCATTCCTTCTTTCTTTCTTTCTTTCCTTCTTTCTGTCATTCTTTCTTTCTTTCTTCCATTCTTTCTTTCTTTCCTTCTTTCAGTCTTTCTTTCTTTCATTCTTTCTTTCCTTTTTTCTTTCTTTCTGTCATTCTTTCTTTCTTTCTTTCTTTATTTCTTGCTTCAATTTCTTTCTTCTTACTGAAATATAATGATATATCTGTAAAGCGTATAGTTTGCAAAGAAGAAAAAATGGACGAGATGGTAGGATTAAAATCGTTTATTAAAATAAACAAGTGTTGAGTATGGACTGGTAGTCGTTAGAAGATTAGCAGTAAACTCCTTTGCTTCTTGGCGGAATGTGGTAGACGTGGGTATGTCAGTGATGACCTGCAGTCGCGAGGTGCAGTGGGTATGTCAGTGATGACCTGCAGTCGCGAGGTGCAGTGGGTATGTCATTGAGTTGATGGGGTTCGTTGTAAGGCTGAGATAGTAGTGTTCTCTTAGGTTTCGCCCGGGGTCTTCGGTAGACGTGGGTATGTCAGTGATGACCTGCGGTCGCGAGGTGCAGTGGGTATGAGTTGGTATGGTAGATTTCTTGAGTTGATGGGGTTCGTTGTAAGGCTGAGATAGTAGTGTTCTCTTAGGTTTCGCCCGGGGTCTTCGGGTAAGAAAAGGTGAGGGGTGTCGGCCGGCTGTGGTAGTTGACGATAGTTGTTGGTGTGGGGGGTGAAGGTCAGTGCTAGTTCTACGCTACGCGGAGTGTGAGGTTGTAGGGTAAGTGCGGGTGAGCGTAACGGTGGTGTGGGGGTGAAGCAGTGCTGAGTTGGTAAGGGTGAACGCGGGTGTGCGTTGGTCGAGGTTTCGACGTATTCTCTTTTATCTCGCCGGCCGCGACATTCATGGGTCGGGTCCTCCGGTCAACTCCTTTGTCCTCAAAACCTATATAGTAGAGAGATAGGCTCCAGAAATGCTTTTGGAGCGTTTAGCGGGAAGGCACCCCATTGGCCGAAAATCCGGATTCCGTTCACAATGTTATTTTTTGTTGTTTTGGAATTCCTTTCAAGCGTAACTCAATCCGAGACCATGCGCAGAACTGCGTCAATTTGGTCACTTTGTTTTAGGGTACCGTTGGGTTAACTTCCGCTGGTTGGCGTCCGTGACTCGTGTTTTGTTTTGTTTTGTTAGCGAGTGGATATGTTGTGAAATAAGGATTGTGAATCATAAGAGTTATCTATCTCTGTTATAACATTACCTTCCTTTCTTTCTTTCTTTCATTCTTTCTTTTGTTTTCTCTCAATCGTTTTTGTTCCTCTATTTTCTTCATTCTACCTTTTCGAGACATTTTAAAATCAAGCAGCACTTTAACATTTCTACTTCTTATGCGGCTAGTTGAAGAGGCACCTCCGACCAATCAGCTGGTTACGTCAAGCCCAAGCGCCTGTATGACTATTCCGACCCTATTGCCCTTGTTTAAGATGTGGGGTCCAGAAGAGTTGTCTTCCTTTGCTGTCAGGTTTTCGCCAGTAGAGGGCTAGAGTATTTAAGTAGTAACCCGGGAAATTCTAACTCTCTTTCTCTGGGTCCAGCGACCACAGCACATGGTTTAGGCGCTTTGTGCCTCTGCCACTTAAATAGGGGGGACTTTGCCCCCCAACCAACTATCAGTAACTGACATTCCTTCAGATACTCCATATCACTTCCTTAGGACATGAGTCCTACATTCTTTATATATGTTATGTATCTGTTCTTTATATATTCATGTACCTTTGTCATGAGTATGTATACCTGTCTTGTACGTATTTTTCTATGTGCTCACGAATTAAAGTCTATGTTTGTTATTATATATAACTTCTTTGTCGGGAATATTTCATGTACACATATGTACCCACGTTGGAAGGTTACTTTGAACCTTCCGACTTATTGTAATAACTTTACGTCTTATACCGTCTTTGATTTTGTATAAAGAATGCTCGTTGTTTTATTTAGATTTTTCAGACTGTTGTCCTCATCTTAATTGTTAAATACAATTTTTAAGATGGGCTTGATATTTGTATGATTTATTTTTCAGACTGTTTGTCCTCATCTTAATTGTTATATACTTTACGATGAGGCTTGATAATTTGTATTATTTAGATTTTTCAGACTGTTGTCCTCATCCTTTACTGTAAATACAATTTTTAAGATGAGGCTTGACAATTTGTATTATTTAGATTTTCAGAAGAGGCTTTATGTTGTCCTCATTTTAATTGTTATATACAATTTAAGATGAGGCTTTGATAATTGTATGATTTTCAGACTGTTGTCCTCATCTTACTTGTTAAATACAATTTTTTAAGATGAGAGGCTTTGATAATTGTATGATTTAGATTTTTCAGACTGTTTCCTCATCTTTACTGTTAAATACAATTTTTAAGATGAGGCTTGATAATTTGTAATTATTTAGATTTTCAGACTGTTGTCCTCATCTTTACTGTTAAATACAATTTTTAAGATGAGGTTGATAATTTGTATATTTAGATTTTTCAGACTGTTGTCCTCATCTTTACTGTTAAATACAATTTTAAAGATGAGGCTTGATAATTTGTATGATTTAGATTTTTTCAGACTGTTGCCCCATTCTTAATTGTTTATATACATTTTTTAAGATGAGGCTTGATAATTTGTATGATTTAGATTTTTCAGACTGTTTGTCCTCATCTTTACTGTTAAATACAATTTTTAAGATGAGGCTTGATAATTTGTATGATTTAGATTTTTCAGACTGTTGTCCTCATCTTTACTGTTAAATACAATTTTTAAAGATGAGGCTTGATAATTTGTATGATTTAGATTTTCAGACTGTTGTCCTCATCTTTACTGTTTTAATACAATTTTTAAGATGAGGCTTGATAATTTGTATTATTTAGATTTTTTTCAGACTGTTGTCCTCATCTTTTACTGTTAAATACAATTTTTAAGATGAGGCTTGATAATTTGTATGATTTAGATTTTTCAGACTGTTGCCCTCATCTTTACTGTTAAATACAATTTTTAAGATGAGGCTTGATAATTTGTATGATTTAGATTTTTCAGACTGTTGTCCTCATCTTTACTGTTAAATACCAATTTTTAAGATGAGGCTTGATAATTTGTATGATTTAGATTTTTCAGACTGTTGTCCTCATCTTTACTGTTAAATACAATTTTTAAGATGAGGCTTGATAATTTGTATATGATTTAGATTTTTCAGACTGTAGTCCCCATCTTAATTTATATAACATTTTTTAAGATGAGGCTTGATAATTTGTATTATTTAGATTTTTCAGACTGTTGTCCTCATCTTTACTGTTATATACAACTTTTGAGATGAGTCTTGATAATTTGTATGATTTAGATTTTCGGTGAAATGCATCTGCAGTTCGTGGTAGTTTGTGGCAGGAGTGGCTTTTTGCTCATGAATAAATGTACAAAATTCAGTTTAAGGAAATAAAAAAAATTCCAAGAAAAATCTGACATTTTTCTTTCACTTTCAATTCGTTTTGGTTTTTTTATCTTTTTTATCTTTCTTTTTACCTTTCTGTCATTCTTTCTTTCTTTCTTTCTTTCTTTCTTTCTTTTCTTTTCTTTTCTTTTCTTTTCTTTCTTTCTTTCTTTTCTTTCTTCCTTTTCTTTGGGCCATATGACTTTTAGGCACACCTTTTGCGATCTCGATTCGTGGGGACAAAATCCGATTAATTATTAAGAGACGATTTTTAGAGTTTTTTTTTATCATAAAACTAACTCCTATCCCGAACCACTAACCCTAAACCCTAAACCCTAACAAACAACCGGATTTTGACGGTGTAAATGGAAAAATGTCCCCACGAATCGAGATCGCAAAAGAAGTGCCTAAAGGTCATATGGTCCTTTTCTTTCTTTCTTTTCTTTCTTCATTTTCTTTCTCCTTTCTTTCTTTCTTTCCTTCCTCCTTTTCTTTCTTTCTTCCTTTCTTTTTTCTTTTTCTTCCTTTTCTTTCTTCCTTTTCTTTCTTTCTTCCTTTCTTCCTTTTCTCTCTTCCTTCCTTTTCTTTCTTTCTTTCTTCCTTTCTTGCTTTTCTTTCTTCCTTTCTTTCTTTTCTTTTTTCTTTCTTTCTTTCTTTCATTATCTATCTATCTATTTCACTTTTTTTTACTTACTTTTCTGTTATTCTTTCTTTCCTTCTTTCTTTCTTTCTTTCTTTATTTCATTCTTTATTTGTTTATTTATTTATTTATTGCTTCAATTTCTTTCTTCTTACCTTCCTTTCTTTCTTTCGTTCTTTCTTTTGTTCTCTTTCAATCGTTTTTGTTCCTCTATTCAAGCGTAACTCAATCCGAGACCATGCGCAGAACTGCGTCAATTTGGTCACTTTGTTTTAGGGTACCGTTGGGTTAACTTCCGCTGGTTGGCGTCCGTGACTCGTGTTTTGTTTTGTTTTGTTAGCGAGTGGATATGTTGTGAAATAAGGATTGTGAATCATAAGAGATATCTATCTCTGTTATAACATTACCTTCCTTTCTTTCTTTCATTCTTTCTTTTGTTTTCTCTCAATCGTTTTTGTTCCTCTATTTTCTTCATTCTACCTTTTCGAGACATTTTAAAATCAAGCAGCACTTTAACATTTCTACTTCTTATGCGGCTAGTTGAAGAGGCACCTCCGACCAATCAGCTGGTTACGTCAAGCCCAAGCGCCTGTATGACTGTTCCGACCCTATTGCCCTTGTTTAAGATGTGGGGTCCAGAAGAGTTATCTTCCTTTGCTGTCAGGTTTTCGCCAGTAGAGGGCTAGAGTATTTAAGTAGTAACCCGGGAAATTCTAACCCTCTTTCTCTTGGTCTTATAATAAGATGTACGCAAGTTTTGAGACATTTTATGTAGACCCGACCTAGCCGGTGGTCCAGTGGCTTCGGCCCTGAACCTTACAGGCTAACAGCGTTGATTCCAGGGGCCTATCCCCTCCCCGGAAATACCTGCCCCTCGATTTAAATGGACGGTGCTGGGTTTATTGCCCAGTGCCTTAGGTGTACCTCTTGTTGTTTTTTTTGTGGGCGGTCCCATATTAATAGGGCCTTGTACCTAACCCGTACACGTGGGATACGTGGTAAATAACAAGTAGACACTTTATATTGTTTGTTTGTTTTGTTTTGTTTTACGGCATATCAACCTCGGTGGGTCATTTAATGCCGACAAAGTTTTGAAATAAATCAATTCTTAATGGATAATACAATTTTTTTATAAATACATTTTTCTATTCAACCCAGAGATGGGACCCTAACAGGTACTACCACTCCGGGTCAGAGTGGACCAGGGACCAATGGTGATGAAGGGGTGCTCCACATTCCCCATACCTCCAAAACTGGAACCTCACCATCAGATAGTTTAACGTCATTCCCAGGACATGTAGACCCGCAGCCACCGCCTTCTAGCACCCATATGATAAAAACGGTTGGGGATTGCCATAAGGGCAATAGGGTTGGGAAAATCATATAGAGGCTAGGGCTTGACCTGACCAGCCGATTGATCGGAGGGAGCCTCTCCAACCGCCCGTCTAGCCCAAGATAGGGCCAAAGTGGAGTATTGCAAGTCATGAACTGCTCATCCACCTGGGCTCTATCCTTAAGCTTCACGGGTCGCCACCCACAGCCAGTTAAATTAGAAAAACCAATAGGTACCACCAACTTTACATCACGTGATCAGTTTAGACAATACTGAAGGAAGAAACAAATATTTTTGAACATCTTTTTTTAATCTTGCAAAAAAGTAAATAGCGAACATAAAGAGTTGTTACAAAGAAAAACAGTTAATTCAAAGATAAAATTATCCGATTAGGGAAAAATTACTCACCGTTATTTTGAAAAATAAGTAAAACAGTCCGTTTTTTTTTACAACAGGGTCAATTTCTTTTTTCTTTTTTTTTTTTTTTTTTCAAGAAAATATTAATTTTTCTGCAAGTTTCATTGTGTTAAATATAGGGGGGTAAATTTCACAGGATAAAATTGGTGGTACCTAATGAACATCATCAAAGTTATCTCGTTTTTCTGTGTTAACATGCCGTAAAATCCAACCAACCAACCAATGACATCGTTTTTCTTTGCACTTCCATTTTGTTAAAATACATCATGTGATCAGTTTAAGCAATATTGAAGGAAAAAATGTAAATATGGTTGAACTTTTGTTTTTAAAATCTCGCAAAAAAATCTAACGAACATAAAGAGTTGTTACAAAGAAAAACAGTTAATTCAAAGATCAAATTATCCGATCTAGGAAAAATTACTCACCGTTATCATAAATCCTGATTTTTTTTTTTTTTTACAACAGGGTTAGTTTCTTTACTGATATTTTTAGCAGAATTCTGTATTCATGGTTCTTTTACTAAAAAAAAAACTCTCGCATTGGAACTTATAAAAATCATCTGATATAATTATTCAGACTCTTATCTTTATAGAAAAAAGTAAAAATCGTTTTTTGGCGGTTCCTTTTTTTATATTTCATAAAATGAAATAGGTGTGGGTGGTAGACCTCGTAAAAATATTTCCCCTACTATATTTTAGGAAATAACTATTTCAGATATATTTTCATCAAAAGGTAAGTAATTATGGAAATGTCCGAGAAAATCGGACAGGTAATTGATTTTTCATAGAATTTTTTTCTTAGTGATAACTCTTTATGTTCGTTATTTCTTTTTTGCGAGATTGAAAAAAAATGTTCAAAAATATTATGTTTCTTCCTTCAATATGGCCTAAACTAGATATACCCAAAAATTCGGTTGCTACGAATTTTAAAAACGAATTAAAATTAATTAAATCTATTATTTAAGGTCAAATTTTTTTCTAAGTCGAAAAGTAGGAACATAATGAGCATCAATAAAAAAATTTAAAAAATTAAAAAATTAAAAAAACCAAAATAATATTACACGTGTAATTTATTTTTAATACATTTAAAACGATTTTTCGGTCAATTTCGATCGCGCTCGGCCTGAGACAATGTTTAAAAATGGTTTGTTTACAAATTTAATGTAACATTCAGGATTGAAAAAAAAATTAATAAAATTATCAAAAATCTAGGAATTATCGAATTTTTTTTTTTTTTTTTTTAAACTGTATTGAAATTTAGCGCCCCCTCCCTTTAAACGGAACAAATATTGATTTTTTTTTCTTTTATAAAATAATAGCCAATTAAATAATCATCGAAATGAGTAAAAAAATCTCAAAAAATAATTTTTTTTCATTTTATTCTTATTTTCCAATTTTTGGTACTTATTTACTACCTGAGCGGATTCCTTTTTTTTTCTTTTTTTTATCCCTTTTTTTTTTCTTCTTCTTCTTCTATTCACACCTTCGGACTTTTGTGTATGGAAAAAAAAACACGGATTTTTCGACGAATTGGGTACACCTAGTCTAAACTAATCACGTGACCTATTTCAGTGGTGTCTAGAGACTACCAAAATAAATATCATTTATTTCCTTAATAATAAACATTTTACTGGTATTTTAATTTTTATTATGCCCTATTAAAAACTACAGATGATAACAAAGTAAAGAAGAAAAAAGAAAAAAAGGTTGGTTTGTTTATTTTACGGCATATCAACACCTTTTGGGTCATTTAAGGCAGAAACAAGTAATTTTGATAAAAAAATTCTGTTTCAAGTTCTTAATATCTTCAAATTGGTATAAATAATTTTCATTATTAATTGTTTAAGACCCCGGACTAAAGAATGAGTTTCATTTCCTTGCAATTTTAAACGAGGGAACTATTCAAACTTATCACCGGCAAGGGAGGTAACTCATTCGCATTTATTTCCCCTTACATTGTTTGGATATTTTTGTTAGCGTGATTATGTTGGTGAGTACAGCTTGTTCTACTCTATAAACATCTGGTTGAAATATACAAACGTCTAATTATTCAAGTAAAAGAACTGTCTAAAAAGTTAATGATCTATATCTATTTGACATGGCTCTGATTTCAGAGAAGGAATTATCACAACGTGAAGCTTACGTTAATCGCATTCAGAATGACCAGGCTAAACTCCAGTCCAGCTTAGCCGAACTTCTCGAAAGATTACAATGGACTCCCCAACATTTTCTAGAGCAGGATTCTGCTAAAGTTACCTGTTCTTACTGTTCCCAGCACAAAATGTCTGTTGAGTCGCTAAAAAAACACGAGGGGGTATGCTATTGGTTACAAAACGGATATACTTTAGAAGAGTTGAATAACGAACCCTCTAGTTCGGCCTTTTTCTACGAGAATTCTAAAGTCATGACCATTAAACTCGAAAAGTCTGTTATGAATGCTGTTTTAGCTGAACATTGTCGGCAAACGGGTGATTATTCCGAAATGAGAAAGATCTCCAGTGACAGAGATGTGCCCCAAACGTTAGCAGCTTCGCAGGTCGAACTGTCTCAATCGGAGAGACTTGCCCTCTACGAATATGTGGTCCGACAGGCAAAAGAGCATCGACGATTACAGTCGATGCCCGAAGACAGTTTGTTAACGGTGGATTTCGAGGCGCTGATTAAAAAGTCTGCTAAAGGTAAAGAATGCGGAGAGCCTTCTTCCGAGGCGGAAAAATGGGCAGCCATGCGGGATTATAAGCGTCGAAGGCAATCGTACCGGGCGAAAAATGTTCACATCACCAAAAAGACTTACACCGAGATCATACGCGAAGTGATTAATAACCAGGTCGACCTGCTGCAGGAAGACATCCAGAGCGAAGAGAGGGATCGCGAAAACAGGGACAGCACGACGTCAAAGCACGACGACCAGAGCGGCGATCGGAAAGCCACCAAAAGGAGTTCCGACGACGGCAAGAGCGGCGGATCCGGTTCGAGTAAAAAGAGAGAGAGCCCGGATCGTCGGAAGAGGGAGGCGGCCAGATCCGACCCGCGGGTGAGGGAGCAGAAGAGCTCGGACAGGCGGCGGAGGAGAGACCGCGACAGTCCCGAGGCGAATCGATCCGACCCACGGGCGAGGGAGCAGAAGAGCCCGGACAGGCGGCGGAGGAGAGACCGCGACAGTCCCGAGGTGAATCGATCCGACCCACGGGTAAGGGAGCAGAAGAGTCCAGACAGGCGGCGGAGGAGAGACCGTGACAGTCCCGAGGCAAATCGATCTGATCTGCGGCCGAGGGAACAGAAGAGTCCAGACAGGCGGCGGAGGAGAGACCATGACAGTCCCGATCATCCCCAAATGAGGAGGGACTATAACAAGAGTCCAGAATCGAGGACAAGAAGGAGCAGGGATAGTCCTGAGCAGCAGAGGAACAGGAGTAGTCCTCATTCAAGGAAGCGGGATCGGAAAAGTCCTGATCCAAGAAAGAGAGACAAGGACAATCCTGAACGACGATGTAAAAAGACAGATTTTGAAGAATCCCCGATGTATGACCGGGAATATCTTGAAGGCGCCTCTCGGAAAAAAAATGCCCGGATCACAAAAAGAGAAGGCTTGAATGTGAGTTTGTTGTGGAGAGAAAGTCCTTAAAGGAAAGTTTTGAATTAGAAGTATCGTCTCCAAAGGGAACAGAAACATCCACAGGGGATAAAGTTGGAGTGGAACAATTTTTGAATATGAACGAAAGTCTCCTTGAAGAAAATTCGGCTGAGTGTTGAAATAGGTCGGAAAAGTAAAACGGAAAAGTTTGGTGTGGGCATAGAATTTAAGGAATTTAGAAATTACTAAGGAAACGAATTATGTTATTTTTGTGTTAAAATATGCAGTTTTATTGAATTTATCAACTGCATGTTTTAACACAAAAATAACATAATTCATTTCCTTAGTAATTTCTAAATTCCTTAAATTCTATGCCCACACCAAACTTTTCCGTTTTACTTTTCCGACCTATTTCAACACTCAGCCGAAAATTCTTCAAAATGGTTAAGTTCCAATGAGGATGTCAACAACTCGGATTGATCTTCATCGCATCCACACTGGCAGAAACATTTTAAAAATTTTTAAAAGGATAAAAAACACAATTATTAAAGAGCAAAACAGGGTAATTGATATTAACAATATTTTTGATTTGAATTATATTTTATCTTTCAAATTTTAGTCTACCCTAACAGCTGGGCTTAGAATATATTAACACAGGAACATGTATCTTACATCAAAATGAAGCTGGTCCTCTATGGATCACATCCCTACTTCTCCACATAGGTGATTCAAAGAAGAAATGCCATTTTGTTTAAGACAGGTATAATTACCCACACAGGAACATGTATCTTACATCAAAATGAAGCTCGTCCTCTGTGGATCACATCCCTACTTCTCCACATAGGTGATTCAAAAAAGAAATGCCATTTTGTTTAGGACACGTATAATTACCAACACAGGAACATGTATCTTACATCAAAATGAAGCTGGTCCTCTGTGGATCACATCCCTACTTCTCCACATAGGTGATTCAAATAAGAAATGCCATTTTGTTCAAGACAGGTATAATTACCAACACAGGAACATGTATCTTACATCAAAATGAAGCTGGTCCTCTGTGGATCACATCCCTACTTCTCCACATAGTCACCATTTCTCTCAATAGCAATGTTCCACCTTCGAATGAGAGTATGTATCCCTGCTCCGTAAAATACTGTTGACTGTTCTTTGAGCCACTACTTCACTACAGATTTTATTTCCTCGGCGCCATGAAAGAGGGGTTGAGGGGCAAACATTATTCCAGTGATGAGGAAGTGAAATTTTTCGTGAAGATGTGGCTCAAAAAAAAGAAGACTCTTAAGAAACAAGTACACAAATGTAAATATATATGTACAACAAATGCAATTATCTAACCATTGTGCATAAAATAACCCTGACAGGTTGACATGCCATTAAAATTAATCAAACAACTTAAACTTTTTCACTCTCATGTGTTTTCTTTTCTTTTTTTAATTCATTTCATATAATTTTATATATATATATATATTTATATATTTTTAATACCATGATGCAAGACACATTTTATTCCTGGATAGTATGTTATTTCTTAATTGCTTATGTTGTAAAAGTATAGAAAATAGCCCTTATTCAATTCAAACCTTGTTTTTGTGCCCTCGGATAAAACTATGGAAGACAAATTTTATTTCCTGATAGTATGTGTTATTTCTTAATTGCTTATGTTGTAAAAGTATAGAAAATAGCCCTTATTCAATTCAAACTTTGTTTTTGTGCCCTCGGATAAAACTATGGAAGACAAATTTTATTTCCTGATAGTATGTGTTATTTCTTAATTGCTTATGTTGTAAAAGTATAGAAAATAGCCCTTATTCAATTCAAACTTTGTTTTTGTGCCCTCGGATAAAACTATGGAAGACAAATTTTATTTCCTGATAGTATGTGTTATTTCTTAATTGCTTATGTTGTAAAAGTATAGAAAATAGCCCTTATTCAATTCAAACTTTGTTTTTGTGCCCTCGGATAAAACTATGGAAGACAAATTTTATTTCCTGATAGTATGTGTTATTTCTTAATTGCTTATGTTGTAAAAGTATAGAAAATAGCCCTTATTCAATTCAAACTTTGTTTTTGTGACCTCGGATAAAACTATGGAATACAAATTTATTTCCTGATAGTATGTGTTATTTCTTAATTGCTTATGTTGTAAAAGTATAGAAAATAGCCCTTATTCAATTCAAACTTTGTTTTTGTGCCCTCGGATAAAACTATGGAAGACAAATTTTATTTCCTGATAGTATGTGTTATTTCTTAATTGCTTATGTTGTAAAAGTATAGAAAATAGCCCTTATTCAATTCAAACTTTGTTTTTGTGCCCTCGGATAAAACTATGGAAGACAAATTTTATTTCCTGATAGTATGTGTTATTTCTTAATTGCTTATGTTGTAAAAGTATAGAAAATAGCCCTTATTCAATTCAAACTTTGTTTTTGTGCCCTCGGATAAAACTATGGAAGACAAATTTTATTTCCTGATAGTATGTGTTATTTCTTAATTGCTTATGTTGTAAAAGTATAGAAAATAGCCCTTATTCAATTCAAATTTTGTTTTTTGTGCCCTCGGATAAAACTATGGAAGACAAATTTTATTTCCTGATAGTATGTGTTATTTCTTAATTGCTTATGTTGTAAAAGTATAGAAAATAGCCCTTATTCAATTCAAATTTTGTTTTTGTGCCCTCGGATAAAACAATGGAAGACAAAATTTTATTTCCTGATAGTATGTTATTTCTTAATTGCTTATGTTGTAAAAGTATAGAAAATAGCCCTTATTCAATTCAAATTTTGTTTTTGTGCCCTCGGATAAAACTATGGAAGACAAATTTTATTTCCTGATAGTATGTGTTATTTCTTAATTGCTTATGTTGTAAAAGTATAGAAAATAGCCCTTATTCAATTCAAACTTTGTTTTTGTGCCCTCGGATAAAACTATGGAAGACAAATTTTATTTCCTGATAGTATGTGCTATTTCTTAATTGCTTATGTTGTAAAAGTATAGAAAATAGCCCTTATTCAATTCAAATTTTGTTTTTGTGCCCTCGGATAAAACAATGGAAGACAAATTTTATTTCCTGATAGTATGTGTTATTTCTTAATTGCTTATGTTGTAAAAGTATAGAAAATAGCCCTTATTCAATTCAAACTTTGTTTTTGTGCCCTCGGATAAAACTATGGAAGACAAATTTTATTTCCTGATAGTATGTGTTATTTCTTAATTGCTTATGTTGTAAAAGTATAGAAAATAGCCCTTATTCAATTCAAACTTTGTTTTTGTGCCCTTGGATAAAACTATGGAAGACAAATTTTATTTCCTGATAGTATGTGTTATTTCTTAATTGCTTATGTTGTAAAAGTATTAAAAAATCGCCATTATGCCCTTCAAACATTGCTTTTCTGCCCTCGGATAAAACTATGGAAGACAATAATCACCAGAAATATTAAACTGGAGACGATGTTGATGGCACAGGATGACGAAACATCTGGTTATTGTTCACACAGCTACATTTTTATTTTATTTAGGTTTTATGCATGTGCGATTCTACCATATCAACGTATGCATCATTTTCTACAATGGATTAGACACACATAGGAAGTGATTATTTTCCAAATTAACCACCCCATATATTATGTAAACCTTTATTTCTTATTAATTAACACATTGCAGGATTTTAAACGCACTAATTACCCAGACTCTAGACTCAATTGTTATTTTTAAGTATCTAGTCAGATATCGCCAGCCACTCCTTAACACCACTCTGGTGTTATATATGCCATAAAACAAAACAAAATTCAATAAAAATTAAAAATGAGAAAGATTCTTGATTTTTTTTCTGCATCAATTAAAATATAAAGTGAATATGTTACAAATATACAAAAGATAAATATTTTGAAAAATTTAAAGGGTTTTAAAAGATAGAGGCTTTAAAAACATTAAAGGTTTTTAAAAAGTTAAAAGGGTTTTAAAAGATAGAGGCTTTTAAAAAATTAAATGTTTTTTAAAAGTTAAAAGGGTTTAAAAAGATAGAGCCTTCAAAAAAACGGTTTTTAAAAAGTTAAAAGGGTTTTAAAAGAGGCTTTTAAAAAATTAAAGGTTTTTAAAAAGTTAAAAGGGTTTAAAAGATAGAGGCTTTAAAAAAATTAACGGTTTTTAAAAAGTTAAAAGAGTTTTAAAAGAGGCTTTTAAAAAAATAAAGGTTTTTAAAAAGTTAAAAGGGTTTTAAAAGATAGAGGCTTTTAAAAAATTAAATGTTTTTAAAAAGTTAAAAGGGTTTTAAAAGATAGAGGCTTTTAAAAAATTAAATGTTTTTAAAAAGTTAAAAGGGTTTAAAAAGATAGAGGCTTTTAAAAAATTAAATGTTTTTAAAAAGTTAAAAGTGTTTAAAAAGATAGAGGCTTTTAAAAAATTAAATGTTTTTAAAAAGTTAAAAGGGTTTTAAAAGATAGAGGCTTTTAAAAAATTAAATGTTTTTAAAAAGTTAAAAGTGTTTAAAAAGATAGAGGCTTTTAAAAAATTAAATGTTTTTAAAAAGTTAAAAGGGTTTTAAAAGATAGAGGCTTTTAAAAAATTAAATGTTTTTAAAAAGTTAAAAGGGTTTAAAAAGATAGAGGCTTTTAAAAAATTAAACAGGTTAAAAAATATTGAAGCTTTAAAAAATTTAAAGGGTTTAAAAAGATTAGATTGTACATTGGCTGAAACATTGTACAGATAACAATAAAGATGAGGACATTAGTCCGAATAATCCAAATTATGAAGCCTCTCTCAAAAATTCAGAGAAATAGTATCTTGACAATAGTCCGAATAATCCAAATTATGAAGCCTCATCTCAAAAAATTCCGACAAATAGTATCTTAACAATAAACATGAGGACAATAGTCCAAATAATCCAAATTATCAAGCCTCATCTAAAAAAAAATCAGAGAAATAGTATCTTAATAAAGATGAGGACACTAGTCCAAATAATCCAAATTATGAAGCCTCATCTCAAAAAATTCCGAGAAATAGTATCTTAAATAAAAAGATGAGAACAATAGTCCGAATAATCCAAATAATACTAATTATCAAGCCTCATCTCAAAAATTCAGAGAAATAGTATCTTAACAATAAAGATGAGGACAATAGTCCGAATAATCCAAATAATACTAATTATCAAACCTCATTACAAAAATTCAGAGAAATAGTATTTACTTTAGATTTTTTGATGGCTAGGGTATATAGAATATTCTTAACAGAAAGTTGTAAGACACAATTACTACATTTTGAGACCTTCCCATTTCAAATTCCAAATCAGATGAAAACGGTTAGGTAAGTATTAGCGTTTTTTACAACATTTTGAAATTTCAATTTTAGAATATGTAATTTTTCTTCCATTTTATTTTTTCTATATCTACGAGGGTGTCAAAAAGTAATGCCATTTTCTTTATTTCATGTGAAGTTTTTTTTGGGTTTTTTTTTAAACTAAGGCCTACATTAAGACCCTATAACGAGGCTCAGAGCAAGAATCCAACTTGCCAATTGACAATGTCTTCCTTCTGCATGCCAATGCTCGACCACACAAGCATCAGGATAAGGGAGAAAATCGTCTCATTTGGGTAGACAACTTTACTGCATCCTTCATACTCACCAGATTTAGTGCCTTCAGACCCATGAAAAAGGGTTTGAGAGGAAAACTTCTTTCATTCTTTTTTTTTTTTTCTTTTTTTTTTTTCTTTCTTTTTTTTTTCTTTCTTTCTTTCTTTCTTTTTCTTTTCATTCTTTTCTTTCTTTTTTCTTTTTATTCTTCTTTCTTTTCTTCTCTTTTTCATTCTTCTTTTCTTTCTTTCGTTTTTTTTTTCTTTCTTTCTTTCTTTTTTCTCTTTCTTGCATTTATTTAATTTTCTTTGAATTTTATTTTTATTTTGTTTGTATTTATTTATTTATTTTTGTTTCTATTTCCCCCCCCTCTCTCTCTCTCTCTCTCTCTCTCTCTCTCTCTCTCTCTCTCTCATTGTTTGTCTTTAACTCTTTCTTAACTTTAATATCTTATTTCAAATAAATTATTAAAGTTAAGTTTTCAAATTTTATTATTGAAAAAAGAATGTTAATTCCTTGTTTAAAAAAGTTTGTATTCATTGAAAAATGTCCAAAATAATTTATTGTAAATGAAAAATATTTAAGAATTCAGATGAAAATCAAGTTTATTTTTCCGAAAAAAAAAATAAACAGATCAAAAGAGCGTATCGTATACTATAGCTATAGGCGATTTTGTCATCTGCTAGGAATTTTAAAAGCGAATTAGAAATAATTAAATCTATTATTTAAGGTCAAACTTTGTCTAAATCGATAAGTAGTAACATAATAACCATAATTAAAAAAAGAAAAATATCATTACATATGTAGTTTATTTTTAATAGATTTAAAAGTATTTGTTTTGGTCAATTTCGACTATATCAACCATTTAGCCTCGTTTTCGATGTTTTTAAGTTTACAATTTTACTGTAACTTTCGCGTTTGCAAAAAAAATTACCAAAAATCAGGTAATTATCCGATTTTAATGAAATTTTCAGTATTGATTTAACAATTAATGAATTTTATAATGTATCAGTTATTTTATTTCAAAACTTTAATTTAGTATTTTTGCTATCAAAAATTAATATATAAAATTCATTTAAAATATGAAAACCCTGATGTTAAGTTTAAAATGTTATATTTTTAGATTCTAAAAATTAATATCTACTTAATGCAAACCTTATTTTTGTTGACGAAAGTAATAAGTTTTTAAGAAAAACTCGATTGAAAATGTACCCCCTCAGAAAAAACATCGATGTATAATTTTTTCTTTTATAAAATAATAGCCAATTAAATAATTATCGAAATGAGTAAAAAAGAAATCTCCAAAAAATTAATTATTTATTATTTTTTTACATTTTATTTTTCGATTTTCGGTACTCATAGAAAAGCCACCGTAAATTTTTTTTTTTTTTTTTTTTCTATTCATAACTTCGGTCTTTTATCTCTTTATTTATACTGTAATTAGTATCAGGTAAGGACCAACTCGAAACAATTTTACGCCCCCAGCATAAGGGGGGTCAAAATTAAGTGACCTGAAAAAAAAATGAGAAAGTTTTGAAAAAAAATAAATAATGCATTATAAAGATCATTCATTGATACATAAACACTGAAAATTTCATTAAAATCCGATAATTTACTGATTTTTGGTAAATTATTTTCTGTGGGGGGGCTAAAGTCAAAAACGCATTTTAGGCTCATTTTGCCAGTCCGAATGTATGTTTTTGTTTTTCAACCGGAACTGTATAAGTAATAGCCTTCCTGCTGAAGCACGTACTCTACTATGGCAAGCACACGGACACAAACAAATACAGACATAGACACAGATCACACACGCACCCGCACACACATATACACATGAGACAAAAAGAACACTTCGTTGCTTCACAAACGCCTGGACACGTTTTTCTATCAGTACATCAACCACAAAAGAACACGCACCTTAAATCGCTATTTGCCTCAGACGGATCTCTCTCTTTCTTTTTCTCTCGGCAACAATCGTTTCCAGATGTTCCAGGATTTAATTTTGTCTTTTATCTAAAACTACAAAAAAAAAAAGTTAAAAAAAGAAGAAGAAAAGCAAAAAGACGGAAACAAAAAAAGAAAGAAAGACAAAAAGAAAAGAAGAGAAAAAAAAACCGTTTCCCTCATGTCCGCTGCTAGTAGCAAGGATAAACTCTATCCACATTGCAACGGTGTTTCAAGTCCAGTCGCAAGCCATGCCCTACCTCCTCTCACAGTCCAACATCTGGCCCGGGAATGGATTCGAGAAGACTCCCCGAACTTTGATTTTGGGGGCTTTGTTGCCGGCGAAAGAGAAGCCTCCGCTGTTTTACTTCAAAAAGAGGCCGGTGTTTTGGCTGGGGGTCCTTTCGTTGACGCTGTCTTTAAAGAATTGGACTGCCAGGTGGAATGGTGTTACCCGGAGGGTACTTACTTAAACCCTGTGCAGACAGTGGCTGTTATTAAGGGTCGGGTACGGCGCCTACTCTTAGGTGAGAGAGTGGCTCTCAGTTGTATGTGTCGAGCTAGTGGGGTGGCAACACTTGCCCGGAAACTCGCACTAAAGGCTGAAGGAGTCGGATGGAAAGGAGATTTGGCTGATACCCGGAATAAAACCACACCCGGGTTTCGACTCGTCGAGAAATATGCGCTTCTAGTTGGTGGACTGAGTGTACACAAGTTCGATCTTTCGTCGATAATAAGTTTAAAGGAAAATCATATTTGGACAGCCGGTAGTATAGAAAAGGTAGGGAAAATGTTTTCTTAAACCCAGTTCCGGTAAAATAAACAAACCTACTTTTATGCTTATTTTACCGGCCCTGTAAATATGTTTTATTATGAATGCAAGTAATGTTAAAAATAACAACACTGATTTAACGCAAAGGTTTCTTTATATTCATTTATATTTTGTGAAGGGAAAATGTAGGGAAAATATATTTTCTTAAAGCCGGTTCCGGTAAAATAAACAAATTTACTGTTATGCTTATTTTACCGGCCCTGTAAATATGTTTTATTATGAATGCAAGTAATGTTAAAAATAACAATACAGATTTAACACAAAAGTTTATTTATATTCATTTATATTTTGTGAAGGGAAAATGTTTTCTTAAAGGAAGAGGCTATTTACGGTAAAATAGACAAACCTATTTTTATGCTTATTTTACCGGCCCTGTAAATATGTTTTTATTATGAATGCAAGTAATGTTAAAAATAACAACACTGATTTAACACAAAGTTTCTTTATATTCATTATATTTATTTTTGTGATGGATAAAAATACAAAAAATTCTTCTAAATGAAAAATATAGACACCGTTAATGACTTTGTGATCAAATGTGTGAATTTTTACAAAATTGAAAAAAAAAATTAAAAGAAATGATAAAGGTAAATTTGATTATTATGAATTTTTTCAAAAGTGGAAAAATGGCATTTTCCACTGTCAATTGTTAAAACATAAAATTGTAACCCTAACCCTAACCCTAACTCCAACCCTAAGAAAGTAAAGTCGTAGGGGTGGCCTAAAGTCGGTATCAGCTAAACAGCGAGGGAGTCTATCCCCTTTTCACTAGCACTAGACCAAGGAGATTGTTTTGGCGTCTGAGGTGGAGTGCCACACCTACCATCAGCTCCTCACTTTGATGCACAGATTCCTGTGCTACTCATACACTGAGTTGGCGAGGGTCGGTATCGAACCAGGAACCTTGTGGTTCGCTAGTCGAACGCTCTACCGACTGAACTAAGCCAGCCCTATCCAACCCTAATACTAACCCTAACCCTAAACCTAAACCTAACCCTAACAAGATTACAATCTTGTCAAGTACCATTTTAAGAAATTAGATTTAAGATAGATTGTTTTAAAGTTTGTTTGAATTACACTAGTTTTTAAACAATTACCTTTTAGATAATCCCAGATTTATCATCAACAACCATTTTAATCTTTTAGCTTTTAGATATACTAGCAAATATATGCACCCTCCGAGTGCAAGTATTTAAGTTTTAATATAATAAAATATCATATTAAATTAGAAACTGAATAAGAATGTAGATAGAAAGATTTGTAACAGAGGGGGTATGATTGAAAAATAGAACAACTTTGAAACTAACTCTTCCATCATCTTCCATTACTCCCATCTTTCATTGGTAAATTTTCCTAATTTAACTATTTAGTTAAAATTGGAAGTAAAGGATAATATTACAGTTATTTCTTCTTATTAATCGATTTCATTTAAGATTTATCCCCGAGATTTTTGCTCATATTCATTAAGATAAAACCAAACAATTAGAAATCAATAATACTAAGCACATATTTATTAAAATCAAATCTTAAAGATCAATATGCAAATTAGCCTTTCCATTCACACTGTAAACCGCTATTTTGTTGTATATATAAATACAATTACCTGTTATTAGTATCTAGATATGGTCAATAGTATTAATAATGTAAAACAATTTTATTAATAATAGAAGTTTAAACAAAAATAAAATCATGGAGAATGTGATGTAAATAACTAAGGGAATTGTGACTTGAGTAGTGATATAGTTTTGGCTACAGACAGAAAAACACACAATCTCCATTATAATAAGATTTAAATATATTTAACATATATTTGCTGGCAAATATATTGTCTATTTTACTTGGACCGGTAAAATAAACGTGCAAAGCGTGTTTGTTATTTTACCGGAACCGGCTAAATAACCTATTTGTTTTTTAAACAGGGTAAATTTTTACATCCCTTTAGAGGGGAAATTTTTTAAATGCTTTTTGATGATATTTGTCAGTATTTTTGGTGGTTGGCTGGATTTTAGAGCATGTCAAACCCTTGTTGGGTTATTTTATACCAATTCATTCATTCATTTCTTCATTCTTGATAGATATTCAAAATTCTTTATTTAAAGTCAATTTTTTAAAATTCATTTTTCTATTTAACCCATAGATAGGACTCTAAAAGGGACCATGAAAAAACTTTCCGTTTTAATTTTCCGACCTAAATCAGAAGTCAGCCGAAAATAAAAAAGCGGAGTGGTTGGTAAATATATATATATATCCAGATCTTGGCTAAGTTACAGTAATAATGTTTTGAGGACACCTCGTTAAAATATCAGTTTGACATGAAAACAAAGCAGGTTACCATTTAGTCAATATAATAACAAACAACACTAGTTTATTTCTGTCTATTAAAGCAATCTTTCTTGATCACAATATATTTTTTCTTTAGATACTTACATTCATTGTAATAGTAAAATATCTAGAGTGTAAGACAAGGGGCCTTAAATGGTGAGGCTTCGGTACTGGACATCTGATTTGTTTTTGTTTCTTTATTTAAGGGCTTTTTGATATATTTAATGTACTAGCAACAGAAAACACCCTCCGGGCGTCGTAAAAATTAATTTTTGAAAGGCATTGCCTGAGAGGGTGGGAGTTAAAACTTCAATGTCAAAGGGTTTGTATCAGAAGTAAGACAAATCCTCATATTTATTAAAGGAGTAAAAAAACAAAAACAATTTGAAATGAAAACTGAGCCCCGTCCCTCTCAAATAAAATGTTGCATGCATGTAATAATCAAACAATTATTTTGAATATTTTCCACGTCAATTTTACACAAAATCGTAGGTATTTATTTATTTGTAAACTTTTTAGTTAACTTCTTGTTACTGTAAAAAAAAAAGGACGAGAGTAAAAAACAATTTTTAGAATTGCTTAATCAAATTTTGGGTGTATATAGCATAAGAATATTGTGACGTAAGCTGTTATGTAGAGCTATGATGTAGTTTTTGTTACAGACAGAAATACAGACAATCTCCATTATAAATGGATAAATATTTTTATGGTTGTCAGCTTTCCGTCTATGAGAGACGATGGAGTAGTGTCAAAGGTTTTTGTTTTTTCTCTTTGAACTACATAGCCTGGGTGGGTTCATATGGATGATAAGCTGTTGCCCAGACAGCAAATCCCCCCTCTCCACACTGCCGTTGTGATCCAAAGGAAAGGTAAGGTACCAATGCAGTTTGGCAACGGAAGTGTCACAGGAGTTGATGGGTAGCATTGGATTTCAGCATCACACTACCTTAGGGACTCCGGCTCCTGATTTGTATTCGGGGTTTACTCCCTTAGCTTTTCCTTGAAAGGCGGCAGAGGTTTGGGGTCGGACTTTCCTTGACTTTGTTTAGTTGCCGTCCAAGGCTAAAGAGCCCCTTTTGATCCATTTGGGGTTCCATGCGAGTACTGTGATCCTACTACTATAGGTGTTCCTGTGAAATGAAATGAAATTAGGGATACAGTAAATTTTGCCTTTGTGTATCTGGGGGTAGGGGAGGGGTAAATCTGCTAGGGCATCAAGATGGTTCTAATGTTCACTGTTTATACACACATATGCACAAGTATATGTGAAACACACTCATTCATGTACATGTGTAGTTATACCAGCGTTGTTAAATTATCTAAGTTATGACTTAGTATAAGTCCACATGCCATTTAATATTTTAAATTCTGCTTGGAAACGTCTTAACACCACAAGCCTCTGTATTTATCTACTAGTTTTGGTTTGTCGGGGAGGATTGGTTTGTTTGGTTTTATGGCATATCAACCTCAGTGGGTCATTTAATGCCGATAAAGTTTTGAAATAAATTCATTCTTAATGGATAATACAATTTTTTTATAAATATATTTTTCTATTTAACCCATAGATAGAACCCTAACAGGTACTACCATTCCGGGTCAGAGTGGACCAGGGAGCAATGGTGATGAAGGGGTGCTCCACATTCCCCAAACCTCCAAAACTGGAACCTCACCATCAGATAGAGTTTAACATCATTCCCAGGACATGTAGACCCGCAGCCACCGCCTTCTAGCACCCATATGATAAAAAGGGGTTGGGGCTTGCCATAAGGACAATAGGGTTGGGAAAATCATATAGGTGCTAGGGCTTGACGTGACCAGCCGATTGATCGGAGGGGGCCTCTCCGACCGCCCGTCTAGCCCAAGATAGGGCCAAAGTGGAGTATTGCAAGTCATGAACTGTTCATCCACCTGGGCTCTATCCTTAAGCATCACAGGTGGCCACCCACGGCCAACAGGTGGCCCCATTGGGGGAGTCTTACCCCTCAGCAGAGGTGCATTCTAGCGCCCCAGCCGAAAGGGCGGTGTCGGGGAGGAAGTCAATGAGGTGGGGGGGAGAAGAAAGTTTATTAGCACGTGGGGACATGAAAATTAAATAAAATGAAGAGTTAGCAAAATGAAAAGGTAAGAATTAATAAATTTAAACAAGAAAATTAATCAAATAAAATTGTAAAAACATATTTCTTTAACACAAAAGTGACGTCTTTTTTCTACTTGCGAAGTTTGGAGTCCAGCCTGCAATAGTAATTTAACTCCCATTTAACATTTTAAATTCTGCTTGGAAACGTCTTAAGAATACTTAATATTGTAGGGAATTATCTTACTTTTGCCGGAAGAGTTATCTCCTCGCTGCATTGCTGTTTGTTCCCACTAGGGGGACCTCTGGTAGTTAAGCGCGTTCATTCAAACGCTGCTTCCTCTTTTAGCTACATCTCCGGAACGAACACATGGGTTAGCCTACTGTCTACCCCTTTCTCGATGGGGCTCGCCCCCCCCCCCCTCTTAGTAAGTGATCTCTATGTACGGACGCTCCAGTCCTTTGATGTATGTATATTTATGTACACTATCTTGTATTTTATGTATCGTTTCCATGTGCTGTTATCTATATAAAGTGTTTTGTCTCACAAACGTTCTTGCATACTGAGGTTTTCACAGTACCAAATCGATATATGTTGCATACCCTTTCTTTAATTCTTTACTTCTTACTTGCTTCTATATCTTGGACATCTATTCTTCTGGCCGGCTTTGCTTCTTCTATCATCTTGGTCTGGTATATCTTCTAACATCTTGCGTCTGGGTCTCTTCTAAGGTCTGGGTCTGGTTTTCTGTTAGGGATTTCTCCTTATCAGAAGCCCTGTGCCATTGTTAGTTTTTAGGTAATAAACACAAGACTTCGATTTTCTTTCAATGTTACTTTATTCAGTAAATCCCCAACCCAGACATAACATAGCGCGCGTATGCAGAGTTACAGTTTAGACAGAGCATCATGGCCGACTGCTCTGTCTGGCGTCCACTGCAAAACTAAACTAAAGCTCCTTACTATTCTTAAACCGGAACAGGTTCTTCTATGCCTTCCGGTTCCCACGATTTATCCCCGGAAGGCAAGGTGAGAGTGAGGTCAACGCCGTCACTCACTTTCAGGGTCATCAACTGCACTGATCGCCACCATATCTCTATACTACCTTACATAAGTATGAAAAGGGTCATCCCCTCAGAATTACAGGGGATTGACAATAATCTTATGCCATCGCATAGATTATGTAACAACGTGTCGGAGTTTGTTATGTTTTAATTAGTTCTGACTTTGTTATAACTTTGAATCTTACAATATTATTATGTTTGGAAACGTCTTAAGAATACTCAATATTATTATACTAAAGCTGAGCTAATCAACTTTTGCTTCCTAAAGGCTTTTTTACTGTTTAGTTTAATGACACGAAAATTACACTAAATTATTCCTTACTTTTAGGATTGAATTATGTTTGAAAATAATTTTGTTTTAATTGGTTCTAATTATTCGTAATTTGCAATTAAGTCAAAAACCAACGTATTTCTTACTTTACTCTCTGACTATCTCTTTCTTCCCCTCTATGTATCTCTTGACTACCTTCTCTTTATATAATGTTAGTTTCTCTGGAGTGTAGATAGATAGAGAGAGAGAGAGAGGTGGGAGAATTTGAAATGTATTTCTATGATAAATTTCACAACCAGCAACCCGTAGCTTAAATGAAGTCAAACATTTCCTTTCTTAGAAAGCTAACAAAATGATTTTAAGGTTTCGTCCGTCCGTTTCGTTATTTTCTTTTTAAATTCTATTCGCTTTGCTAACTCCCTTTTCCCTAATCTCAATTATCTACCTAGAGCTGAATGGGTGACCCAATGGGTCACGTTTTGTCTAGTATATATATATTTTTATATATATTACATGTATTTGTCTTATGAATACATATACGCACAAACATATGCATACATGGAGTGACGTCATCGTTGTTTGCG
>CM042176.1:18460656-18498156 GCA_023376005.1 Doryteuthis pealeii | reverse complement strand
AGGTGTGGCGCTCCATCTCAGATGCCAAAACAATCTCCTTGGTCTAGCGCTAGTGAAAAGGGAATAGACTCCCTCGCTGATTGGCTGATACCGACTTTAGGCCGTCCCGACAACTTTACTTTTTAATATTAAATATAAGTAAGTAAAGTCGACGGGGCAGCCTAAAGTCAGTATCAGCCAGTCAGCGAGGGAGTCTATCCCCTTTTCAATAGCGCTAGACCAAGGAGATTGTGTTTTATCGTCTGAGGTGGAGCGCCACACCTACCATCAGCTCCTTACTTTACCGCACAGATCGCTGTGCTACTCATACACTGAGTTGGCGAGGACCGGTATCGACCTAGGAACCTTGTGGTTTCTAGCCAAACGCTCTACCGACTGAGCTAACCCAGAATGGAGATTTGCTTCCGGTTTTTGTCTGTAACAAAAACTGTCACTGCTTACGTCACATTACCCAAAATCATCATAACATAGAATAAATACACTCAAAATTTGAACATGCAACATTAGACAATCCTCATTGTTTTTTAAAACAAGTTTTAATAAATAAATGACTGGTCTTATATATCTATATATAGTTTGTTTTATTTTAATACATATTTAAAGTTTACATTTCATATTGTTTTTTTTTTAATCCTTTAATGAATTTGATGATTTTACTTACTTAGGGTACAAACTCGCTGACATTGAATTTTTAACTCCCACCCCTCGGGCAATATGTTTAAAAAATCTATTTTTACATCACCCGGGGGGTGTTTTTTATTTTGCTAGTATTTATAATATTCTCTATCATCTTATTAAAAAATCTGTGTACTCTTCTAGTCTGAAATAAATAGTGATAATACTGTTCTATACATTTCAAGTAAGAGCTTGTATCTTTAAAAAAATAACTTGTACAGACATGTCATTGGATTATCTTAGCTTGACGTTTCAATGACAACATTCTAGTCAAATGTAATATGTCTTTCTTTCATAATTGAAGGTTTCACAATAACAACGTGTCAAAAATAAAACAATATAAAATAAAATAAAACTTGTCAAAAATAATTTATGATATTTTAAATGTTTTAATATTTAATTTATAATTTATCAATTAATTAATATCTAATATCAATTGAATAATATTTAATTCATAATTTTGGAGAAAAAAAATAAATAAAAAAAACTTTTTAAAAATAATTTCTAATATTTAAAATATTTTGAAAATTAATTCATAATTTATCAATTAGTATTTAATACTAATTAATTAATATTTGATTTATAATATTTGAAATACTTAAAAATATTTAGAAATATTTATGATAGTCTAGGGGCCGGGTTAGCTCAGTCGGCATTCCCCCTCAAGGGCGGGTCGCCTCAGGCACTGGGCAATAAACCCAGCCCTGTCCCTTTAAGTCAAGGGGGCAGGTATTGCCTGGGGGATAGCCCCCTGGGATTGACGCTATTATTTTACTAAATTTGATCCAGCGGCCGAAGCTCACTGGACCTCCCCACCGGTTCCTAGTTCGATACTGGTCCTCGCCAACTCAGCGTATGAGTAGCACATAATTGAAGGTTTCATAATAACAACGTGTCAAAAATAAAACAATATATTTTGTCGTAAATAAAAGATATAAAATAAATTAAAACTTGTCAAAAATAATTTATAATCTTATTATAATGGAGATTGGGTGTTTGTCTGTAAGTTAAACTATATCACTACACAAGTCACAATTCCCTTTGTCATTTACGTCACATTCTGCAGAGTTTTAATTTTATTTAAACCTAAATTTAGGGGCTGGGTTAGCTCAGTCGTTAGAGCGTTCGGCTAGAAACAACAAGGTTCCTAGTTCGATACTGGTCCTCACCAACTCAGCGTATGAGTAGCACAGGGATCTGTGTGGTAAAGTAAGGAGCTGATGGTAGGTGTGGCGCTCCACCTCAGATGCTAAATACAATCTCCTTGGTCTAGCGCTATTGAAAAGGGGATAGACTCCCTCGTTGACTGGCTGATACCGACTTTAGGCCACCCCGTCGACTTTACTTACTTTTTACTTATAATAAGAAAACTTAGTGAAAAATAAATCCTGTACAGACACGACATTGGATTATCTTAGCTTAATGTTTCAATGGCAACGTTCTCGGATGTAATATGTCTTTCTTTCATAATTGATGGTTTCACAATAACAACGTGTCAAAAAAAACCCAAAAAAAACAAAACGGAAAAAAAATAACATATAGGGTATACGTATTTACCAACCCCTCCGCATGAACAGGTCAATTTCTAAAGCGGAGATTAACAGGTTTGAATTCCTTCAAGTTTTCCTTCTCCTAGACTGGTTACCTAGCCAAGTTTAAAGAGTCCAATCTGTGTTTAATAAATAATTACTTGGTGTTATTGATTTCTAATATTATTGTTTTATTCTCAAATGTATTAAAACAATTCTATGCATAATTTTTTTTTTTTTGTTCTTTGTTTGTTTGTTTGTCTTGTTTTGCGGCATATCAACCTCAGTGGGTCATTTAATGCCGATAAAGTTTTGAAATAAATCAATTCTTAATGGATAATACAATTTGTTTATAAATACATTTTTCTATTTAACCCATAGATGGGACCCTGACAGGTACTACCACTCTTTTACGTGTCCTCATAAAATTAGTATTTAATACTAATTAATTAATATTTGATTTATAATATTCAAAATACTTAAAAATAACTAGAAATATTTATGATAGTCTATAATAAGAAAACTTAAAGAAAAATAAATCCTCATTGGATGTAATATGTCTTTCTTTCATAATTGAAGGTTTCAAAATAACGTGTCAAAAATCAAATGAAACAAAACAAAATAAGTAACACATATAAGTAACATATATATATATATATATATATATATATATATATGAGTAAGAAAAGGTGGAATGAAAACATCACACAATGCTGTTAAAGAAGAAAACAATTTATAATATAATCATAGCTGATATTGATCAATATTTTGATTTTACAAAAATCATCATCAGAGCTCATTCACTCCCGTAGTTGTTTGGGTCGGAGAGGAAAGTCAAATGAGTTTACAAAACAAAAAACCTTAATTAATACTCATTTGACTTTCCTCTCCGACCCAAACAACTACGGGAGTGAATGAGCTCTGATGATGATTTTTGTAAAATCAAAATATTGATCAATATCAGCTATGATTATATTATAAATTTTCTTCTTTAACAGCATTGTGTGATGTTTTCATTCCACCTTTTCTTACTCATATTGTCGGATTCATTTCCTTTCTTTTAACATATATATATATATATATATATATATATATATATATATATATAAATATATGAAGTGGTCAAACGATGTGTTTGAAATGGTGAGGCCAACAATTTTTAAGGAGATTATGTGCTTAGTTAAAGTCATACCTAATTTGTTAATTAATTAATTATAATTAAATGAATTAGGCATGCATATCGGTTTAAATGTAAAGCATAAACAAATCGAGAAAAAGTCGATCTCTGTATGTACATTTCAGCCTATTAGGCCTCATCAGCAGAGCTATAGACAGGGCAGTGCTTTGTGCGTGATTCGAACCCTACCTGTCAGGCTGACCGGCGAACAATCTAACCATTACACTAGCTGGCTTCCCCAGAATTTCTCGTTTATTTTAAACTGATATGTATATCGCACTTTTTGGGTGACTTATGGCATGACACTATGAAGTGGTCAAACGATATGTTTGAAATGGCGAGGGCCGACAAAAAAAAAAAATATATATTACTATGGTATGTACAGAAATAACCTACTTGAGTTTCACCATAAGGATCTTCAGGGTTAAATCCACTGAATTAATCAATATATTGATTAATTACAGCTAACTGCAGGAGTAGAAGATCCTTATGGTGAAACTCGAGTAGATTATTTCTGTACATACCACAGTAATAAATTCGCTCTTCTTACATATTGAGCACTTTATATTTGTTATATCGCTGAATTATCATGGTAAAAATTGTATCAACTAAGCATTGAAACCAATTTCACCAGTAAGTCATCCCATTTTCATATATCTTATTATAATGGAGATTGTGTGTTTTTCTGTCTGTAACCGAAACTATATTCCTACTCAAGTCACAATTCTCTTAGTTATTGACATCACATTCTCCATGATTTTATTTTTCTCTAAACCTCAATTATTAATAAAATTGTCTTACATTATTAATACTGTTAACTATGTCTACATACAAACAACATGCAATTATGTTTATATATACAACAAAATAGCGCTTTACAATGTGAACGGGAAGGCTAATTTGCATATTAATATTAAAAAATCGAATTTAATAAATATGTGCTTAGTATTATTGATTTCTAACTGTTTGGTTTTATTTTAATGAATATAAGCAAAAATCTCTTCAATGAATCTTAAATGAAATCCATTAACAAGATAAAATAACTGTCATTTTATTCTTTACTTCCTCTTATAACTAAATACTTAAATTAGAAAAAATAACAATGAAAGACGAGAGTGATGGAAGAATAAGTTTCAGTTGTTCCATTTTTTATTATACTCCCTCTGTTTCAAATCTTTTATTATACTCCCTCTGTTTCAAATCTTTTTATCTGTATTCTTATTTAGTTTCATTAGCCTTTCTAATTTAATACAATATTTTATTACATTAAAACTTAGATACTTGCACCCGGAGGGTGCATATATTTGCTAGTATATATATGTATATATGTGTGTATATATTTGCCAACCCCTCGGCACGAGCTGGATGCGACACAAGGTCAATTACTTAAGCGGAGTTTAACAGATTTGAATTCAGAATTAAGGACAGAAAAAGAAAAGACAAAGATACGTTTAAGTATCAGACTTTATTTCTAGGTTCATAGCTATTTCTTGGAGAGGAGATTTTCTCCTGAACCAGTCAACAATGTGTGTTCCCAGTTATGGTCGAAGTTTACTTTTGCCAGTAGAAAGGGGCTTTTATTCTACACATTTCCTGTCTGAGGGCTCCTGGGAGATTGCTATTTTATTATTTTTAATTTAATTTTATTTTAATCTGCACACACGTTTATAGGCAAATTTCATCAGAGGTTTAGGATTGTTTTGCTTTCTGTGTATAATGTCATATCAACCTTTGTGGGTTATTTAATGCCAAAGCCATCCTTGTAGAAGAACAGTAGTATCAATAAAGTTGCAGTGTGGCCTATCATTAATATTCGCTGGTATCAGTGAGTTATTTAATGCCAAAGAGAGATAGATAGATAGATAGATAGATAGATATGAATAAACTGAGCTAGATAGATAGATAGATAGATAGATATGAATAAACTGAGATAGATAGATATGAAAAACTGATAGATAGATAGATAGATAGATAGATAGATAATAGATATGAATAAACTGAGATAGATAGATAGATAGATATGAATAAACTGAGATAGATAGATAGATATGAATAAACTAGATAGATAGATAGATAGATATGAATAAACTGAGATAGATAGATAGATAGATATGAATAAACTGAGATAGATAGATAGATAGATATGAATAAACTGAGATGAATAGATAGATATGAATAAACTGAGATGAATAGATAGATAGATATGAATAGACTGTGATAGATAGATAGATAGATAAATATGAACAGACTGAGATAGATAGATATGAATAGAGATAGATAGATAGATAGATATGAACAGATTGAGATAGATATGAACAGACTGATATAGATAGATATGAATAGAGATAGATAGATAGATAGATATGAACAGACTGAGATAGATATGAATAGACTGAGATAGATAGATATAAATAGACTGAGATAGATAGATATGAATAGACTGAGGTAGATAGATAGATATGAATAGACTGAGATAGATAGATATATAGATAGACATGAACAGACTGAGATAGATAGATAGAAAGATATTAATAGATTGAGATAGATAGATATGAATAGACTGATATAGATAGATATGAATAGACTGAGATAGATAGATATGAATAGACTGAGATAGATAGATAGACATGAACAGACTGAGATAGATAGATCATGAATAGTATGAGATAGACCATGAATCTGAGAGTCAATAGACTACATAAATAACATGAACAGACTGCCAGATATATGAACATATGAATTTATTGAGATTAGATAATAATGAACAGACGTAATAGATATCATATATGATGAATCAGGGATGATGAGGGAGAGATACAGTTGGTAAGGTAGGATGTAGAGTAGATATGAAAACAAAGTAAATTCATAAAAGTGCACAAAAATAAAACATTGACTTATAATATTATATGTATGATTTTTCTACCATATGAGACAAAAATAAATTAAGAATAGAAAGAATATTACATATAGTACGTAAAAATAGTCCCTAGCCCAGTTAATAGTATAATGAAGATCACTCTCTCGCATCACTTGTTATACCTCTACTCTATGAACTATTAATGGATCTCTCNTGCACAGCCACACTTTAAAATTCAGAGAAATAGTGTAGATAACAATAAAGATGAGGACAATAGTCCGAATAATCCAAAAATACTAATTATCAAGCCTCATCTAAAAATTCAGAGAAATAGTGTAGATAACAATAAAGATGAGGACAATAGTTCCGAATAATCCAAATAATACTAATTATCAAGCCTCACTAAAAAATTCAGAGAAATAGTGTAGATAACAATAAAGATGAGGACAATAGTCCGAATAATCCAAATAATACTAATTATCAAGCCTCATCTAAAAAATTCAGAGAAATAGTGTAGATAACAATAAAGATGAGGACAATTAGTTCGAATAATCCAAATAATACTAATTATCAAGCCTATCTTCCCTCATCTAAAAAATTCAGATGAAATAGTGTAGATAACAATAAAGATGAGGACAATAGTTTGAATAATCCAAATAATACTAATTATCAAGCCTCATCTAAAAAATTCAGAGAAATAGTGTAGATAAACAATAAAGATGAGGACAATAGTCCAAATAATACTAATTATCAAGCCTCATCTAAAAAATTCAGAGAAATAGTGTAGATAACAATAAAGATGAGGACAATAGTCCGAATAATCCAAATAATACTAATTATCAAGCCTCATCTAAAAATTCAGAGAAATAGTGTAGATAACAATAAAGATGAGGACAATAGTCCGAATAATCCAAATAATACTAATTATCAAGCCTCATCTCTAAAAAATTCAGAGAAATAGTGTAGATAACAATAAAGATGAGGACAATAGTCCGAATAATCCAAATAATACTAATTATCAAGCCTCATCTAAAAAATTCAGAGAAATAGTGTAGATAACAATAAAGATGAGGACAATAGTCCGAATAATCCAAATAATACTAATTATCAAGCCTCATCTAAAAAATTCAGAGAAATAGTGTAGATAACAATAAAGATGAGGACAATAGTCCAAATAATACTAATTATCAAGCCTCATCTAAAAAAATTCAGAGAAATAGTGTAGATAACAATAAAGATGAGGACAATAGTCCGAATAATCCAAATAATACTAATTATCAAGCCTCATCTAAAAAATTCAGAGAAATAGTGTAGATAACAATAAAGATGAGGACAATAGTTCGAATAATCAAATAATACTAATTATCAAGCCTCATCTAAAAAATTCAGAGAAATAGTGTAGATAACAATAAAGATGAGGACAATAGTCCGAATAATCCAAATAATACTAATTATCAAGCCTCATCTAAAAAATTCAGAGAAATAGTGTAGATAACAATAAAGATGAGGACAATAGTCGAATAATCCAAATAATACTAATTATCAAGACTCATCTAAAAAATTCAGAGAAATAGTGTAGATAACAATAAAGATGAGGACAATAGTCCGAATAATCCAAATAATACTAATTATCAAGCCTCATCTAAAAAATTCAGAGAAATAGTGTAGATAACAATAAAGATGAGGACAATAGTCCGAATAATCCAAATAATACTAATTATCAAGCCTCATCTAAAAAATTCAGAGAAATAGTGTAGATAACAATAAAGATGAGGACAATAGTCTGAATAATCCAAATAATACTAATTATCAAGACTCATCTGTAAACAATTAACCGGATTTTGATGGTGTAAATAGAAAACATGTCCCCACGAATCGAAATCGCAAAAGGGGTGCCTTAAGGTCATATGGTTCAAAATCTTTTTTTTTTCTTTTTTTTTTAGGCATCCAAGAAAAATGCCGAAATTTTGAAAAAACGTTTCCCGCAAATTTTGGTTGAGGTCAGCGGAGACATTCACGAAGAGAACATGGTGGCGTTCTGCTGTGACAATATCGATGTTATCTCCCTTCATCAACTCACCCAGGGATATGCCCCAAAGGACTTTGCCTTCAAGATGAAAAAACTTGTTTCACCATCTTCATCACACAGCAAACAATGAAATTATTGCATCATATATGTATATATAGACTAGTATGGATACCCGGCATTGGCTGGGGAAATTTAACAGCACATTTAAAACATGTATTTTAATATATTTCTTGTAATACAGCACATATCAGACACATACCGTAATTAGTTGTGTATAACATGCATTCATGTATAACTATGAGATGATCACAGCATATATATATATATTTACTAACCCCCCCGCACGAGCAGGATGCGACACAAGGTCAATTTCTTAAGCGGAGTTCAGCAGGTTTGAATTCAGAGTTTTCCTTCTCCTAGACCGGTTGCCTAACCAAGGATAAAGAGCCCAGTCTGTCCTACTATTTACCCATAGCTGGAGGGAGAGTAGGATTCATACCTTTCCCAAGGATATTAGCGCTAAATGAAATGCAATTACCACGTCCAGGATTTGAACTCGGGGCGATGATTCCATTTCCCGTGACTTTAACCATTACACCACGCGCTTCCTACACTATATATATATATATATATATATATATATATATATATATATATATATATATATATATAATATATATATATATATGTGTGTGTGTGTGTGTGTGTGTGTGTGTGTGTGTGAAGAAAGGAAGTGAATCCGACGGTATGTAGTATATTAAGAAAAAATGAAAAAACACAGGTTTAAATGGGTTAAGTGGTGAGTTTATTGGCCGACACTGCAGTGTTTCGATCTATTAATTAGATCATCTTCAGGGCATTTGTTGGTATGTGGAAGGTGATAAGAAATTATTTATCACAATAACAAGAAAGGTGAGTGGTAGTCCTTGTTATTCAGTCTGTTTAAAAATTTTTGAGGTTTGAAAAAGAAGACGGTTTGAAATATGACATCAAATATTCTATTTTATGGCGTGAGTATTGAACGTTGTAAGTGTGTGTATCGAAAATGCGCTGTAAGTGTGTGTATCGAAAATATACCTAAAAATGCACAATGTTTCCTTTCGATACACACACTTACAGCGTGAGAGGCCCCCTCCGATCAATCAGCTGGTTACGTCAAGCTCTAGCACCTATATGATTTTCCCAACCCTATTGCCCTTATGGCAAGCCCCAACCCCTTTTTATCATATGGATGCTAGAAGGCGGTGGCTGCGGGTCTACATGTCCTGGGAATGACGTTAAACTCTATCTGATGGTGAGGTTCCAGTTTTGGAGGTTTGGGGAATGTGGAGCACCCCATTCATTACCATTGCTCCCTGGTCCACTCTGACCCGGAGTGGTAGTACCTGTTAGGGTCCTATCTATGGGTTAAATAGAAGAATGTATTTATAAAAAAATTGTATTATCCATTAAGAATTGATTTATTTCAAAACTTTATCGGCATTAAATGACCCACTGAGGTTGATATGCCGCAAAACAAGACAAACAAACAAACAAAGAACAAAAAAAAAAATTATGCATAGAATTGTTTTAATACATTTGAGAATAAAACAATAATATTAGAAATCAATAACACCAAGTAATTATTTATTAAACACAGATTGGACTCTTTAAACTTGGCTAGGTAACCAGTCTAGGAGAAGGAAAACTTGAAGGAATTCAAACCTGTTAATCTCCGCTTTAGAAATTGACCTGCTCGTGCGGAGGGGTTGGTAAATATGTATACCCCATATGTTATTTTTTTTGTTTTGTTTTTTTGGGGTTTTTTTTTTTTGACACGTTGTTATTGTGAAACCATCAGTTATGAAAGGAAGACATATTATGTCCAACGAGAACGTTGTTATTGTGAAACCTTCAATTATGTGCTACTCATACGCTGAGTTGGCGAGGACCAGTATCGAACTAGGAACCTTATGGTTTCTAGCCAAAGATCTACCGACTGAGCTAACCCAGCCCCTAAATTTAGGTTTAAATAAAATTAAAACTCTGCAGAATGTAACGTAAATGACAAAGGGAATTGTGACTTGTGTAGTGATATAGTTTCACTTACAGACAAACACCCAATCTCCATTATAATAAGATTATAAATTATTTTTGACAAGTTTTATTTTATTTTATATCTTTTATTTTCGACAAAATTTTGACTTGAGTAATGACAGTTTCATTTACATGAATTTGTAACTCCCCACCGGGGAGGTCCAGTGAGCTTCGGCCGCTGGATCAAATTTAGTAAAATAATAGCGTCGATCCCAGGGGGCTATCCCCCCAGGCAATACCTGCCCCCTTGACTTAAAGGGACAGGGCTGGGTTTATTGCCCAGTGCCTGAGGCGCCCCCCTTGAGGGGGAATGCCAACGGGATCGACGCAATTTTTCCACCTGCCACCCAGTCTCGGCTTGTGCCTAACCCGTACAAGTGGGGTACGAGGTAAATAATATGATATAGTTTCACTTACAGACAAACACACAATCTCCATTATAATAAGATTATAAATTATTTTAATTTTATTTTATATTTTTTATTTTTGAAAAAAATATATTGTTTTATTTTTGACACGTTGTTATTGTGAAACCTTCAATTATGAAAGAAAGACATATTACATCAAACGAGAACGTTGACATTGAAACGTCAAGCTAAGATAATCCAATGTCGTGTCTGTACAGGATTTTTTTTTTTTTTTTAAAGTTTTCTTATTATAAGTAAAAAGTAAGTAAAGTCGACGGGGTGGCCTAAAGTCGGTATCAGCCAGTCAGCGAGAGAGTCTATCCCCTTTTCACTAGCGCTAGACCAAGGAGATTGTATTTAGCATCTGAGGTGGAGCGCTACACCTACCATCAGCTCCTTACTTTACCACACAGATCCCTGTGCTACTCATACGCTGAGTTGGCAAGGACCAGTATCGAACTAGGAACCTTGTGGTTTCTAGCCGAATGCTCTACCGGCCGAGCTAACCGTATATATATATATATATATAATATACACACACACACATACACATATATACATACATAATCACACAAACACACTTATATATATATACATATATAGATATACACATAGATATATATACATGCACACACAGAGACCCACACACACATATATATATATACATACCCGGCCCCTAGACTATCATAAATATTTCTAGATATTTTTAAGTATTTTGAATATTATAAATCAAATATTAATTACTTAGTATTAAATACTAATTTTATGAGGACACGTAAAAGCATATACATCATGAAAGAGAAGGAAAAATTTCTTAAAAGAAAATTAGGGTAACCTTATAATTAGATATATAATCTAAAATAAATAATTCTTTTTTCGGTCGATACTCATCAGAGAAATTCATTGATAGATGGTTATACGTAGGTTGGAATTGTTTGAAAAAAAGGTTTTTTTTTCTTTCTTTTTTTCGATAGGAATGAGAAATTAAGAGAAATTACAAACCGTGCGGGGGGTTGGGCGGTAGTGAAAATTTATACTAAAATAAATACTAATTGATAAATTATGAATTAGATATCAAAATATTTTGAATATTAGAAATTATTTTTAACAAGTTTTTTTTTTTTTTTTTTAAATTATGAATTGAATATTATTCAATTGATATTAAATATTGATTAATTGATAAATTATAAATTAAATATTAAAACATTTAAAATATTATAAATTATTTTTGACAAGTTTTATTTTATTTTATATTTTTTATTTTTGACAAAATATATTGTGAAAGGTAGACATATTACACCTGATAAGTTCAAATGTTGCCGCCTAACCATGCAGCCCCCGCCCGGTTTCGACCGGGGGTCCGGTGAGCTTCGGCCACTGGACCGGTTCTGTTATAATAATAGTGTCGATCCCAGGGGGCCATCCCCCCAGGCAACACCTGCTCCCTTGATTTAAAGGGGCAGGGCTGGGTTTATTGCCCAGCGCCTGAGGCGCCCCCCCTTGAGGGGGAATGCCGACGGGATCGACGCAATTTTTCACCTGCCACCCCATGAGTCTCGGCTTGTGGGTGGTCCCACATAAATAGGGCCTTTGTGCCTGACCCGTACAAGTGGGGTACGTGGAAAATATCATGCAGTTACTAGTTCCCCACTGAACCCACTATAACAGCTTAAATAATTACTGCCACTACTGCCAGGAAGAGTCCATTAAGCTGTTCCACTGTCCAATAGTTAACAATCTGTAGCAGTCATTTCCAGACTGCAGGTTCAATCCTGGCTAAGGGTGAGAGTAACACAGAATAACAATTAACAACACCCAACTATGTTGTTATTGAAACATCAAGCTAAGACAATCCAATGTCGTGTCTGTACAGGTTTTTATTTTTGACAAGTTTTCTCATCATAGACTATTATAAATATTTCTAAATATTATAAATATTATAAATTAAATATTAATTAATTAATATTAAATATTAATTGATAAATTATAAATTAAATATTAGAATATAATATAAATCATATATCAAATACTAAGATATTTTGAATATTATAAATTATATTTGACAATTTTTTCAAAGTTCCGTCATGGCTCCCGAATACGACAAGAAAATTCCCGAGTTCGAAAAGAAGGTTCCCAAGTCCGAGAAGGTTCCCGAGTCCGACAAGAAATACCTGAAGAAGGCCGGAGGGTATATCGGCCGAAACGTTGTACAAATAACAATGAAGATGAGGACAATAGTCCGAACAACGCTAATAATACTAATCTTCAAGCCTCATCTCAAACATTCAGAGAAAAAGGTTTTTTAAGTTTTTTTAATTATTTTTGACAAAATTATAAATCAAATATTAATTAACTAATTAATATTATCAATATATATATATATATATATATATATATATAAATAAATGTAAGGTAATCCAAATGACTAGTTGTAAGGGATGTAAGGGATTTTTCTATTTGGAATCTTCAAAATCTCACTGTATAACCATACTGTATGCTCTTGTAGGTGTAAACATATATTCATACAAGCATTTTTTTATAAATCCCTAAAGAGAAGTCAATATATAATAATCAATAAATTAGATTATATACAGATATATATATATATATATATTAGATAATATCTAACTTTCTAAGAAAGAAAAACTTAACAAGCCGTCATCCCATAATAATTTATTTCGACCAGAAACTCAAAAGATTGTTTTTTTTTAATTTTAAAAAAAATTATTTTTTAAATTTTAAAAATCTTTTGAGTTTCTGGTCAAAATAGATTATTATGGGATGACGGTTTGTTAAATTTTTCTTTCTTTGAAAATTTTATATATATATATATATATATATATATATATATATATAAGATTTTTGGATGTTTGTTTTTTATAGAAGCATTGTTGAATAAATTATTATTTATATTTTGCTTGAAGGCAATTATAATGCATGTATCGCATAAAATTCAATAATTATAGAAAATAATCTTGACAAGTGAATCCCGGCGAGCCATCCTTTGCCGGGATTCACTTGTCAAGATTATTTTCTATAATTATCAAATTTTATGCGATACATGCATTATAATTGCCTTCAAGCAAAATATAAATAATAATATATATATATATATATATATATATATATATATATAAAAATGGGTATTTGTGTATAATATTACCCTCTAATTTTTGGTAAAACATCTTTGGTATATAATGTATGTTGGCTTTTGGAATTTGTAGCATTTCTTTTTTTTTTTTTTAGATGATATGTTATACTAGCATGACCTAATTATTTAATTATTACAACTAGCAAATATATGCACCCTCCGGGTGCAAGTATTTAAGTTTTAATATAATAAAATATCATATTAAATTAGAAAGGCCAATGAAACTGAATAAAAATGCAGATAACATGATTTGGAACAGAGGGGGTATGATTGAAAAATAGAACAACTTTGAAACTAACTCTTCCATCATTTTCAATTACTCCTATTCCTAATTTAACTATTTAGTTAAAATAGGAAGTAAAGAATAATATTACAGTTATTTCTTTTTGTTAAGGGATTTCTTTTAAGATTTATTGAAGAGAATTTTGCTCATATTCAATAAGATAAAACTAAACAATTAGAAATCAATAATATTAAGCACATATTTATTAAAATCAAATTTTTTAAGATCAATATGCAAATTAGCCTTCCCATTCACACTGTAAACTGCTATTTTGTTGTATATATAAATACAATTGTATGTTATTAATATGTAGACATAGTCAACAGTATTAATAATGTAAAACAATTTTATTAATAACTGAGGTTTAAATAAAAATAAAATCATGGAGAATGTGATGTAAATAACAAAGGGAATGGTGACTTGTATAGTAATATAGTTTCGGTTACAGACAGAAAAACCCACAATCTCCATTATAATAAGATATATATATATTATATATATATATATATATATATATATATAAAATGTATATTTGTGTATAATATTACCCTCTAATTTTTGGTTATGAAATTCTAGAAAAAACATCTTTGGTATATAATGTATGTTGGCTTTTGGAATTTGTAGCATTTCTTTCTTTTTTTTTTTTTAGATGATATGTTATACTAGCAGGACCTAATTATTTAATTATTACAATGTTTGATATGTTTACTTAAGAGCTATTGCAAAATAGTTCAATATCTAAAGAGTATAATTGTTATATACCCCCTTTACTCGAGTGTATATAATCGGAGAGAGTTCATCTGTTATATACCCCTTTACACGGGTGTATATAATCAGTAGAGAGTTCATCTGTTATATGCCCTTTACTCGGGTGTATATAATCAGTAGAGAGTTCATCTGTTATATGCCCCTTTACTCGGGTGTATATAATCGGTAGAGAGTTCATCTGTTATATATCCCTTTACTCAGGTGTATATAATTGGTGGAGAGTTCATCTGTTATATATCCTTTACTCGGGTGTATATAATCGGTGGAGAGTTCATCTGTTATATATCCCTTTACACGGGTGTATTATAATCAGTGGAGAGTGTTCTCGGGTATGCAATAAAGAGAGTCATTTAGGGTGTATAATGGAGAGAGAGACAGAGAGTTATATAAGATTAGAGATTATATTTCTTACTTTTTAACTCTTCTGGTTACTGACTGGTTGCTTACTGCCTTTGTAGTGATACGAATAATAAAGAAAGCTGGAAGTTTACTCACCAAAAGCAAAAATAACAATGATGAAAATAGGCATTTGTGTTACATAATTATTAGATTCCTAATATTTATGTACAGTTGTGTAGAAACAAAATGGCGTTTTAAGTGCAGCCAGCGGCTTTGAAGGGTTGATTGACAAGGTTTGACCTCAGTCCTGATCCTACCTTCCGGTCCACCATGAGAAAAGACCCTCTTCCTGTTTTAGATCAGTAAGTAAGTTTTAGTTACAGAGTAGCGGCCGAGCTCGAAGGTTGTAAGTTGCGTATTACGCGCTGCCGTCCATCTGCGCACATTGTCTGGTTGAGGATTTCGAAATAAAATATGATCAAAGTAAATCGAAGTCTTGTGTTATTACCTAAAAAACTACCAATGACACAGGGCTTCTGATAAAGAGAAATCCCCAAGGGAAGACTAGACACAAAGTCCCCAAGACAAAGTCCAGACGCTAGACAAGACGTTAGAAGATACCAAAGATGACCGGAAATAGAAGTAAAGAAAGAAGGTATGCAACATTTGTGCATGGGTTTGGTGCAAGTAAAAATAAAAATTATATTTTTGGACCAATCAGAGGCCTTCGCGCCTAAACAAGAAGTTTAAAAAAAAACAAATTTTGACTCCACATCACTCACTGCAAAGATTTTTGCCTGCTGCTATCAAACAGATCATCCTTAAATGTAGCAGTGGTATATCCACAGGTTCAGCTAGTCAAGATTATTATACTTTTTACATATTGAAGTATTTAGCAATAGCTCTTAAGTAGACATATCAAACGTCGTAATAATTAAATTATCATACTGTGGTATTGTTATATACAGTCACTGGACCCAACAAAGAACACAACACTTGTATATATAAAGATATAAAATTATATTTTTATTCCTTGATTGTGTGTAGACTGAGAGTCGTCGGCAGACACCGGAGTCTCGATCTCCCAACCCAGATTTCTAAGGACTTTTTATAATTGTTCAACTCAACAAGGTCATGCCTCTTTGATCGTGTCACCTACACAGTTTTCCTGTAGATGCACCTCCTCACCCACACAGCCTGTTTTCATTAGTTATGGGCTGCACCTACACATTTTCTGTGTCTACACAGTGTAAATGTACACCTGCATTTTTCGGGTGCCAAAGGGTCAGTTCAATGTGTTCCAGGCCATATCCTGTTTTTATTTTCAGGCTCATGTTTGACATACATGCATTTCCTGTGTACAGCACCAGGTTCCCAGTGAGAATTCATTGACTAGGTAATATATTACAAAGCATTATATTCAGTCCACTTAACTAAGACTTTTGTATATATATATATATGTGTGTGTGTGTGTGAAGAAAAAGTGAAAGTGAGTCCGACAGTAGGTAATATAATAAATGTAGTTTATATAGAGTAATGTTTATTTCGCCTATGCTGCAGTGTTTCAATAGATCTTCATCAGGGGTTTCATTGGTTGAGAAAATAAGAAATCTGCGAGCCTCTGTTGCTTTATGGTTCGTAAATTTATTTAAAATTGTTGACGAACACAGTTGTTCGTATATTTTAAAAAACAAAAACAAACGCCAACAAACAGTTCATTCACTTATGCTAGGGGAGATGTGTGTGTGCAAGCATGAGTGTGTATTATATTAAATTATAATTAATAACACACACACACACACCACACACACAGACATCTCATCGAGCGTAAATGAATGAACCATTTTTCGGCGTTTGTTTTTTTAAATATACAAACGCTTGCGTTCGTCAACAATTTTAAATAAATTTACCAACCATAAGGCAACAGAGGCTCGCAGACTTCTTATTTTCTGTGATAAACTATTTTTCCTCAAACTAACAAAAGCCCTGATGAAGATCTATTGAAACAGATCAAAACACTGCAGCATTGGCGAAATAAACATTACTCTTTATAAACTTGTGTTTTTTCAATTTTTTTCACAATATTACACACACACACACATATATATATATATATATATATATATATATATATATATATATATATATATATATATATGAAGAAAAGGAATATTTAAGTATAGACATATAAAAATATCCTTTGATCTTAACATCCTGTGTCTGTTATATTTTTGAAAACATTTTCTTAACACAGATCAATATATATATATATATATATATTTAGTATACCAAACTTGTTGGTAAATCCTCGCGGTGAGAAAAAACTCAGCAAATAGTTTGATTGTAAAAATATATTACCAAACATCACCCGGGGAGAAAAAAGGTCTTCGAAAAAAGAGAAGACCAAGATAATCGCACCAACCAAAAATAATCTATTGGTACAATATTTGGCCAAAAGAAAAAACAATTTATATGTATATATATATATATAAGATATATATATATATTCATACAAAATCAACAGGTAACTAAAGCTAATAAGTAAAAAGTGCTCAATACCTAAGTAGAGCAAATAATAAAGATAAACCTAATGAGTCAGATAAACCTACTAAAAGTTTCGCTTAGTGCTCTTCAGGGCTAAGAGTCGGATCTTACTCTTTATTTGAAAAATAAAAACTTTAAATGGAAAATTCTTTATTGTAATCAAATTGGCTTTGGTAGAATATTAAAACTGAGATGTCTTTTTGTATTATTTAGATTTTTCAGACTGTTGTCGAACAAGAAACACCGGAAGAAAGCAACCCTGATTTTCTGGGCTTTTAAATACATCGACTGCACCTCTGGAAAAGGGTTGGGGCTTGCCATAAGGGCAATAGGGTTGGGACAATCATATAGGTGCTAAGGCTTGATTGTTCAGAAGGGGTGATTCTGACTGACTGTCTAGCCTAAGTAAGAGTCAAAATCGAGTGTCATGGACTGCTCAGCCACCAGGGTTCCATCCTTAAGCATCATGGATCACCACCAATGGCCAACAGGTGGCCCCATTGGAGGGGTCTTACCCCTCTGCAGAGGTGCAGTCGGTGTATTCTAAAGCTCCAATAGACAGGATAATAATTATAACCTGGAAGAAAGCAATACTTAATGAAGAAACACGCTAAAAATTCTTGTATAAAACTAATTTTATTACAATAAATCAGTGTCATTTGTAAGAAAAATAAATATAGAAATTATATGTTATCAATGTTTAGAATAGACGAATTTTGTGGTTTGACCTCGGGTCAACTTGAATGTTTTTCAATGCCATCCTAATGTAGTCTATGTCACACAACACACCACAAACAATATATTTAATACTTATGTTCCTTAATTGCACAACCATTACCATCTTGCAACACCCTCTGGTGTCCAAATCATCCAAGATAAAATGTAAATCCTGATTAAGAATTTTCGGACCAAGACACCAATAAGCACCCCAGGTGCGACCTAGATTCAAAATGACATGTTTTGCTTTTCACCGTTAAAATCCGGTTGTTTGTTAACAGACGATTTTTAGACACACTTTTTTTTTAAATTATAAAACTAAAAACGAAAGACACGTTTTTATATCAAAGACACTTTTGAACAAATTTATAGCAATTCTTTTTTAATTATAAAACTTTTAACGTTAGACACGTTTAACACGGGAATGGTTAAAGCTATAAAAAGTATGGACCTTGATACTAATAGGCACCCTAGCCCAAATTTGTTTTTTTATTAACTATCCGTAGAGGCACATGGAAAATAAATAAACATGTCTTTCGTTTTAAGTTTTATTAAAAAAATATAACAATATTAGTTTATCTTTAGTGCAAAATTAATTTTTCACATGCTAACAACAACAACATGAAATAATTAATTTTTTTAATTAAAATCAAAAACTATTTTAGTATAAAAACGTGTCTTTAGTTTGTATCGGCTGTTGATTTTGTTTACTAACAACCTGTGAAAAGCAAAATTCAGTTCCTTTCAAAACTGATCTCAGCTAGAGTGCCTATTAGTTACTTGGTCTGTTTTATAACAGTGTATATTTGCATGTAGTTTTGTGGTTAAAAAACATCAGAAAGAACCATTGGCACTCGAGCATCTACACTTTACTAAATTTGGTCCTCTTTACAAAGTTTGCATAATCTTGTTTTAATGTTTGGAGTCATTAGTTTTATATTAAGAATTTGTTTCTATGCCTGCATTTGGATATGAATTCTAATCATTTGTTAATTTTTTTTTTTTTCCTCAGGCTATTTTTTCTTCTAGGCAAAGGTTACAGTATTTTGATATATTATTATAATCTGGTGCTATTTTTCTTACTTTCTAGGTAATTGTTGGTATGTTTTAGGTTTCATTTTTTGAGGTCCCTAATGTATCTAGTGTTATGCTGTGTTTGTATTTTTTTTCCTTGTTAAATGACATCTTGTATGTGTAGCTCCTCTATTTCTAGGTGCCTTCTGTTATGCCTATGTATATTTTTTTCTGTGTTTTGTTTAGATTTACTTGGTATACAAAATGGCATGGTAAACAACATTAGTTTGTAGGCAATTTCCATTTAGAGGACATTCATATTTTATTTTGCGATTACAAGTGTTTTTTTTTTTTGGTTGTTGTTGTTGTTTGTGGTGTTAGGGACAGACAGAAATAGGAGGCTCATTTATTTTGTATAGATTTAAAGAATTTGATGATTCTGATTTTGTACAGAACAACTTACAACAAACCAAAAACTTTTCATTGTTTGTTTTGTGTTAGGGACTGATAGAAACAGGAGGCTCATTTATTTGTATAGATTCAAGGAATTTGATGATTTTGATTTTGTAGAGAACAACTTACAACAAACCAGAAAGTTTTTCCCTTAAAGATTACTTTTCATTTTTCCATATACTTCTCTGGCTCTGTAGACAATTTTGTGAGCCTCGTCAAAATGTGGGGCCAAATCCTTTTTCACTCGTTCCATCCACTTCTGAACGGTGGAATTGGTTTCATACAACTGTTCCTCATGTACAGCATTAAGTTGCATTAGTTCACAGGCACCAAGAATATCACAGATGGAAATTACAGGCTGGTTGCAAAGATACAGTCCATCATTGAGGAACGCCTTTTCTAAATGTTCAACTGTTTTGGATACTTCTCCTTTAAAGTGATCAACTCTCTTCCAGTTGATTGGCTTACTGGTCAACCTGGGTTCAATCAACTGAAAAAAAGAAAAAAAATATTTCTGTGAATTTTTGAGACGAGGCTTGATAATTTGTATTATTTGCATTATTCAGACTATTGTCCTCATTTCCCTGAATTTTTTAGATGAGGCTTGATAATTTGTATTATTTGTATTATTCAGACTATTGTCCTCATCTTTATTGTTAAGATACTAATTCTCTGAATTTTTGAGACAAGGCTTGATAATTTAAATTATTCGGACTATTGTCCTCATTTCCCTGAATTTTTTAGATGAGGCTTGATAATTTGTATTATTTGGATTATTCGGACTATTGTCCTCATCTTTATTGTTAAGATACTAATTCTCTGAATTTTTGAGACGAGGCTTGATAATTTAAATTATTTGGATTATTCAGACTATTGTCCTCATTTCTCTGAATTTTTTAGATGATTTGTATTATTTGGAGTATTGTCCGTTGTTTTTTTTTCTATTTATTAATTTTGATTAGTATTTTCTATTTTGTGTTTGCATTCCTTTTAACCATCTGTCACATATGTATTTGTAAAAGTAAAGTTGTCGGGTGGCCTAATGTCAGTATTGGCCAGACAGCGAGGGAGTCTATCCCCTTTTCACTAGCGCTAGACCAAGGAGATTATTTTAGCATCTGAGGTGAAGCACCACATCTACCATCAGCTCCTCACTTTACCACACAGATCCCTGTGCTACTCATACGCTGAATTGGCGAGGGCCGGTATTGAACCAAGAACCTTGTGATTCCTATCCGAACTCTCTATTGACTGAGCTAAATGACTTTGACATAAGTAGTGACATAGTTTTTGTTACAGACAAAAAGAGACTGAATCTCTATTATGGTTGAAAATGCTTCATTTAAAAATTAAAGAAAAAAGAACCGAAATTTCCCAAGAATTGGGAGGTTACTTACAATACTACGGAATATCATGGCGGCATTAAGTCTGGTGTTAAAGTGTTGCCAGTGAAGATATTCATCCACTCGCATCTGTCGTTCAAAATCACTCGGATACCAACTGTCTTCAAGTTTATACTTTAAGGTCAAGTATTTCAGTGCCGCTATGCTGAAATTTAAAAAAAAAAAAAAATTAAGTCATTTTTGGTTCATCAAATCACCAAACTTATGAGTTTTCCTAATAGCAGCAGGAACTTCCAGTAAAGATTGACCAATAAAAAATGAGCCCAGAAAAGCATTTAAAATCAGGTACCAATTATCTTGAAAATTATACTGTAAGGTCTGGTATTTTAGTGCCACAACACTACAATTAAAAGAGAAAAAAAATTAAGTCATTTTTGGTTTATCTAAGTATATGATGTATGCCAAATCCCACTCCTATTTATGAACTTTCCCAACAGCAGCATGAACTCCCGGTAAAAATTGGCCAAACAGAAATGAGCACCGAAAAGCATTTAAGATCAGATACCAACTGTCTTCAAGTTTATACTTTAAGGTCAAGTATTTCAGTGCCGCTACGCTGAAATTTAAAACAAAAAAATATTAAGTCATTTTTGGTTTATCTAAGTATATGATGTACGCCAAATCACCACTCCTATTTATGAACTTTCCCAATAGCAGCAGGAACTCCCAGTAAAGATTGACCAATAAAAAATGAACCCTGAAAAGCATTTAAAAAGATTATGGTGTAAGGTCTGGTATTTTAGTGCTGCAACACTACAATTAAAAGGAAAAAAAATAAAGTCATTTTTGGTTTATCTAAGTATATGATGTATGCCAAATCACTACTCCTATTTATGAACTTTCCCAACAGTAGCAGGAACTCTCAGTAAAAATTGGCCAAACAGAAATGAGCACAGAAAAGCATTTAAGATCAGATACCAACTGTCTTCAAGTTTATACTTTAAGGTCCCATATAAATTTAAAACAAAAAATAATATTAAGTCATTTTTGGTTTATCTAAGTATATGATGTACGTCAAATCACAACTCCTATTTATGAATTTTCCTAATAGCAGCAGGAACTTCCAGTAAAGATTGACCAGACCAAGTAACCAATAAGAACCCCAGTTGGGAGCTATTTTGAAAGGAACACCTTTTGCTTTTCAGCATAAACCCCCGGTTGTTTGTTTAAAAACAACAGACGATTTTTTTTTGGATTAGAATTTCAATGTAAGATTTTTTAAAAGTTTGTTCATGTATATTTACAACCCAAAAGCACGTTTTTATACTAAAATAGTTTTAGACTTTAATAAAAACAATAGTTATTTCATATTGTTGTTGTTAATTCAATAGGAATTTTTTAATGTTTAAAAAACTTTAAACGAAAGACACGTTTTTATATTAAAATAGTTTTTATTTAATCAGAAGAGAAATGCAGATATGTTTATTTAAATGAAAATAGTTTTTATTTATAAAATATTTTTTATGTTTATTTAAATAAAAGGATGTTGGTGGAAAATTTGAGGTGCTTATTGATTACTTGGTCCGATTGACCAATAAAAGAAGGAGCACTGAAAAGAATTTAAAATCAGGTACCAATTATCTTGAAGATTTGAAGGTCTGTTATTTTAGTGCTGCAACAGTACAATTAAAAGAAGAAAAAAAATTAAGTCATTTTTGGTTTATCTAAGTATATGATGTACGCCAAAAAAATATTTAGTACCCATCAAGAATGAATAAAACAATAAAAGGAAAATAGAAAGTGTAGACCCATGCGAGCCAGTTAGAGATAATAACTATGTGGCTAGTTTTAAGAAAAAATGGGGACACTGAGACTGATAAAAAAAAAGTAATGGCTACAATTTTAGGAGAAATTGCAGACAGAAAGTCTGAGAAGAAAAGTTAGTATCTACTTTCTGGGTTGTCGAATCCATGGGGGTGTGTAGGGGTGGAACTGCATATATTCAGCTGGCTCAAGCCCCTCAGCAGTTTCAGACCAGCCGTTGGAGTGAGAGGTCGTTCCAGTAGCAGTAGATAGAAAATAGGCAGGGACCCACATCAGTGAAGCCAGCAATTTACTTATAGTTAAGACAACTTTCTTGCCAGCTGACAACATAGACTTAAGTGTCCTCAGCTCTACCACAAACTGCACAAAGTGTCACAACTTCCTCTTCCATTAGCGTCCTGTTATCAAACTTTGTGTTGTGTTTTTCATCCTTGTGAACCTGTCTCTAACTCATGCCCTTCGAATCGACCAGCACAGAACATTACAATGTGGGGTCATCGAGATTGTGCAACGAAGGTGCAGGACCAGGTATTATCATAATAAAATAACCCTGCCATAAAACTGAACCAACCAACAATCAAGCCAACCTGGATTTAGTTTCTGTGCACGTGAGAGAGGAAGAGAAAAACAGAAAAGAACAAAAGAAAACTTTTCCAGCTAAGAAAAGATATCTATTCTTGTCACCTGTGACCTACCTCATGTACAAATATTCTCACAGAGTATGGGGAGGGATATCCATTGTAATTTTCTGGGGGTAGAATTTGCCTCCTGTATTTCATTATAGTCATTAATTTGTTAAAACCGGTATGCAAATAATTCACACCATATACTATGTAAATATTTATATCTTAATGAAAGCACACATCGCAGGATTTTAAACAACTTAATGATATGGCCCATTTTGAGGCAAATCTTTCTCAGCTAGACCTTAATAGTGACATTGTTAATAAATAAGATGCTAATTATGTTGGATTATTTTGACATATATAGTTACCAATATTTACTATAAAAATGCATTGGAAATGATTTTTTTTACTATATAAATGCATTGGAAATGATTTTTACTATAAAAATGCATTGGAAATGATTTTTTACTATAAAAATGCATTGGAAATGATTTTTTACTATAAAAATGCATTGGAAATGATTTTTTACTATAAAAATACATTGAAAATGATTTTTTACTATAAAAATGCATTAGAAAGGATTTTAACTATAAAAATGCATTGGAAATGATTTTTACTATATAAAAATGCATTGGAAATGATTTTTACTATAAGAATGCATTAGAAAGGATTTCAACTATAAAAATACATTGGAAATGATTTTTACTATAAAAATGCATTGGAAATGATTTTTACTATAAAAATGCATTGGAAATGATTTTTACTATATAAATGCATTGGAAATGGTTGTTACTATAAAAAGGCATTGGAAATGATTTTTACCATAGAAATGCATTGGAAATGATTTTTACTATAAAAATACAATGGACAATGATTCTTTATCATGAGAAATATGGAAAGCTGGAGATTAGAATCACTTAGTAGGTGGCCTACATTAGCATGTCCATGTGTTGGCTTCCACAGGAGAACATCGCTTATGAGCTCGTCCCCGCTTCTCCGTCAGTGTCCCGTATGCCTAGTCTCACCCGGATGGTTTGTGAGATGGTGGGGCAGGTGGCCATATAGTTGCTTCCTTGTTGGGTGCTGTTTCCAACACTTGTTTAAGATTGCACGCAGCATTCTTGTGCAGGTCCCATCTAGCTTATTCTCAAGGCACTTTGTTAGGGTCCAAGTGGTGCAGCCATACAGCAGTACTAATATAATCACAGCCTGGAAGAATTGTCACTTTAAAGGATTATAACATGGTGTTTATTGCATTGTTTTATTTTTTCTATTTATGGAAGCCTTGACTGACAAGAATTTTTACTTGTGCATTTACACTGTAAGAATTCAAAGTGAATATTTGAAGAACATTCAACTCCGACAAGGGTTGAGGGACAATACATTTTATATAATACAGCACATAAATAAACAAGATACATAAACAATGGAAGATATGATAGTGTACATAAACATACATACATAAAAGTCACTGACAAGATAATATAAAAGTACACATAATATAAAGGTACAGACATGAGACTAAGAATAGTCCATGCTGTATAAATCACTTACAGTGACTAGTGGCCAGCGTTGAGGGCCGAAGCCCAACGAGAAGGGAATGACAATTGTCTAACCCAAGTGATCTCATAGCGAGGAAAGAGGTAGAAATGAGGAAGAGAAATTTGAATCATCTGCTTAAATATCATATGTCTCCTGGTGGGAACAAGCAACAACAAGCCGGGCAGATAACTCCTCAGGCAAATGAGAAATTAACCCCTACAACATGTTTTATTTTATGTATTTATTCATTTTCACATTACAGCTAAAATTACAATTTATAAGAATTTAGAGCAGGGAAGTATCAATTCTACTAGTGTTAAACTACTAATGGCTGTATTCAAAAAGATCATTAGTATGGGGGGTTAGGGTTAGGGGTTAGGTTTGGTTTGGTTTAGTTTGTTTTACAGCATATCAACCTCGGTGGGTCATTTAATGCCGACAAAGTTGTGAAATAAATTCATTCTTAATGCATAATACAATTTTGTTTATAAACTCATGTTTTTCTATTCAACCCATAGATTGGACCCTAACAGGTACTACCACTCCGGGTCAGTGGACCAGGGAGCAACGGTGATAAAGGGGTGCTTCACATTCCCCAAACCTCCAGAACTGGAACCTCACCATCAGATAGAGTTTAATGTCTTTCCCAGGACATGTAAACCCTCAGTCACCACCTTCTAGCACTGATATGATAAGGGTTGGGGCCGTTGGGGCAATCATATAGGTGCTAGGGCTTGACATAGCCAGCCGATTGATTGGAGGGGTCCTCTCTGACCGCCCGTCTAGCCTAAGAAAAGCCTAAAGTGGAATATTGCAAGTCATGGACTGCTCAGCCACCTGGGTACTATCCTTAAGCATTACGGGTCACCACCCACGGCCAACAGGTGGCCCCATTGGGGAGTCTTACCCCTCTGCAGAGGTGCAGTCGGTGCATTCTAACACCCCAGCTGACAGGGCGGTACTTGTTAGGGTTAGGGTTGTCAATAGAATATGTCTATATTCTATGGTATAATTTTATTTCCTTCAAAAAGGACAGAATGTCTTCTACTTCAAATAAATTTGGATGGTTGGATGGTTGACTGATTTTAACGGCATATCAACCCATCTGGGATTATGTCATGCCTAACAGATACTACAATCCCGATCGATAGGTAGACCATGCCTACAATTTAAAATTTGCAGGAGAGACATAAGGATATTCCACATTGACACAAACACGTGGGAGGTTGATGAAGAAAATCGAGCTGCCTGGCGCCTTAACATTAAGCAAGGCATGAAGAGGGGTGAGGTGGAGAGGAGTATAGTCTCGACAGCAAAGAGAGCCAGAAAAAGGGAGGGAAAAAAAACAGCAGCCCCACAAAGGATTACAGTTTGTGTGCAGTCAGTGCACCGAAGACTGTCACTCAGGAATTGGCCTGCACAGTCACTTGCGCAGATGCCGATTATTTATTTATTCATGAGGAGTGAAAGATTGAATCTATCCAAAAATGAAGGAAAGAAAACAAAAACCAAATAGTTACTGATTGTTATATTTCCAACTTCCGGTCATCACAGAACGTTTTCTTTCTTTTTCAAAGATGGCTGACGTTAAAGTAAACCATCATGGAACGGAAATGTCTCTCTAATCATGATAGCATAGAAATCAAACCTTAGAGGTAGAAAATCAAGCACCCTGGTGTCTTAATGTTAAGCAAGGCAGGAAGAGGAGTGAGGTGGAGAGGAGAAGCCTTAACAGCAAAGAGAGCCAGAAAGAGGGGGAAAAAAAACAGCAGCCACAGAAAGCATTACAGTTTGTGTGCAGTCAGTGCACCAAAGGGATGGGCTTGTAGAGTCACTTGCGCAGATGCAGATAATTTATTCAATTTTTAGACACTACTCCATCGTCCTTAGTGGATGGAAAGGTGCCAAGAAGAAACTACAAACCTTTCTCGGAGAACAAATCCATTGTCATCAATGACTGGAACTTTTTGGAATTGATTTATTTTGGTAAATTCTTCACTGAAATGTTCACCTGAAAAAATGTTTTAAAAAAATATGTAAATACAAGAGAATTATCTCCCTCTTATTGTGTACGTACACACCGTTTGACACTTTGTTTTGTTTTACGGCATATCAACCTCAGTGGGTCATTTAATGCGATAAAGTTTTGAAATAAATCAATTCTTAATGGATAATACAATTTTTTTATAAATACATTTTTCTATTTAACCCATAGGTGGGACCCTAACAGGTACTACCACTCCGGGTCAGAGTGGACCAGGGAGCAATGGTGATGAAGGGGTGCTCCACATTCCCCAAACCTCCAAAACTGGAACCTCACCATCAGATAGAGTTTAACGTCATTCCCAGGACATGTAGACCCGCAGCCATCGCCTTCTAGCACCCATATGATAAAAAGGGGTTGGGGCTTGTCATAAGGGCAATAGGGTTGGGGCAATCATATAGGTGCTAGGGCTTGACGTGACCAGCCAATTGATCTGAAAAATGTTTTTTTTAAATATGTAAATACAAGAGAATTATCTCCCTCTTATTGTGTACGTACGCACCGTTTGACACTGTTAAAGGTCAAAGGTAAATAAAATGTCTTCACCAGTCGACTCTGTTTTACTCATTACTTGCCCAGAGGTTGCCGTCATATCCATGTTTGTAACTGCTGTTTCATAGATTTATTTATTTATTTCATTTTTTTTTCAAAAGAATTTACTTTCTGATTCATACCTTTTCCAAGGGTATTAGTGCTATGTGAAAAATACAATCCAGGGAATGATCCCGAGATCCCAGAGAATGGCAAATTTTTTCAAAAGAATTTACTGATTCATACCTTTCCCAAGGGTATTAGTGTTATGTGAAAAATACAATCCAGGGAATGATCCCGAGATCCCAGAGAATGGCAAATATCGTGTATATCCTACCCTCCATCGGATATCCATTGTAAATACAAGAGAATTATCTCCCTTGCTGAGCCCGGCCATCTTATTGTGTAGGTACACACACTGTTTGACACCGATAAAGGTCACATGTGTGTGTGGCGCTAAAGTTAAATCATTTTGCAGACAGGAAATGAGGAGACAAGAAGGTAAGTGTCAATATGCAAATTATTCCTCCTCTGTCCAAATTTAGTATTAGCATATTAGAGAAACCATAGAATCTTTTGTGTTTATTGTAGTTTCCCGTTGAAGACAAATTGCGGAAAAAAGGAGAATAAGTGACAACTCCCGTCTTTTATAAAATAAAAGGTCTTCACCAATCAACTCTGTTTTACTCATTACTTGCCCAGAGGTTGCCGTCATATCCATGTTTGTAACCGCTGTTTCATAGATTCATTTATTTATTCATTTTTTTTTTCTCAATAGAATTTACTTTTTGATTCATACCTTTCCCAAGGGTATTAGTGCTATGTGAACTGTAGCTTGAAGACAAGTTGCGGAAAAGAGGAGAACAAGTGACAACTCCCGTCTTTTATAAAATCATAAAATACATAAATAAATAAAACAAACCTGGACTAGTTGGTTGGTTGGTTGGTTGATTTTAATGGCATTCACATTAACCCATTTCTGTGACTGACTTATTTCTTCTTCTATTAACTGCGACCCTGTATTAATTGGGTCAGGTACATGACTATGCACACCTCGCCTCACCTAGCCTATGTGACTGATCACATGACCGCTTGAACCTTTTACCCCATCTTATAACAAACGCTCAGTCTCTTCCACAAACTCGAAAGCGAACAGACGCATTTCACAATCTCTGCAGAACACAACACATTTTTTTTTACCTTCATAACGGTCTGTTGAGAACCTTGAACTTTTCCCCTTTTTTCCGGACCTCTTAGCTTCATAGTGTTGCGTCAGGGTGACTTCTGATATGAACAGTCCACTTTGGAGAGTCTGCCGCCACCAAGGGCGGTCCTGAGCCAAATTTTCCCAGCTGGAAGATTTGGCTCAGGACTGCACTCGGTGTTTCACGTTATTCCTCAATATACTTCTATAGTAAAATCATCTTTCCAATCTATTCTTATAGTAAAATCTAATTTCCAATGCATTTCTACAGTAAAAATCTCCTTTCCAATGCATTTCTATAGTAAACTCTTCTAGTATGTCCAATAACAAAATTTATTTTTTTGTCTTTCTGTGCATTCCTATAGTAAAATATCCTTCATCAATATATATATATATATATATATATATATATATATATATATATATATATATATTGTTCTTGTTCATTCTATTGTCTTCAGTTTTTCCTTTTTCGTTGTTTTCATAGACCGCTTGGTTAAAACTATCTGTCGAAGTTACGCAGCCAAGTAAGGCAGAATAGACACAGTAAAATCATATCCACACGTCCCAGTGATTTTCTTTCCTCACCATCACAAGCTAGCTGTAAATACATTTCGGTTTTTTCCTAGTTGAGTAACATGAGTGACCCAGAAAAAACAGGACCCAAATTATTTATTTTACCATTAAACTAACCCTAAACCCTAACCCTAACTTAAGTTGTACTTAAGTTTAAAAAAAAAAATTAAAATTAACTGTTTTATTACAAAATTTGTAGGTTCTGTTTTTTCTGGGTCAGCCTGTAATATTATCTCTTAACATCCTGTTGAAAATTTTCAAGTCCAGAGGCCCAGTCCTATAAGGATTTATCAATAAATGGCTAAAAATGGCCTTTTCATTTAAAGTTACCTGTTATTTCCCTTAAATCAAAGACTTCTAAATATGTTTAATATTACATTTAAACAAAGTCCAGAGGTCCAGTCCTATAAGGATTTATCAATAAATGGCTAAAAATGGCCTTTTCATTTAAAGTTACCTCTTATTTCCGGTAAAAAGACTGCTAAATATTTTTAATATTACATTTAAACAAAGGGTGTACTAGGAAAACAAATGTGACTTCCGTCCGGGTGGAATGAGGTCGTATAGGATGTTAAGAGTTATATTACTCATAGGCCACAGTCCCAAGCCGATTATCGTTCAGTTGTGTCGGATGTAAAAAGTGGCCGAATAAATTGTCCTTTATTATTAAAATGATATCACCCCAAAATTCCAATTTTTTTTTCGCGCATAAGTTTCTTGCCTCAAGAATTAATAAAATAAGTTTTAAGTGATTAAAATACGTATATAATGAAAATAGCTCCGAATTCAAATTAGCCAATGAGATTACAGATTTTATCTGGAATGTAAACATCAGCTGATGTTCTGTGTTTATGAAATAAAAAAATATTAATTTAGAATGACCCTCACCCCCCCCCCCCCAAATTCCTAATAATATGCTTTAGTAACTAAAGCAAACAATAATAATGCTTTAGTAACTAAAGTAAACAATTTTTTTTCTTCAGGAAAAATTTCAAAATATAATTTTCAATTAAAGAACTGGCTTTTTAGAAAATCGGGGAAAAAAAATGAATAGTATTTCGTATACAGATATTAAAAATGCTTAGTTTATACTAGTATAGCTACTGGCAAAATATTTTTAAAAAGTCCCAGATGTAAAATAAAAAAAAAATAAAAAATAAAAAAATGAATAGTATTTCGTATACAGATATTAAAAATGCTCATTTTTATACTAGCTACTGGCAAAATGAACCTAAAATGCGTATGACTTTAGCCCCCCTACAGAAAATAATTTACCAAAAATCAGGGAATTATCGGATTTTAATGAAACTTTCAGTGTTTATTTATCAATGAACGATCTTTATAATGCATTATTTATTTTAGGTCACTTAATTTTGACCCCCCCTCTTATGTTGGGGGCGTAAATTGTTTTGCGAGTTGGTCATTTTCGATACTAATTACAGTATAAATAAAGAGATAAAAGACCGAACTTATGAATAGAAACAACAAAAATTTACGCGATATGCGAAATACTATTTTTTTTTTTTCTAAAAAGCAAATTCGCTTATTACTCATTTTATTTACGTGAATTGTTGTCACATGATGCGAAATACTATTATTTTTTTATTTTTCTAAAAAGCAAATTCGCTTATTACTCATTTTATTTACGTGAATTGTTGTCACATGATGCGAAATACTATTATTTTTTTATTTTTTCTAAAAAGCAAATTCGCTTATTACTCATTTTATTTACGTGACTTTTTGGTAGGTAAAATGCACATCTTCGCTGGAGGTGGCCATTTTGTTTACTTATTTATATTTCGAATACACGATTCTCATTCGCTAATTCTGTTTTCGGAGCTACTCCATTTTTCTTCGTATTTTTTTACAAAGTAGTCCGTTTAAATTTTACTTTTCGCATAATATCAAGAAAGGCCACTGATTGCGAAAACTTTTTATTAGCCTTTTTTGATTTTTAATTAATAATTACGCTAAAATTATTACCGCTAATTGTTTCCCTACGTAATTCGAAAACTAAGCCTCTTTTGACGTCTGGGACTGTAGCCTATCAACTATAGGCTACGGGCCCAAAGGCAAAAAAGGCTCTAGTTTTTGATTTAATTTGTAATTTTTAGGGTGGGAAAAAAAAAGCGGCCAAATGAATGCTTATAGACTCCTGAATATCACACTATTTTTTTTTATGCGTAAATGTTGCACATATTAAAGTTTTCCGTGGGTACCACCAATTTTCCCCATGAAATTTACCCCCCCCCTACTATATTTAACATAATAAAACTTGCATAAAGGTTAATATTATCTTAAAAAATTTTTATTCACTCGAAAGAAGAAGCATTAAACAAACTCCTAATGATTTTTAACAAATTTTTTCGGCTTACAAAAATAATGCAAATTATAAACGAAAAACAATGTTTACATTTTTTCACCGTTAAATCAATTGAAATTTAACGTAGCCAAAAACAAGTTAAAATTAAAATACTCATAAAACATTTATTTTCTGGTGTGTTTACATTATACACTTCTTCTTCGCTTGAAGCAGACACAAATCAATTGAAATTTAACGTAGCCAAAAACAAGTTATAACTAAGGTTTTTTTAAATTAAAATACACATAAAACATTTATTTTCTGGTGTGTTTACATTATACACTTCTTCGCTTGAAGCAGACATGTTGAGTGATAACTCATGCTACGGTGATCGTGATTGGTTAATTTTATCAGCAGTCAATGAAAGATGTATTCTGATTGGCTACTTCGTTGTACGTAGCTAACTAAAATTTTTAGCATCTAATTTGTGTATTAGAATATATATTATTAACTAACATGAAAAAACGGTAACTCAATAAAGATACAGATATGTTTCTCATGATTTTATACATATTTCTCTAAAAAATAATGCCCACCGCATATTTTTACAAGTTAAAAGTCATCTTTTTCGCCTTGGGAAACCGACCTACTAGGGTTAGGGTTAGTTTAATGGGAAAATAAATGATTTAGGTTCTGTTTGTTCCTGGGTCAACCTGTAATATCATGTTACGCAACTAGGAAATAACCTACATTTCAATAGTTTTTATTGAAACGAATTAAACAGGAAAGGTTACAAAGTAGCCGTTAGACAGCTTTAGTTGTTTCTCCAGATCATAAATAAAAACCTTACAATCTATTAAGAAACTTTGAGGGGACTCATTCAAAGCAAATATGTGTATCCCACGATGCACTAAATCAAAAATCTATCTGCATCACTGCCTTCTAGCCTTCTTCAGATATGATTCAGTAACGTTAAAGACCCCTTTTCAATGATATGTTATATTAAAATCCTTTTCCAATGCACTCCTATTGTAAAATACACTTTCCAATGCATTTCTATAGTAAAATTCTACTTTCAATGCATTTCTATAGTAAAATACACTTTCCAATGCATTTCTATAATAAAATCTTTCCAATGCATTTCTATAGTAAAATACACTTTCCAATGCATTTCTATAGTAAAATACACTTTCCAATGCATTTCTATAGTAAAATTCTACTTTCAATGCATTTCTATAATAAAATCTTTCCAATGCATTCCTATGGTAAAATATCCTTTTCAATGCATTCTATAGTAAAATTCTACTTTCAATGCATTTCTATAGTAAAATTCTACTTTCCAATGCATTTCTATAATAAAATCTTTCCAATGCATTCCTATGGTAAAATATCCTTTTCAATGCATTCTTATAGTAAAATATCCTTTCCAATGCATTTCTATAATAAAATATCCAATGCATTTCTATAGTAAAATCTCTTTTCCAATGCATTTCTATAGTAAAATCTCTTTTCCAATGCATTTCTATAATAAAATTTTCTTCCAATTCATTTCTATAGTAAATTCTTCTAGTATGTCCAATAACAAAATTCATTTTTTTGTCTTTGTGTGCATTCCTATTGTAAAATACCCTTTCCAATGCATTTCTCAAGTAAAATCCCTTCCAATCTATTTCTATAGTAAAATCAACTTTTCAATGCATTTCTATGATAAAATCCTCTTTCCAATGCATTTCTATAGAAAAATCTTCTAGTATGTCCAATAACAAAATTTATTTTTTGTCTTTGTGTTTTATGTGACCAACAACAATAAAATCACAAAAAAAATTTATTTTGTGTATTAGTTCCTACTTAAGATATTTGCTATAAAAACGTTTATTGACTTCATCTAAATCGAAATAAAATCAGGAATCCACTGCATATCATTAAAAAAAAACAAGTGGGTCCTACTTTTTGTCTGATATTTTCTATAGTAAAATCCCTTTCTAATGTATTTCGATAGTAGATTTTACTATCTCCTGTCCATTTCTATAGTAAAATTCTACTTTCAATGCATTTATATAATAAAATCATTCCAATGCATTTCTATAGTAAATTCCCCTTTCCAATCCATTTCTATAGTAAAAATCCCTTTCCAATCCATTTCTATAGTAAAATCCCATTTCCAATCCATTTCTATAGTAAAATCCCATTTCCAATCCATTTCTATAGTAAAATCCCATTTCCAATCCATTTCTATAGTAAAATCCCTTTTCCAATGCATTTCTATTAGTAAAATCCCTTTTCCAATGCATTTCTATAGTAAAATCCCCCAACAATGCATTTCTATAGTAAAATCCCCAACAATGCATTTCTATAGTAAAATCCCCCAACAATGCATTTCTATAATAAAATCCCTTTTCCAATGCATTTCTATAGTTTTTTTGTGTCTTTTTGTTTGTTTTATGTGACCAACAACAATAAAATCACAAAAGAAATCTGTTTTGTGTATTAGTTCCCACTTAAAACAGTTATTATAAAAACACCAATTGACTTCATGTAAATCAAAATCAAATTAGCCATCCACTTCATATCTTAAAAAAAAAACAAAAAAAAAAACAAGTGTGTCCTACTTTTTGTCTGACATTTAAAATTCTATTTACAATTGTCTTCTAAAGTAAAATCCCCTTCCAATACATTCCTATTGTAAAATACCTTTCCTAATGCATTTCTATAGTAAAATTCCATTTCCAATGTCCATTTTTCTGTCCATTTGTATAGTAAAATTCTACTTTCAATGCATTTCTATAGTAAAATCTCCCCCCCCCCCCCAATCCATTTCTATAGTAAATTCCCTTTTCCAATCCCTTTTCCAATGCATTTCTATAGTAAATTTTTCCAATGCATTTCTATAGTAAATTCCCTTTTCCAATGCATTTCTATAGTAAAAATCCTAATACTTTCAATGCATTTCAATAGTAAAAATTCTGGCATTTCAATAGTAAAATTCTACTTTCAATGCATTTCAATAGTAAAATTCTACTTTCAATGCATTTCAATAGTAAAATTCTACTTTCAATCATTTCTTAGTAAAATCCCTTTCCAATCCATTTCTTTAGTAAAATCCCTTTCCAATCCATTTCTTTAGTAAAATCCCCTTTCCAATCCATTTCTTTAGTAAAATCCCTTTCCAATCCATTTCTATAGTAAATTCCCTTTTCCAATGCATTTCTATAGTAAATTCCCTTTTCCAATGCATTTCTATATAAATTCCCTTTTCCAATGCATTTCTATATTAAATTCCCTTTTCCAGTGCATTTCTATAATAAATTCCCTTTTCCAATGCATTTCTATAATAAAATCCCCTTCCAATCCTTTTAAATCAAAATCAAATCAGCCATCCACTTCATATCTTAAAGAAACAAACAAAAAAAAAACAAGTGTGTCCTACTTTTTGTCTGACATTTCTCAGAAATCAAGAAAGAAAAAAAAAAAATCCCACAAAAGATCTTAGATAACATCAACTTACCTTTGTCTTGAACTTTACCCCCACATTGATTAACAATGTGTAATTTAACCCAGAAACACAAAACTGTGATCGAGTGAGATAACTATTCTTCATGTTTAAAGCCACGTGTTATTTCACAATACTAAATATATTTTCTTTATCTTAATATTCATTTCAATGTGTATATTCTAAAAGTTTTTATTTTGTGAGAATGGTTAGTTTTAAAGTGGGGCTCCTTTTGTTGTTGTTGTTGTTGTTGTTTTTTTGTTTTTTTTTTGGTACTCTAAAATAAAAACATCAAATTTTAATCATCGTCGACAAAAAAAACAAAATTACGGTCATAAAATGTCGAGCCCTGATATCCATGGTGTAGTACTTTCCAGTCTTTCGTGTGTGTGTAGTGAGTTACACATACATAGACACACTTAAAAACACAATGAAAATTTTTGTAAAATATAAATAACTAATTATAAACAACTCTAATGGGCTGAACCACTTTTGGGAAAGGGGATGGCAGGGCAGTTGAATGGTCTATTTAACCATTTCAAATAAAAGTTCTTTATACACAAATAATGAACACTTTTCATTTCTAAGTAGTAACAATATTCTATCACAAAAAATTTTAAAATAAATTTAAAAAAAAAAAAAAAAATTGGGTAATCCTTAACTATTTCCTCATAAATTCCTACCATAAAATAAACTGAACCCTCATTTTATGTCCATGTTTTTGCAATAAATGTTTTATTTTTCTTGAACCCGTTATTTTACAATACTAAATATATTTTATTTATTTATTTTAATATTCACTTCAATATTACAAGCATTTAGCTGAAAAACGCTGACATTTTCAAATTTGCGACTTTAATCAGTTCAGTTTGCAATTTCTCAAGTATTTTTTAACCAATCTTAAAAAGATTTATATGGATGGAAAGAGAATAGAGTAATCTTTCTAAATATATAACTTTTATCGGTTTTCATCAATTGAATTATTTTTTACATCGAGTTAAAACCGTATTTTCGGTCGAACAGCTGAAAACAAAAATATGACCGTTTTTTTTAAGGATAAATTTTACACGTTGTTTTGTTTTTCAAAATCAAAGTAGTTAATCTTTATCAATATTCTTGAAATTTTGCACTCAAATAGAAGACACCTGGAAGTACAAACGGGGTATTTTTTTTTTGTTTCTAGGACCCGTGAAAATAAAAAAATATGAGAGGGCAAAGTTAAAGGTTATTTGCTTAAAAAATATGAAAGACGCAAAAAAGACGCACATGGTCTGTGATTTTAGAGGCTTTCAAAATTATTTTCCTATAAAATTTGTGAAATTTAAAGATTGCCAAGTGCTTCGCGATTTGATCTGAAAGTTTTGATTTTGAAGAAAAAACTCGAATTTACGTTACTTTCGGTTGTAAAAACAGCCTGTCAACTGACGTCATAAATAGGACCGTATTGATTTAAAATCACAATTTCTCGTATATTTATTGTTCAATCTTAAAAATATTCATATGGTTGAAAAGAAAAGAAAATAATCTCTCTAAATATGTAATTTGTATGTGTTTTTATTAATTGAATATTTTTTACAGCGAGTTAAAAACGTATTTTGCTTAAAAAAAAAACGAAAATGCGTGATAGGAATTTTTTTCCGAGAATACATTTTACACTCTACATTCTTTGGAAAATCTAAGTGGCTAATCTTTATCAATATTCTTGAAATTTTGCATTCAATTAGAAGACACCTGGAAGTACAAAAAGGAGCTTTTTTTTCGTTTCTAGGACCGTGGAAGTAAAATTACAATAGTGCAAACTCCAAGACTATTTGTTCAAAAAATGAGCATGATAAACGAAAAAAGACGCACTCTGTCCATATTACAAAGTTTCAGAATTATTTTTATAATTGTAAATTTGAAGAAGTTATTTTTTATCAAAATTTTATTTTGAAAAGAAATTTATTTGGATATAAAGTTAAAATTTGTTCAAAAAAAAATTTGAAGAAGTTAATGCTCC
>CM042176.1:18437231-18460556 GCA_023376005.1 Doryteuthis pealeii | reverse complement strand
TGTGTGTGTGTGTGTGTGTCTGTGTCTGTGTGAGAGTGAGTGAAAGAGGCATGTGAGAAAGCGCATGCGTATTTGTGAACGAACCCGAAATTCAAACATTCAAACTGTATCCTACCAAAGAGGACAACATCACTTTCTTTCTTTCTTTCTTTCTTTCTTTCTGTTATATAGTAAGGTCACGTGAGTATTAGGAGGAGAGTCCGTCGTCTAACTACTTCAAGTGAGTTCTGCACAGAGCTAATCTGTGTGTTCTTAAATAGTGGCTAGAACCATCGCCACTGTTCAGGTACGGGGGAGATGGGTCATTCCATTATAACACTTTCTTTAAATCTTTTTTTTTTTTTGTAAATATTTATTGGAAACGGTAATGAAAATCTGCCTCTTATAAATACACAGGTCTTATGCGATCCCTTTAGTCTCTTCTTGTAGGCAACAAAATGATATACACTAGGTATAGGCAAAAAAATCGGATACTACGAGTTTTAAAAGCGAATTAAGAATAATTAAATCTATCATTTAAGGTTAAACTTTGTCTAAATCGATAAGTAGTAACATAATAACCATCATTAAAAAAAGAAAAATATAATTACATATGCAGTTTATTTTTAAAAGATTTAAAACTATTTGTTTTGGTCAATTTCGACTCGACCCGCTATTTTGGCTGTTTTTCAATAGTTTTAAGCGCTTGTTTACAATTTTAACGTAACATTTGGGATGGAAAAAAATTTTACCGAAAATCAGGTAATTATTCGATTTTAATGAAATTTTCAGTATTGATTTAATAATTAATGAATTTTATAATGCATCAGTTGTTTTATTTCAAAACTTTAATTTAGTATTTTTGCTATCAAAAATGAATATATAAAATTCATTTAAAATATGAAAATCCTGATGTTAAGTTTAAAATGTTATATTTTTAGATTCTAAAAATAAATATCTACTTAATGGAAACCTTATTTTAGGCGCCAAAAGTAATAAGTTTTGAAGTCGATTGAAAATTAACCCCTCCCTTTTAAGCAGAAAAAACATTGATGTATAATTTTTTCTTTTTTAAAAAATAATAGCCAATTAAATAATTATCGAAATGAGTAAAAAAGAAATCTCCAAAAAATTAATTATTTATTATTTTTTTACATTTTATTTTTCGATTTTCGGTACTTATTTTCTCATAAAAGCCACTGTAAAAAGATTTTTTTTGTTTCTATTCATAACTTCGGTCTTTTATCTCATTATTTCTACTGTAAATAAATCAACTTTCAAAACATTTTACGCCCCCAACATAAGGAGGGTCAAAATTAAGTGATCTGAAAAAAAATGAGAAAGTTTTGAAATAAAATAAATAATGCATTATAAAGATCATTCATTGATACATAAACACTGAAAATTTCATTAAAATCCGATAATTTCCTGATTTTTGGTAAATTATTTTCTGTAGGGGGGCTAAAGTCATTTTGTCAAAAACGCATTTTAGGCTCCGTTTGCCAGTCCCTACTTTAGTCTCTTCTTGTAGGCAACAAAATGATATATACAAAACCAACAATGTGCTTCCTGTACGCCGAGTTATTTTCATATCGAGACGTTGAAATATCTGACATCCCTCACGCAAAGTGAACGTCATATCAGCTTTACTTATCTTAAAGAACATTCCTCTTGTACGGCTTCTTATAAGAGGAGAACATTTATCTAAGGCATATCTGTGTATATCGGATTCACGTAAAGTACACTCGTCACATTGTTGATTATAGAAGGGGAAAGCCAAGGCTAAAGCGAGTATCGCTATCTTTGTTGTTTTTAATCACGGTTCGGCCGCTATACTCTTTGGCCTTCTTATTTCTTGTTTGAAATGGAAGATGTGAACAGAGTGGGTCAGATAGATATGAGCAGACTGGGATAGATAGATAGATAGATATGAACAGACTGATATAAGATTTATATAGATATATAGAGATAGATAGGTAAGAACAGGCTGGGATATATATAGAGAGATATATAGAGATAGATAGATAGACAGGAACAGACTGGGATATACATATATATATATATATATATAGAGAGAGAGAGAGAGAGATAGACAGGAACAGACTGGGATATACATATATATATATATAGAGAGAGATAGATAGATAGAAACAGACTGGATATACATATATATATAATTATAGAGAGAGAGAGAGATAGACAGGAACAGACTGGGATATACATATATATATATAGAGAGAGAGATAGATAGATAGATAGAAACAGACTGGGATATACATATATATATAGAGAGAGAGAGATAGATAGATAGAAACAGACTGGAATAGATAGATAGATAGATAGATAGAAACAGACTGGAATAGATAGATAGATAGATAGATAGATAGAAACAGACTGGAATAGATAGATAGATAGAAACAGACTGGAATAGATAGATAGATAGAAACAGACTGGAATAGATAGATAGATAGAAACAGAATGGGATATATATAGAGAGATAGATAGATAGGAACAGAATGGGATAGATAGATGAGAACACAGATAGATGAGTATACACTGAGATAGATAGATAGAGAGAGAGAGGGAGAGAGAGAGATGAACAGACTAAGATAGATAGATATGAACAGACTAAAATAGATAGATAGATAGATGAGAACATAGATAGATTTATTGTCGGGCCCTAAAAAAAGGTCGACCGACTGAGCTAACCTGAATTATTCATAAAAGAATGTCAAAAACATTAATGTCTAAAAATAAAAGATATTTATTTAGCCTGTTCTAAAAATATAATTGATTTTGTCTTTGTTGAAATGCTACGATGACGACGAGAAGGGCTTTGTTATTTGAGAAGGGGGATGTCTTTTTTTGGGGGGGGATGGGGTTCACTCAGAAATCTCAGCAAACATTCTTACATCTCATGTGTAATTTAATAGATTGAATAAAAATTGTAACGACTGACAATGTTGGTTCCTCGGTTCTTCGGTAAGATACACTAACACTGAATATTCGGTAAGAAAAGACAAACAATTAATAATCAGAATCTTGTGATTAGGCCTATAATAATAGTGGGTATTAGTTTATAATTAACACTAAATTCTATAATGCATTAGTTCATCCATGGATACACTAACACTGAATATTCGGTAAGAAAAGACAAAAAATTAATAATCAGAATCTTGTGATTAGGCCTATAATAATAGTGGGTATTAGTTTATAATTAACACTAAATTCTTATAATGCATTAGTTCATCCATGGATACATTAACACTGAATATTCGGTAAGAAAAGACAAACAATTAATAATCAGAATCTTGTGATTAGGCCTATAATAATAGTGGGTATTAGTTTATAATTAACACTAAATTCTTATAATGCATTAGTCATCCATGGATACATTAACACTGAATATTCGGTAAGAAAAGACAAAAACAATTAATAATCAGAATCTTGTGATTAGGCCTATAATAATAGTGGGTATTAGTTTATAATTAACACTAAATTCTTATAATGCATTAGTCATCCATGGATACACTAACACTGAATATTGGTAAGAAAAGACAAACAATTAATAATCAGAATCTTGTGATTAGGCCTATAATAATAGTGGGTATTAGTTTATAATTAACACTAAATTCTTATAATGCATTAGTTCATCCATGGATACACTAACACTGAATATTGGTAAGAAAAGACAAACAATTAATAATCAGAATCTTGTGATTAGGCCTATAATAATAGTGGGTATTAGTTTATAATTAACACTAAATTCTTATAATGCATTAGTTCATCCATGGATACATTAACACTGAATATTGGTAAGAAAAGACAAACAATTAATAATCAGAATCTTGTGATTAGGCCTATAATAATAGTGGGTATTAGTTTATAATTAACACTAAATTCTTATAATGCATTAGTTCATCCATGGATACACTAACACTGAATATTGGTAAGAAAAGACAAACAATTAATAATCAGAATCTTGTGATTAGGCCTATAATAATAGTGGGTATTAGTTTATAATTAACACTAAATTCTTATAATGCATTAGTTCATCCATGGATACATTAACACTGAATATTTGGTAAGAAAAGACAAACAATTAATAATCAGAATCTTGTGATTAGGCCTATAATAATAGTGGGTATTAGTTTATAATTAACACTAAATTCTTATAATGCATTAGTACATCCATGGATACATTAACACTGAATATTCGGTAAGAAAAGACAAACAATTAATAATCAGAATCTTGTGATTAGGCCTATAATAATAGTGGGTATTAGTTTATAATTAACACTAAATTCTTATAATGCATTAGTACATCCATGGATACATTAACACTGAATATTCGGTAAGAAAAGACAAACAATTAATAATCAGAATCTTGTGATTAGGCCTATAATAATAGTGGGTATTAGTTTATAATTAACACTAAATTCTTATAATGCATTAGTTCATCCATGGATACATTAACACTGAATATTGGTAAGAAAAGACAAACAATTAATAATCAGAATCTTGTGATTAGGCCTATAATAATAGTGGGTATTAGTTTATAATTAACACTAAATTCTTATAATGCATTAGTCATCCATGGATACATTAACACTGAATATTCGGTAAGAAAAGACAAACAATTAATAATCAGAATCTTGTGATTAGGCCTATAATAATAGTGGGTATTAGTTTATAATTAACACTAAATTCTTATAATGCATTAGTTCATCCATGGATACATTAACACTGAATATTGGTAAGAAAAGACAAACAATTAATAATCAGAATCTTGTGATTAGGCCTATAATAATAGTGGGTATTAGTTTATAATTAACACTAAATTCTTATAATGCATTAGTTCATCCATGGATACACTAACACTGAATATTCGGTAAGAAAAGACAAACAATTAATAATCAGAATCTTGTGATTAGGCCTATAATAATAGTGGGTATTAGTTTATAATTAACACTAAATTCTTATAATGCATTAGTTCATCCATGGATACATTAACACTGAATATTTGGTAAGAAAAGACAAACAATTAATAATCAGAATCTTGTGATTAGGCCTATAATAATAGTGGGTATTAGTTTATAATTAACACTAAATTCTTATAATGCATTAGTTCATCCATGGATACATTAACACTGAATATTGGTAAGAAAAGACAAACAATTAATAATCAGAATCTTGTGATTAGGCCTATAATAATAGTGGGTATTAGTTTATAATTAACACTAAATTCTTATAATGCATTAGTTCATCCATGGATACACTAACACTGAATATTTGGTAAGAAAAGACAAACAATTAATAATCAGAATCTTGTGATTAGGCCTATAATAATAGTGGGTATTAGTTTATAATTAACACTAAATTCTTATAATGCATTAGTTCATCCATGGATACATTAACACTGAATATTCGGTAAGAAAAGACAAACAATTAATAATCAGAATCTTGTGATTAGGCCTATAATAATAGTGGGTATTAGTTTATAATTAACACTAAATTCTTATAATGCATTAGTCATCCATGGATACATTAACACTGAATATTTGGTAAGAAAAGACAAACAATTAATAATCAGAATCTTGTGATTAGGCCTATAATAATAGTGGGTATTAGTTTATAATTAACACTAAATTCTTATAATGCATTAGTCATCCATGGATACACTAACACTGAATATTGGTAAGAAAAGACAAACAATTAATAATCAGAATCTTGTGATTAGGCCTATAATAATAGTGGGTATTAGTTTATAATTAACACTAAATTCTTATAATGCATTAGTCATCCATGGATACATTAACACTGAATATTGGTAAGAAAAGACAAACAATTAATAATCAGAATCTTGTGATTAGGCCTATAATAATAGTGGGTATTAGTTTATAATTAACACTAAATTCTTATAATGCATTAGTACATCCATGGATACATTAACACTGAATATTCGGTAAGAAAAGACAAACAATTAATAATCAGAATCTTGTGATTAGGCCTATAATAATAGTGGGTATTAGTTTATAATTAACACTAAATTCTTATAATGCATTAGTACATCCATGGATACATTAACACTGAATATTCGGTAAGAAAAGACAAACAATTAATAATCAGAATCTTGTGATTAGGCCTATAATAATAGTGGGTATTAGTTTATAATTAACACTAAATTCTTATAATGCATTAGTTCATCCATGGATACACTAACACTGAATATTTGGTAAGAAAAGACAAACAATTAATAATCAGAATCTTGTGATTAGGCCTATAATAATAGTGGGTATTAGTTTATAATTAACACTAAATTCTTATAATGCATTAGTCATCCATGGATACATTAACACTGAATATTCGGTAAGAAAAGACAAACAATTAATAATCAGAATCTTGTGATTAGGCCTATAATAATAGTGGGTATTAGTTTATAATTAACACTAAATTCTTATAATGCATTAGTACATCCATGGATACATTAACACTGAATATTCGGTAAGAAAAGACAAACAATTAATAATCAGAATCTTGTGATTAGGCCTATAATAATAGTGGGTATTAGTTTATAATTAACACTAAATTCTTATAATGCATTAGTACATCCATGGATACATTAACACTGAATATTCGGTAAGAAAAGACAAACAATTAATAATCAGAATCTTGTGATTAGGCCTATAATAATAGTGGGTATTAGTTTATAATTAACACTAAATTCTTATAATGCATTAGTACATCCATGGATACATTAACACTGAATATTCGGTAAGAAAAGACAAACAATTAATAATCAGAATCTTGTGATTAGGCCTATAATAATAGTGGGTATTAGTTTATAATTAACACTAAATTCTTATAATGCATTAGTTCATCCATGGATACATTAACACTGAATATTCGGTAAGAAAAGACAAACAATTAATAATCAGAATCTTGTGATTAGGCCTATAATAATAGTGGGTATTAGTTTTATAATTAACACTAAATTATTATAATGCATTAGTACATCCATGGATACATTAACACTGAATATTCGGTAAGAAAAGACAAACAATTAATAATCAGAATCTTGTGATTAGGCCTATAATAATAGTGGGTATTAGTTTATAATTAACACTAAATTCTTATAATGCATTAGTTCATCCATGGATACACTAACACTGAATATTTGGTGAGAAAAGACAAACAATTAATAATCAGAATCTTGTGATTAGGCCTATAATAATAGTGGGTATTAGTTTATAATAACACTAAATTCTTATAATGCATTAGTGTATCAATGGATACACTAACACTGAATATTCGGTATGGAAAGACAGACAATGCACTTATAAATATTTAATAGATGTTGAGGCCATTTTACTATCTTTTCCAAGTTCGTAGGAGGTGGAATCTGGGCTTATATACATACATTGTTTATTAAACAAAGAGAGAAACATTTTGAACATAGAACGTGGAGATTTGCTGCACAAAATCACAAACCTACAATCATGAATGGAGCATGCTGATGTTACAGTTTCCCTGGAAACAGTCTCAACATCTCTTTTAATTCTATCGATTAACTGGGCTTTTGTAGTACTGGCATGGTGTCTTTCGCAACAGAACCACATACATAATAATCCATGTGGTTAAGATCTGGGGTGTTCTGAGGCCAAACATTGAGACAGGTGTAGTCGTACAAATTCACCGACAACCATTTTTGACTTTTCCCAGAGGTGTTGCAGGGGGCTGAATCCTGCTGCCATACATATGGCCTACCATTGGCTACCCTTGTTATCCATGCCTTGACTACAGTGTTTAACAACTCCACGTATGCATCTGAGGGGCCTCCAACACTTTTTTTCTGTAAAAACGCAATAAGATCGTCTGTTAAGTTGTTTTCTTCTAGCCACAGCCTCGTAGTCTCCATTGCAATTCTCCAGTTCATGCCTGATTGTTTTTACAATGTTCAGTGAGCATTGGGCAGCAACCATAATCTCCTTATTTTGAAGGCCGGGGCATATCCTCATGATACCCACCAAACCCATCCCCTTCTGTAGCTGCCGCTAAAAACTGACCAGTTTAATTATGTTTTATTTTTATATGAATATTTTTGTTTATATAAATTAACTACCACCAAGAGAATTAAATTTAGGGTAGTTTAACGAGTTAACATCATTTGGTGCGGATCACTAGTTTCTGCGGTCTATGAACCCTAACCAAAAAGTGGGAAGGGTACTTTAGTTAGATTATCGCTGCCAGGTTGGTCGGAATGAAGCAACAAGCTGTGTGTTTCCATCTCTCGAAGTGTCTAATTGTAACGGCAACACCCAGCAAAGAAATGAATTAGACAGAGTCGACTGATGAAGACGCTTTTATTGGGTAAATACGGGAGTTGTCACTATCCTCCTGTTTCGCAACTGGTCTTCAACGTGAAACTACAATAGAATACAAATAGACTATGTAGTTTCTCTAATACAACTACTAAAATCGAAAAAGAGGAGGAAAAGTTCCAAGCTTGTAATTACCTTCTTGTCGTCTTCAAATCCTGCTGCTAAAAAGAATTCGAAAAGCAGCGCCACGCAAACACGTGACTTTTACCGGTGTCAAACGGTGCCTGTACCCACGCAATAGGATGGCCGAACAAAACAAGGGAGATAATTATCTTGCATTTACACTAATATTCATGGTACCCACCAAACCCATCCCCTTCTGTAGCTGCCGCTAAAAACTGACCAGTTTAATTATGTTTTATTTTTATATGAATATTTTTGTTTATATAAATTAACTACCACCAAGAGTATTAAATTTTAATTATGTTTTATTTTTATATGAATATTTTTGTTTATATAAATTAACTACCACCAAGAGTATTAAATTTTAATTATGTTTTATTTTTATATGAATATTTTTGTTTATATAAATTAACTACCACCAAGAGTATTAAATTTTAATTATGTTTATTTTTATATGAATATTTTTGTTTATATAAATTAACTACCACCAAGAGTATTAAATTTTAATTTATGTTTTATTTTTATTATGAATATTTTTGTTTATATAAATTAACTACCACCAAGAGTATTAAATTTTAATTATGTTTTATTTTTATATGAATATTTTTTGTTTATATAAATTAACTACCACCAAGAGTATTAAATTTTAATTATGTTTTATTTTTATATGAATATTTTTGTTTATATAAATTAACTACCACCAAGAGTATTAAATTTTAATTATGTATTATGAATATTTTTGTTTGTATAAATTAACTACCACCTTAAATTTAGGGCAGTTTAAGAGTTAACATCATTTGGTGCGGATCACTAGTTTCTGTGGTCTATGATCTCTAAAAAGTGGGAAGGGTACTTTAGTTAGATTATCGCTGCCGGGTTGGTCGGAATGAAGCAACAAGCTGTGAATTTCCATCTCTTGAATTGTCTATTTATTGAAGTGTCTGTATTTTGGGATTCTTTTAATTTGTTCTTCTTTGTTGTATTTGCTGTTATTAAATGCTATTTGTTTTTCTTACAGTTTCACGGTGTTTATTAATAAGATTAACGGCTGGGTTAGCTCAGTCGGTAGAGCGTTCGGCTAGAAACCACAAGGTTCCTAGTTCGATACCGGTCCTCGCCAACTCAGCGTATGAGCAGCATAGGGATTTGTGCGGTAAAGTAAGGAGCTGATGGTAGGTGTGGCGCTCCACCTCAGACGCTAAAATAATCTCCTTGGTCTAGCGCAAGTGAAAAGAGGATAGACTAACTTTTCGTTAGTGCTAGACCAGAGAGGTTGTTTTTACATCTGAGGTGGTGTAGCTGCCGCTAGAGACTGACCAGTTTAATTATGTTTTATTTTTATATGAATATTTTTGTTTGTATAAATTAACTACCACCAAGAGTATTAAATTTAGGGTAGTTTAACGAGTTAACATCATTTGGTGCGGATCACTAGTTTCTGCGGTCTATGAACCCTAACCAAAAAGTGGAAAGGGGACCTTTAGTTAGATTATCGCTGCCAGGCTGGTCGGAATGAAGCAACAAGCTGTGAGTTTCTATCTCTTGATATGTCTATTTGTTGAAGTGTCTGTATTTTGGGATTCTTTTCATTTGTTCTTCTTTGTTGTATTCGCTGTTATTAATGTACCGTTGTGGTATATTTTCACAGTACCAAAATGATATAAGTAACGTTGTCCTTTTTTCCGGGCACTAAAACGATAACTGTAACGCAGCGGCGGTGGCAATATATTCACCGTACTAAAAATGTCTTCGGCACGTGGCGGCGGTGTATATTGTATAGCGGGTCTCGTCCACGTGCCTCCAAATTCACAGTGCTAAAATGGTGTTGATAGAAATTATAACACGAGAAATATGTCGTCACAACTGCTAGCCTTTATTTCCAGGGTAGGTTCATCTCGTGTGCTGTATCGGAGAGGAGGAAAGGCAGAAAGAAAGAGAGAGAGAACACTACTTGATTACTGTGACCCCATACTAGCCACTAGAGGCCCGATCCATACCCTACGATGGCGGAAGGCAAAAAGAGGCTGATACCTTTCTTCGTTGTTCCACGTCACCATGTGACATCCGGTTCCGGTCAACACCCGACTTCCGGTTGCGGTCAACACCTAACTTCCAGTTGACACTCAATTCTCCATTCGGGGGTCACGCTACGGTCAAACCATCGTTCATCCTGTTTTGGCTCATCACTATTTTTAAAACCTTTATCATCTCTTATTTCTTCCTCCTCCTTCCATTAGTAGTCCTTGCCAAATGAATCTTGCTACATTAAATGCTATTTGTTTTTCTTACAGTTTCACAATGTTAATTGAATAGAATTAATTACATCAGTATGAATCGTCATGCCTTCACTTTATCCACCCCAGCCCGGCAGCTATACCTTCTTATTAAAAATAATTAAAAAATCAAAAGGTTCATTTGCATTTATAGTTTACAATTTCTTTTTTCATATAAATTGTATTAAACACTGATAAATTAATTATGTTTTGTGATTTGATACTCAATTAATTCATTTGGGGGTGAAATGGAAATATCTCCACACTAGACGGTAAGTCCCTTAATCCAGTAGAACAGTTCACATACCTAGGTAGTAATATCTCATCCACAGATGACGATATTAATGCATGAATAGGAAAGGCATGGCTGGCCACAAACAAATTGTCAGTCATATGGAAATCTGATCTCACTGACAAGCTAAAGCGACATTTCTTCCAGGCTGTAGTCATATCAGTATTACTGTATGGCTGCACCACCTGGATCCTGACGAGGTGCCTTGAGAATAAGCTGGATGGGAGCTGCACAAGAATGTTGCGTGCAGTTTTGAACAAGTCGTGGAAACAGCACCCCACAAGGGACCAGCTGTATGGCCACCTGCCCCCTATCTCACAGACCATCCGAGTGAGACAGACTAGGCATGCAGGACACTGCTGGAGAAGCAAGGACAAACTCGTAAGCGATGTTCTCCTGTGGAAGCCAACACATGGACATGCAAGTGTGGGCCGCCCAGCTATGTAAAGATGCTGGCTGCAGCGAGGAAGAACTCCCAGGGACAATGAATGATAGGGAAGATTGGCGAGAGATTGTCATGGATATCTGTGCTGCCTGCACAACAAGATGATGATGATGATTTGGTTAGGTGGTGTGCATCAAATAAACAGTTTGAGAAACAGTCGAGTGAGGACAGTTAATTGTATCAACCTTTCAAAAAACGACATTATTAAGATTAATAATATCTTTCAAATTTAAATACTTTTACACTACATTACAAAATGAATAGGCTTCCTATTTAGTATGTAACACTAAAACGTATGCAAATATTGCAAAATGTTCGACGAATGTATCAACCTTTTACAACCTAACGACATTATTAAGATTAATCATAGTTAGTTTTCAAATTCAAATACTTGTACACTACATTATAAAATGAATAGGCTTCCTATATATTATGTAATACTAACACACAAGCATATATTTCAAAACTTTATACTCACTATCATAATCAGAAAATCCAATTATGTCGAGTGAAGACAATTTCTTTTATCAACCTTATACAACCTAATGACATTATTAAGATTAATGATATTTTTTTTTCAAATTCAAATACTTGTACACTAGATTGCAAAAAGAATAGGCTTCCTATTAATCATGTAACATTATTATTATATTATTGCAAATATTGCAAATCCTTTGACTCACCCTCGTAATTTCGTAGTTTCTAGAAGCTAAATAAACCGATTCAATTTCAGAATATCCTTAATTCTACAAATCTATTAATAATGGAGATTCGCTTCCGGTTTTTGTCTGTAACAAAAATTACGTCACTGCTTACGTCACATTACTCAAAATCATAATAACCTAGAAGAAATACACTCAAAATTTGAACATGCAACATTAGACAGTCCTCATTGTTTTTTAAAACAAGTTTTAATAAATACATGACTGGTATTATATATCTATATATAGTTTGTTTTATTTTAATACATATTTAAAGTTTACATTTCAAATTGTTTTATTTTTTAATCCTTTAATGAATTTGATGATTTTACTTACTTAGGGTACAAACTCGCTGACATTGAATTTTTAACTCCCACCCCTCAGGCAATATGTTTCAAAAATCTATTTTTACATCGCCCGGTGGGCGTTTTTTATTTTGTACTAGTAAATTTAATAAATGCCTTTTAACTCACATAGGATCAAAAGAAAGGTTACTTTAAAAGATGGCTATTAACTAGGTTATAAATCATTATTCCGACTTACTAATGGTTAAAACAAACACTCTACTAAAACAGCACTTCAAAGGGCAATTAAACATAAACCAAGAACCCATTGTGTCTGGAACAAATCCATTCAATTAATTTAAATCATATTCAATCAATTTTATTGGGGTTGAGTGGAAATTGTATTTAGTTACAAGGGGGCGCACCAAGTAAAAAAAAAGTTGAGAAGTTTTGCTCTAGAAGCGGAATAAATCGATTCAATTTCAAAATAGGGTTACAATTTACTGATCAAATGGTTTTCTTAGTTTCCTGTTTTATGATGGGCAATGCCAAGTGCAATGCTCAAATCTCAATTGGTTTCGGGTTTGGCTAATGAATTTGATGATTTTACTTACTTGGGGTACACACTTGTGTCTGGAACAAATCCATTCAATTAATTTAAATCATATTCCATCAATTTATTTGGGGTTGAATGGAAATTGTATTTGGTTACAAGGGGGTAGACTATTGGTGGGTTTCAGAAGGGGTCAAGTAGAGGTTACCACCTGTCAATAAAGCTGACAGTAATTTTTCACTCAACTCTCTCTGATTTTGAATTTTCAATGAACCCAATTAAAATTTTAGCTACACTACTTACACAATTCATAGGCTACCCATGAATTATGTAACACAACCAAAACATACATGTCATTTAAATTAACCAATGATCTACTTCTGAATTTCTCACACCTTTTTAAACATTACAAACCGGATGCTTAATATTCATAAACACCTCAGTGCCCACCAAATCTATCCTTCTTGATTTTTTTTTGTGTACAGGTAATAGCAGAAATACTCCCTATGTGGTGCAAATAAACTTAGGCAAGTGGTAATGGTAGCTCCATATATAATATATATATATATATAATAAATTTTTGAATCAGGGATGATGAGCTTTGCTTGAAAATATTTGGACCCTTAATATGAAAAAAAAAAGGAAAAAAAAGAAATAAATATGTTTTTTAAACATAAATGTGCATTATTACGCCTTCAAAAATTTATTATTACATTTTAATTAATGCTTCGAACTCACTATGAAAATAATGACAAAAAAAAATCTTTATTTCAGTGTCCCTGAGCAGGACTTCATTATTTTATAGTATTATAAAAAAAAGAAAAAAGAATTTATATATGAAATAATTTTCAAAAAATCCCGCGGAACACGATCACCGCACCGATTTATTACGGAATTTACCGAGCGTAACTATATCTTCGCCGGAAAAAAAAAAAAAAAAAATTTTTCACAGTTACCACCAAACATTCAATGAACAACAACACGATTGAATTTATCAAATACAGATGAAAATTATGAGAAAATAATTCATTCCCTGATGATGAGCTTTGCTTGAAAATATTTGGACCCTTAATATGAAAAAAAAAAGGAAAAAAAAGAAATAAATATGTTTTTTAAACATAAATGTGCATTATTACGCCTTCAAAAATTTATTATTACATTTTAATTAATGCTTCGAACTCACTATGAAAATAATGACAAAAAAAAATCTATATATTATTATATATAATATATATATATATATATATATATATATATATATACTTATTTATTATAGTGTACAATACATTTAAGGTGCAAGTAAAAAAAATTGAGAAGATTTGCTCTAGATCTCTGAATGTTTGAGATGAGGTTTGAAGATTAGTATTATCTGCATTATTCGGACTATTGTCTCCATCTTCATTGTTATTTGTACAACATTTCAGCAGATATGCCCTCCGGCCTTCTTCAGGTATTTCTTGTCGGACTCGGGAACCTTCTTTTCAGACTCAGGAACATTTTTTCAAACTCAGGAACTTTCTTGTCATAATCGGGGAGCCATTACGGAACTTCAAACTCAACCCTTTATTTAGTCCTCGGGGGTATCCTGTTCTCATTCTGTTAACCATAGGTTCAATCCTGAGAAGAGGCAGTAACATAGAAAAATAATTAACACAACTCCTACCCCAGCTATGGTTAATGGAATGAGAACAGGATACCCCTGAGGACTAAATAAAAGGTTAAGTTCGAAGTTCTGTGATAGCTCCCGGTTACGACAAAAAATTTCCCGAGTTTGAAAAGAAGGTTCCCGAGTCTGAGAAGGTTCCCAAGTCCGACAAGAAATACCTGAAGAAGGCCGGAGGACATATCAGCTGAAACGTTGTACAAATAACAATGAAGATGGGGACAATAGTCCGAATAACACAGATAATACTTAGCTCTAGAAGCGGAATAAATTGATTAAATTTCAGAATAGGGTTACAATTTACTGATCAAATGGTTTTCTTAGTTTCCTGTTTTTGTGATGGGCAATGCCGAGTGCAATGCTCAAATCTCAATTGGTTTCGGGTTTGGCTTTCGAATATGCCGCATGTTTGAGCCGGTCTCAGAAGGCTTGAAAGGCGCATGTTTTCCATAAGGTCTTGGAATTGGTAATCCTGTTTTATCGTCTGGAATGTAAGCATTTGGTCTCTGCTCTGCGGTGGTAATTTCAGCACCAACATCCAACATTTCCTCTTCTTCTTTCAGCTGAAATGAAATGAAAAGTATATCATAACCTTTATAACACTGGTTACTTTATTTTTCAGGTTGGCAACCCTAATTAAATATCAGTTGATCAATGTTGACCTTAAACATATGTGTCTGGTTAAGTTTGTTTTGTTTTGTTTATATCGAGTGACTTGAGATTGAACTCGCAACCTCCTGATCATGAGTGGTGGAATTACTGTCACCCCTGTTAGCTAAAGTACTTTGGCCACTGAGAGAAATAAATGCCGAGGCGAGGTCTCTCGGGAACGAAAACGTCTTTTTCCGTGGAGAGGATGATGTGTCGTGTTTCGATCTTAAAATAAACTTTTTGACTTTTTGGCGAATTTACTCTGGAGAGAGGAATTGATGGATTCATACTTTTCCCAAGTGTAACGTTGTAATATAATTGTACTATTATTTACTCTGGAGGAGGAATTGATGGATTCATACTTTTCCCAAGTGTAACGTTGTAATATAATTGTACTATTATTTACTCTGGAGGGAGGAATTGATGGATTCATACTTTTCCCAAGTGTAACGTTGTAATATAATTGTACTATTATTTACTCTGGAGGAGGAATTGATGGATTCATACTTTTCCCAAGTGTAACGTTGTAATATAATTGTACTATTATTTACTCTGGAGGAGGAATTGATGGATTCATACTTTTCCCAAGTGTAACGTTGTAATATAATTGTACTATTATTTACTCTGGAGAGAGGAATTGATGGATTCATACTTTTCCCAAGTGTAACGTTGTAATATAATTGTACTATTATTTACTCTGGAGAGAGGAATTGATGGATTCATACTTTTTCCCAAGTGTAACGTTGTAATATAATTGTACTATTATTTACTCTGGAGAGAGGAATTGATGGATTCATACTTTTCCCAAGTGTAACGTTGTAATATAATTGTACTATTATTTACTCTGGAGAGAGGAATTGATGGATTCATACTTTTCCCAAGTGTAACGTTGTAATATAATTGTACTATTATTTACTCTGGAGAGAGGAATTGATGGATTCATACTTTTCCCAAGTGTAACGTTGTAATATAATTGTACTATTATTTACTCTGGAGAGAGGAATTGATGGATTCATACTTTTCCCAAGTGTAACGTTGTAATATAATTGTACTATTATTTACTCTGGAGGAGGAATTGATGGATTCATACTTTTCCCAAGTGTAACGTTGTAATATAATTGTACTATTATTTACTCTGGAGAGAGGAATTGATGGATTCATACTTTTCCCAAGTGTAACGTTGTAATATAATTGTACTATTATTTACTCTGGAGGAGGAATTGATGGATTCATACTTTTCCCAAGTGTAACGTTGTAATATAATTGTACTATTATTTACTCTGGAGGAGGAATTGATGGATTCATACTTTTCCAAGTGTAACGTTGTAATATAATTGTACTATTATTTACTCTGGAGGGAGGAATTGATGGATTCATACTTTTCCCAAGTGTAACGTTGTAATATAATTGTACTATTATTTACTCTGGAGGAGGAATTGATGGATTCATACTTTCCCAAGTGTAACGTTGTAATATAATTGTACTATTATTTACTCTGGAGGGAGGAATTGATGGATTCATACTTTTCCCAAGGGTATCGTTGTAATACTCACGGTACTAAAACTCCGATAAAAAATCATAACACGAGAAACATGTCGTCACAACTCCCAGCCTTTATTAACGTGCTCGTCTAGTGGCTTCTACCAGGGAGGAGGGGAGGCAGAGAGAACGAGAGAGAGAGAACACTACTAGCTTACTGGGCTCTAATCAGGTCTGTACACTAGGCCCGCCACCGGCAAAAAGAGGACGAACCCTTTCTTCCTTCCCCCACGTCACCACGTGACTTCCGTCAACACCCGACTTCCGGTCAACACCCGACTTCCGCTTGCCCCTCAATTCTTCGTTCGGGGTCACGCTACGGTCAAAACCATCACTCTCCTCTTTTGGGTCATCACTATTTTTTAAGCCTTTGTTATTTATTCCTCCTCCTTCCAATAGCAGTTCTAGCTCACAAGGGTCATATTGCAACACCAAGGACATTAGCACAGTAAAATGTAAACAACTTTATCTAGAATTTAAACTCACATAGCTGACTCCATTTCCTAAGACAATTACTATCATTAAATAGAAATGATTACTTGAAACCACATAATTATTAATATTACATATAAATAGTTGAAACCATATAACTGTGTAAATTATTCATATTAGATAGCGATATAACTGTGCAAAAATCTCTTTTACACAAAAAATGTAAATATGAACATGTGATGAAGGCTATTCCCTAACCTCTAGGCATAAAATAATCCTAGATTGATTGCCATACCATTAAGATCACTCTTTCTTCTCTGGTTAACCCACACAAATTAAATCAATTCTACTATATAGTTTTCCTTAAAACATATACTGTGGTACCCTTGACTCACAAGTGCCCCGACTTAAGAGTTTTCCAATTTACAAGCTGTCACTGTCAATTTTTTGCTTTTTGTTGTGAGCTAAAATTTGAGGTATGAGCGAGCTTCAAATATGCTTATGTTAATAAGTTCACTAAAAACATTTAAGTTTCCAAATTTATTTCACCTAAGAAAAATATCATTTTAAAAAAATAAATATTATAGACATAATTCCTTACATTCTATTTTGGAGTGTTGCCAGCTGAATACTTTTTTCTTTAAAAGAAACTGATTATTGCGGTCATCACTTGAAACTGTAATATCACAAAAATGTGTAAAGGTTGCAAAAGAAAAAATAGATGAGCTTGTTTGGATTAATTTTGTTTATTTTAAAATAAACAAAAGCTGGAATTGTCGAGATGATAATTCCTTTTCGCTTGGTAAAATGAGGGTAGGCGTGTGGTTGAAAGTCAATTCTGGCTGATGACTGGTCTCTGTGTGATGTGGTATGTGGTGTGGGTCGGTTCCTTGATCTTGCTTGTCGAGCAATGTTCTTGGCGTGAAGGCCCACAGTCAACTGCTTATCAACTTTAAGACAGCTGTTTTATAGTTAGGAATCAGCTCAAATTCACTTTGAAGGGTTTTGGTGGGGAGATTTTTTATTGGTTGAAAAACATTAAATAGAAGATATTTTTAATGCATAGTTAGGAATCAGCTCAAATTCACTTGGAAGGGTTTTGGTGGGGAGATTTTTTATTGGTTGAAAAACATTAAATAGAAGATATTTTTAATCATTTATTAATTTTTTTTTTATACACATATATACATATAATTATTATATATACAATAAATATAATTATAATTATTATATATACATATAATTATTATACACATATATACATATATACATAGTTAGGAATCAGCTCGAATTCACTTGGAAGGGTTTTGGTGGGGAGATTTTTTATTGGTTGAAAAACATTAAATAGAAGATATTTTTAATCATTTATAAATTTTTTTTTTTGCCGGAACCTTGCGTGGAGCCTATGCATACATTGTTTGTTTTTGTTCATTTCGTTTAGGCTACCGTGGAGTTAACACCCGTCGGTCAGTGTTTTGTTTTTATTTGCTTTCTTTTTCTTTTTTAAATTGTTTTGTTGGTGAGTGGATGTATTGTGTTAGTAAAAATTGTGAATCAAGAGAGATATCTATTTCTGTTATAACAAAATTAACAATTAGAAAAAGAATTACCTGGGTACCAGAGATCTTAATTGGATTCCTATTCTAATTAAATAAAAACTATTTTAATATAAAAACATGTCTTTCATTTAAAGTTTTATAATTTTAAAATATAACAGGCTAAACTTGTAACTCGGCCTCAAAATTAAAACGGAAAATTTTGACGACGATTTTCTAAACTGCACATAAATATTTTAGTTTATGTTAAATCTTAGGTATCCTTAAAAGCGTATGGTTTGCAAGGAAGAATAATGGACAAGATTAATTTGATAAAAATCGTTTATTGAAATAACGAGTGTGAAAATTGTTGTTGTTGTCGCCGTAGATAACAGTAGTAGTTCTCTGGAGTGGTCGAGGGGCCGTAAGTCAGGAATGGCCCAGTGGAATAGTGATGGTCAGGGAAGGTAGTAGTGGCCGAGGGAGTTGAGTTCGTGCCGGTAGGATACCGTTGTAAGTGGATACGGTCACTTGGTGCGGGAAATAAGTCAGGGATATCTCAGTGAGTTGTAGAGGGTAGCGTATGATAATACGTCAGTTCTCTCTTGGCCTGGTGCGAGGCATGAGGTAGTAGAAAGTGAGTTGATACGGTCACTTGGTGTAGGGACCAAGTCAGGAATTACCCAGTGGAATAGTGATGGTCAGGGAAGGTAAGGATATCGGCCGGCCGTGGTAATGAGTTGAAGTAAGTGTCGGGTAGGTGCGGGCGCGACGTGGTAGTGGAAAATAGCGGCCTTTTGATCCAGCCCTGCCTGGTGATATTCTCGCCGTCCTCGCCGTCCGTCAACTGCCGATTCTCAAAAATGCCTGGGTTTATATGCTACGCGATCGGCTCCAGAATGCCTTTGAGGTGTTTAGCGGGAAGATTTTTCATTGGCTGAAAATCCGGATTCCTTACAATATTATTTTTTGTTTGTTTTGGAATTCCCTTCAAGCGTAACTCAATCCGAGCCTATTCGCAGAACTGCGTCGAATTGGTCACTTCGTGATAGGGTACCATTGAGTTCACTTCCGCTTGTTGCCTCCGACTTGAGTTTTGATGTTTTATGCTAGCGAGGTGTATTTTGTGAGTAAGCATTGTGAATCATAAGAGATATCTTCTCTCTGATATAACATTTAGAAAATATATTTTTCTAGTATACAGGTTGTCTTGGCTAGTAATTACGATTCTGCGGTAAGGGTTATGCCCCTTAGACCTCTCTGTTATTTTTCGTAAATAGGGTACATTTTTGCCTTTGACCGTCCATTTCCGGTTATGAGTCAGCAGTAAATTCAAGTCTCTTCTTTCTGCATGAAGACATGTTCGCCGACTCCTCTATCCATCTCAGAAGAGTATTATTAGACACCCGATAAGAAAGATTTCATTATCTTCTTTTCCTAATTTACATAGCTATTTTGTTTACTGGCTATTTTCTGCTAATTTATTTTTATCTAGTTGTCAGGCTCAGTATTTCTCTGAGTTACCTTTTTCTCCATATTCCATGTAAGAACCCTGTCTTCTCGTATTATTTTCTATTATTTGCCTCTACCCCCCAGGGTTCTCGTATTCCGTGTATTATTATTCTCGCACTTACTATTGCCTTTCTCTTAGTAAGTTACGTTTGTAATCACTAGCCCATGTTGAAATAGCATTATTCCAAGAAATACGTGCTACCTTCACTGTCACCTCATGCCTAAATATGTCTGTCTGACCTAGGCCTTACTGAGAACTTACTGTAGACACTTGTCTCAGAAACACCTTGCTTTAACGTATTTCCCTTGCACTGTTTTCCTACTACCAGTAAGAATTATTGTCTCCTCTCACTCATGTTTTTAAATAGCACTATTCTGAGTGAAACGTGCCTACTGGACGTATGAGTTTACTGCTCGCCTCCCCCTTTCTCTCTTGCTCGTCTGCAACCTCCTCCTATCTCCTGGGTCTCTGGGCCTTGTGCTGCTACTACCATTACCGATGTTATTATCGTTGCTACACACTTTCTACCTGTTACCTTATCCGTTCCCTGTAATTCTTATAATTACCTTGCCTTTTGTAACCTTAATTTACCTTGTTGTTTGCTGTGTCTGTTACATGTTTCTTTTCTCATTTCAGCTTTTTACCTTCTCCTACTGAATAAAGACATTTCTACCTGTTACCTTATCCGTTCCCTGTAATTCTTATAATTACCTTGCCTTTTGTAACCTTAATTTACCTTGTTGTTTGCTGTGTCTGTTACATGTTTCTTTTCTCATTTCAGCTTTTTACCTTCTCCTACTGAATAAAGACATTTCTACCTGTTACCTTATCCGTTCCCTGTAATTCTTATAATTACCTTGCCTTTTTGTAACCTTAATTTACCTTGTTTTTGCTGTGTCTGTTACATGTTTCTTTTCTCATTTCAGCTTTTTACCTTCTCCTACTGAATAAAGACATTTTAACTATACCCATGGTTATTTGTGTTAATGTCATGGAACAAAGAAAGATAACTTGGGTTATCTTTCTTTAAGAGAACTCTTCTCTTTTATGAAACCACTTTCGCGTGCCCATGGATTTTCGTGAAAAGGGCGTTCTTAGCAACGGACTTTGAACGTTGAGAAGTGAAGTGAACGGACGTGTGAAATAAACAACCGTAATAGATTATTGGCGTTTGTGTTTATTAACGTTGGTTGTCAACTGTCCCCTTGTAGCGAGTTTAACAATTTGTGTTTCATTGTTGGAGAGGTTAAACTACGCGCGATAAGATTGTGTCTCGACCACCTGGCAATAGGCTCAGACATAACATTAAGAGGCGTGATACAGGTACTCTCATAGAAGTATTAACATCTTTTTTTAAATTACCTGTGGAAGATTCTAAGCATATGTTAACAGGGATGGTGAACATGTGGAGACTGTTTGAAAATATATTAATGGTATTCCTATAAGGGTGTTAACATTTTTAAATCGATTAAAAAAAAATGATGCTAATATTTCTATGAGAGTATCTGTATATTAGAAAAGTATAGATATACCCAATTTGTCGAAAATTCCGTGTTTTTACAAAACAAAACACGGTTTCCTCAAAGGGAAAAAAACAAGGGGAGGTTATTCTCATTTAAGTTGCTAATGTTCAAGATTACCCAAATAACCCTAGATAGGTTGACATATCGTTAAATGAGAGTATCTGTATATTAGAAAAGTATAGGTATACGCAATTTGTCGAAAAATCCGTGTTTTTACAAAACAAAACACGGTTTCCTCAAAGGGAAAAAAACAAGGGGAGGTTATTCTCATTTAAGTTGCTAATGTTCAAGATTACCCAAATAACCCTAGATAGGTTGACATATCAATTATTCAACTTACCAGCTGTTCCTCCTGCTGTTGCAATTTCCGTTGTTGCTCCCTTCTTATCAACTTGAACCATTCCTGTTCCATTTCTTCTGTCGGAGCCTCACCCCTTTCCATTCGGAAATAACACTGTTCAAGCAACTGCTCCATGTCCTTCAGTTCCCTTCTGGTTATTATTGTGGAAGCCTGCTTCATGGAAACCTCCGCGGTCAGGGACATCATCTTGCGTGTGGAATCCTTAATTTTACGCTGGAGTTCATTAATCTGAGTTGGGAGGAAATAAAATGAAATAAAAAGAAAAGAACATTTATAAACTGTGGGAGAATAAGTTGTAGCTGTGCCAGTACTATTGTATGACTGCACTATTTGGGCTCTAACAAAATGCTTGAAGAAAAATGTAGTAAGGGAGAATAAGATAAATAAAATGAATAAGATAAGATAATGATAAAGAATTGAATAGAATATAATATATATATATATATATATATATATATATATATATATATATATATGGTATGGAAGCGCGTGGGCTAGTGGTTAGAGTCGTGGAAAACGGACTTGACGATTCGAGTTCAATTCCTAGACGAAGCTGTTGGCATTTCACATAGCGCTAATACCCATGGGAAAGGTATGAATCCATATATTCTCCCTCCAGCTATGGGTTAAATATGGAAGCGGGTGGGCTAGTGGTTAGTGTCGTGGAAAATGGACTCGACGATTCGAGTTCAATTCCTACACGAAGCTATTGGCATTTTACATAGCGCTAATACCCTTGGGAAAGGTATGAATCCACATATTCTCCCTCCAGCTATGGGTTAAATAGTAGGGCGGACTGGGATCTTCAGCCTTGGGTAGGTAACCAGTCTAGGAGAGGGATAACTCTGAATTCAAAATTCCTGAGGTCTGTCGTTGATTGGGTTTGTGGCAACCCTTGATGCACCAATTCTTTCCTATCGACTGTGCCAAAAAGTGTGGATGGTCCAACACAAGCCTTCACCACTATAAACAAATCCCTGTGTGGGAGTTCATTGTGTGTATGAATCCTCATACGTCGAAAATCGACGGGAGAGTCCATTTCTTTTTTTTTTTTTTTTATATATATGGTAAAACTTG
>CM042176.1:18424731-18432231 GCA_023376005.1 Doryteuthis pealeii | reverse complement strand
TTTGAAACAATGTCCATGTTTCCGAAGAGTACAATAGAACACTCAACATGCAGGACCTATAACCTTTTAATTTTGTTTTATAGATAATGCTGGAATTAGACCATAACCGTTTTTCAAGCCTTCTTTAGATCACAGATGTTTTCTAGATGCATAGGTGAATCTCAGCATCCAAAGAGCCATCACAAGTCAGTATACTTCCCAAGTATGTGAAAGATTCAACAACATCCAAAACGAATACCATGAATGGTTATAATTGGTTTGGTATAAAGTTCATTTTTTACAGGGAACATTACCTTTGTCTTTGTCAAGCTTATTTTTAATCCAGAAATAGTGCACGAGGCTGCAAATAGGTTCACAATGTTTTTAATATCCTCCTCAATATGAGCCAGAAAGTCAATGTTGTCGGTGTTGTAACCTGATAAATAAAGGTATCATTTCCGGACATGCGCACTCATACATAGACTGACGGGCGCCAATCTTTGAAATAAAACTTCAGTTCTTATCCTGTTACCAGAGTGTGTTGACTTGTTTTTATTCTCGCTTTAAAGAACTCAAAGTTACCCTTTTTATAAACTGGGATATAAAAAGTTAAACTTTAATAGTCGGCATAAAGGAACTCTCTAATGAGTGTGTATGATGTCTTTGACTTTGTTACGTTCCATCAAATCATAGAACCTTTGGAATGTTCTGAGAGACTTAATGACGCCGGAAGAGGGGGGGAGTCACAGAACTTGATCTTAAAATTTCACTTATTCATGGCTGTAGCCGGCATAGCTAGGAAGAGGAAGGCACACGAAACGAACGCCTGATACTGCCTCGTTGCTTTGCCTACGTCAGCCAAACGTACCGATACAGGTGACGTCACGATTTAGAGGAAGGGAAGGCGATCCCTGTTGTCAAGCTTGGGCAGTGTAAACCAGATGACCGATGAATGAACATCTAGTGGGGGAGGGAAGACGAAGAATGTCTCCCGAAACAAAGTTATCACAATGAAAATGCCGGATAAAGGAATGAATACCGGAATAATAATTAACCACGGAAAATGAATCACCCATATAAACAAGATAAGTGTAACTTCTTTCGTACGAACATTATATATTGATTTTGAATAAGAAACTCAACCAAAAGGACATTAAAAAACTCTAGCCTGTCGGAGGTCGTATCAGGACTCCCAAAGATTTTAAACCTTGAATTAAATGTTATGTTCTAGAATAATATTGTGCTTCATTGTTGTTTGTTGCCAAGTTTTTGTATATATGTCTGTCAACTCTCTTTGGTATCAAATTCAATTGTTTATATGTAAGTATAAAACAATCTCCTTGGTTTAGTTAAAACGGAATAGACTCCCTTGATGTCTGGCTGATACCGACATTAGGTCACACCGACGACTTTACTTTAAGGGCAACTTTAGCTCAGACGGTAGAGCACTTGACTAGGAATCACAAGGTTCATTGTTCAATACCGACCCATACCAACTCTGTATGAGTAGCGCAGGGATCTATGTGGTAAAGGGAAGAGCTGATGGTAGGTGTGGCACTCCACCTCAGACGCAAAATAATATCATGCTCTATTGTTGTTTATTGCCAAATTTTTGTATGCATGTCTTTTAACTCTCTTTGGTATCTCTGATGGAAGCGCTGTATAGTGTTGAGCGATAGGCGTATGTACCAACTTGAAGTTAAGTCTTCTCAAGTCAAAAACCCTTCCTGTGGTTCTAAATTCCAAGAGGACGCCCTTTTTACAATGCTGGAATGCATGAGTTAATATCATAAATTTTAATATCAGTAAAATTCCTATCTCTCTCTTTCTCTTAATTCATATTCTCTCTCTCTCTCTCTCTCTCTTAATTCATCTCACTCTCGCTCTCTTAATTTCTTTCTCTCTTTTTTCTTTTAATTCTTCTCCTCTCTCTCTCTTCTTCTCTCTCTCTCTCTCTCTCTCTCTCTTTCTCTCTCTCTCACCTCTCTCTCATCTTTTATTCATATCTTCTCCTCTCTCTTTCTTAAATTCCTATCTCTCTCTTTTTCTTCTTCTCTCTCGATTATTCATCATCATTCTTCTCTTAATTCATATTCTTTGCTCTTCTTCTCTTAATTCATCTCTTTCTCTCGCACGTCTCTCTTCTGCTCTCTTAAATTCCTTCCTCTTCTTTCTTCATTAATTCATCTCTCTCTCTCTCTCTCTCATTCATTTCTTGCTCAGCCTCTCTCTCTCGTTCTTCTTAATTCTATCTCTCTCTTTCTCTTAATTCATGATAGTCTCTCCTCTCTCTCTCTTTAATTCATCACTCTGCCTCTCTTTAATTTCTTTTTCTCTCTTTCTTTTAATTCTTCTCTCTCTTCTCTTCTCTCCCCCCTCTCGTCTCGGATTAATTCTCTCTCCGGTCTCTCTCTCTCTCAATTGGAGTAATCTCTCCTCCTCTCTCTTTCTAATTCTATCTCTCTCTCTCTTTTCTCTCTTCTCTATAATTCATCTCTCTCTTTTCTTAAGTTTCATCTCTCTCTCTTTCTCTTATTCGTTTTCTCTTCTTCACACGTACTCTCCTTAATTTCCTATCTTCTTCTTTCTCCTCTCTTAATTCTCAATCTCTCTCTCTCTCTCATTCTTATAATTCATGAAATGTGTAGTAGTTCTCTCTCCTCTCTTCTCTCTCTCTAATTCCTATTTTCTCTTTCTCCTCTCTCCATCTTAAATTCATTTTCCCTCTTCTCCTCTCTCTCTCTTTCCTTAATTCCTATCTTCCCCCCCCCCCCCCTCCTCCCTTTCTCTAATTCATTATATCTCTCTCTCTCTCTCTCTTAATTCATCTCACTATCTCTCTTCATTAATTTCTTTCTCTCTTTTTTTTAATTCTTGCTATCTCTCCGTCCTCTCTCCTCCCTCTCTAATCTCTGTCTCTCTCTTATTCATTATCTTCCCCTCTCTCGTTTCTTAAGTTCCTCATCTCTCTCTCTCGTTCCTCATCTTTCTCCTCTCTCTTTAATTTCTCTCTTCTTTCTCTTAATTCATCTCTCTCTCTTCTCATTTAATTTCATCTATTTTCCTTTCACTCTCTCTTCTCTCTCTCTTAATTCTATCTCTCTCTTTTCTTAATTCATACCTCCTCTCTCTCCTCTCTCTCCTCTCTCATTAATTCCTTATCTCTCTCTTTCTCTTTTATTCATATTCTCTCCTCTCTCTCGTTCTCTCTCCTTGTCCTCTCTCGCTCTCTCTCTCTCTTAATTCTCATCTCACTCTCTCTCTCTTAATTTCTTCTCTCTTTTTTTCTTTTTAATTCCTTCTCTCTCTCTTCTTCTTCTCTCTTCTTTCTCTCCTTCATTAAATTTTACTAATTCATACTCTCCTGTCCTCTCTTCTTTCCTATCTTCTCTCTCTCTCGTTTCTCTCTCTCCGTTAATATTCATCTCTTCTTTTCTCCTAATCATTCTTTCTTCTCTCTCTTTCTATTAATTCACTATTTCTTCTTCACTCTCTCTTCCTCTCAATCTCTTCTTAAAATCCTATCTCTCTCTTTCTTTAATTTCATCTCTCTCATTCTCTTCTCTCTCGTTCTCTCTCTTCTTAATTATTCATTTTCTCTCTACCCTCTCATCTCTCTCTTCTCTTATTCTATCCTCTCTTTTCTCTAATTCATATCTCTCTCTCTCTCTCTTAATTCAGTCTTCGGCTCTATATCTGTCTCTTAATTTCTTTCTCATATCTTTTTCTTTTTAATTCTTTCTTCTCTCTCCCTCCTCTCTTCCCTCTCTCTCCTTCTTTAATTTCCTATCTCTCCTCTCCTGGGAGGTCTCTTTCTCTCATCTCTCTTAATTCAGTCTTCCACTCCTCCTTCTCTCTTAATTTCTTTCCTCTCTTTTTCTTTTATTTCTTACTTCTTCTCTCTCCCTCTTCCCCTCTCTCTCCTCTGATCCCATCTCTCCCCTCTCTCTCCTTTCTAATCATATCTCTCCCTCTCCGTTTCCCTTAATTCCTATCTCTCTCTCTTCCTCTTCTTCTCTCTCTCTTAATTATTCTTCTCTCTTTTCTCGTTAAATTCATCTACTCTCTTTCTCTTATTTCTCATTCTATTTTCTTCTCACTTCTCTCTCTCCTCTCTTAATATTCCTATCTCTCTCTTTCTCTTAATCATACTTCTCTCTTCCTCTCTCTCTCATCTCTCTCTCCTTAATTCCTATCTCTCTCTTTCCCTCTTAAATTTCATAATCTCTCTCTCTCTCATCTCTCTCTCTCTCTCTCTCTCATCTCTCTCTCCTTTAAATTCATTCACATTAATTCATTCACTCTCTCCTCCTCTTGTTTAATTTCTTTCTCTTCTTTTTTCTTTTTAATTCTTCTNGTGTATTCTCTCCAATTAGACAACCTTTCGAAGTTGACGCTTGAGAGGTTTTCATGCTCAATCTCACTCTCAAAACTGGTTACAGCCATCATCCATATGAATTTCCAGTCAATCCTCTTCAAGTGTCACATTTCCAGGTTGTAAGAATCTATTTTGTTATTTACAAAGGTTATTGTTTTTAAGCAATCCTATACCTTATTCCAAGTCTTATGCTGTGGCCTTTGCCATCATGCAATGACGTAAGAGCTGGCATTCTAACTACATAACCACAAAAACACGTAACGCCACACCATTGGTGGGATTGAAAAGTTTCAATGGGCCGCCGTAAGACTCTGTGTTAGTGTTTGAATTCCAGTTGATGTTTAGAATGCGTCTCGAAACATTTCTGATGAAAAAAGTGTTCAAGAATTTTTTTTCAAAATGTCTTGGAAAACAATGTCCATGTTTCCGAAAGAGACAATAAGAACACTCAACATGGCAGACCGTATAAACCTTCAATTTTGTTTTATAGAAATGCGGGAATTAGACCATAAACGTTTTTTCAAGCCTCTTTAGATCCCACCCAAAGATGTTTTTAGATGCATAGGTTTTGAATCTCCAGGGCATCGCAAAGAGCCATCCCAAGTCAGTATACTTCCCAAGTATGTGAAAGATTCAAACACATCCAAAAACGAAATACCATGAAGGTTATAATTGGTTTTGGTAATATAAAGTTCATTTTTTACAGGGGAACATTACCCTTGTCTTTGTCAAAGGCTTATTTAATCCAAGAATGTGCACGGGCGCAAATAGGTTTCACAATGTTCTTTAATATCCTCGCTCAAATATGAGCCAGGAAAGTCAATGTTTGTCGTGTTGTTAACCTGATAAATTAAAGGTATCATTCCGGACATGCGCACTCCCATACATAAGGACTGACGGGGCGCCAATCTTTGAAATAAAAAAATTCCGTTTTTTCCTTATCCTGTTACCAGAGTGTGTTGGACTTATGTTTTATTTTTTCTCGCTTAAAGACTCAAAGTTACCCTTTTTATTAAAACTGGGATATTTAAAAGTTAAAAACTTTAATAGTCGGCATAAAGGAACTCTCTTAATGAGTTGTATTTTGATGTCTGGACCTTTGTTACGTTCCATCAAATCATAGAACCTTTGGAATGTTACTGAGAGGCTTAATGACCCGCCGGAAGAGGGGGGAGTCAACAGAACTTGATTCTTAAAATTTCACTTATTCATGGCTGTAAGCCGGCATAGCTAGGAAAGAGAGGCACACGAAACGAACGCCTTGATACTGCCTCGTTGCTGTTGCCTACGTTTCAGCCAAACGTAACCGATTACCAGGGTTGACGTCACGATTTAGAGGAAGGAAGGGGCGAATCCCTGTTGTCAAGCTTGGCAGTGTTTAAACCAGATGGACCATGAATGAAACACTCTAGTGGGGAGGGGAGGACGAAGAATGTCTCCGAAACAATAGTTATCACAATGAAAAATGCCGGATAAGAATGAATAACCGGAATAATAATAACCACGGAAAATGAATCACCATATAAACAAGTAAGTGTAAACTTCTTTCGACGAAACATTATATGATTTTGAATAAAGAAAAACTCAACCCAAAAGGACATTAAAAAAACTACTAGCCTTGTCGAGGTTTCGTATTCAGGACTTCCCAAAGATTTAAACCTCGAAATTAAATGGTTATGTTCTAAATAAAATTGTGCTTCATTGTTGTTTGTTGCCCAAAGTTTGTATATATGTCTTGTTCAACTCTCTTTGGTATCAAATTCCAATTTTTATATGTAAGTATTAACAAACCATCTCCTTGTTAGTTAAAACGGAATAGACTCCCTTGTTGTCTGGCTGATACCGACATTAGGGTCAACACCGGACCGACCTTTTACTAAGGGCAACTTTTAGCTCAGACGTAGAGCAACTTGACTAGGAATCACAAGGTTCATTGTCAAATACCGGACCCATACCAACTCTGTATTGAGTAAGCGCAGGGATTCTATGTGGTAAAGGAAGAGCTGATGTAGGTGTGCACTTCCACCTCAGACGCAAAAATAATATCATGCCTATTGGTTGTTTATTGCCAAATTTTTTTGTAATGCATGTCTTTAAACTCTCTTGGTATCTTGATGGGGAAGCGCGTATTATGTTGAGCGATAGGGCGTATGTACCAACTTGAGTTAAGTCTTCTTCAAGTCAAAAAACCCTACCTGTTCTAAATTCCAAAGAGGGACGCCCTTTTTACAATGCTGGATGCATGAGTTAATTATCATAAATTTTAATATCAGTAAATTCCTATTCTCTCTCTTTCTCTTAATTATATCTCTCTCTCTTCTCTCTTCTCTCCTCTTAATCCTCACTCTCGCTTTCTCTAAATTCTCTCTCTTTTTCTTAATTCTTCTCTCCTCTTCTCTCTCTCTCTCTCTCTCTCTCTCTCTCCTCTTCTTCTTCTCTCTCTCTCTCTTAATTCATATCTCTCCCTCTCTCTTTCTTAATTCCCTATCTCTCCTCTCTTGTCTCTCTCTCTTAATTCATCTTCTCTCTTTCTCTTAAATTCACTCTCTCTCTTTCTCTTAAATTCCATTTTCGCTTTCTCACTCTCTCCTCCTCTCTTAATTCCCTATCTCTTTCTTTCTCTTAATTCATTCTCTCCTCTCTCTCTCTTCTTAATCATTCTCTCTCCCCTCTCTTCTCTCTCTCTCTTATTCCTATTCTCTCTTTTCTCTATTCATATTTATCTCTCTCTCTCCCCTTCTTAATTCAATCTCACCTCTCGCTCTTCTTAATTTCTTTTCTCTCTTTTCCTTTTAATTCTTCTTCTCTCCTCTCTCTCTCCTCTCTCTCTCTCTCTTCTCTCCATTCGTATCTTCTCCCTCTCTCTTTCTTTATTCCTATTCTTTCTCTCTCTTTCTCTCTCTCTTAATTCATCTCTCTCCTTTCTCTTAAATTCATCTCTCTCTCTTTCTCTAATTCGTCTCCTTTTCTCCACTCTCTCCTCTCTTTATTCCTATCTCTTCTCTTTCTCTTATAATCTCTTCTCTCCTCTCTCTCTTCTCTTAAATTCATTTTCCTCTCTTCCCTCTCTCTCTCTCTTCTTAATTCCTATCTCTCTCTTTCTCTCTTTCTCTTAATTCATTTCTCTTCTCCCTCTCTCTCTC
>CM042176.1:18402231-18417231 GCA_023376005.1 Doryteuthis pealeii | reverse complement strand
AGTAATGTTTACAGTTGCACCTTTTTCTTATATATACAAGGGTCATTCAATAAATAAGGTGAATTTTATTTAAGGAGTTGGCAATAGGAAGTACTGTTTACAGTTGCACCTTTTTCTTTATATATACAAGGGTCATTCAATAAATAAGGTGAATTTTATTTAAGGAGTTGGCAATAGGAAGTACTGTTTACAGTTGCACCTTTTTCTTTATATATACAAGGGTCATTCAATAAATAAGGTGAATTTTATTTAAGGAGTTGGCAATAGGAAGTACTGTTTACAGTTGCACCTTTTTCTTTATATATACAAGGGTCATTCAATAAATAAGGTGAATTTATTTAAGGAGTTGGCAATAGGAAGTAATGTTTACAGTTGCACCTTTTTCTTTATATATACAAGGGTCATTCAATAAATAAGGTGAATTTTATTTAAGGAGTTGGCAATAGGAAGTACTGTTTACAGTTGCACCTTTTTCTTTATATATACAAGGGTCATTCAATAAATAAGGTGAATTTTATTTAAGGAGTTGGCAATAGGAAGTAATGTTTACAGTTGCACCTTTTTCTTTATATATACAAGGGTCATTCAATAAATAAGGTGAATTTTATTTAAGGAGTTGGCAATAGGAAGTACTGTTTACAGTTGCACCTTTTTCTTTATATATACAAGGGTCATTCAATAAATAAGGTGAATTTTATTTAAGGAGTTGGCAATAGGAAGTAATGTTTACAGTTGCACCTTTTTCTTTATATATACAAGGGTCATTCAATAAATAAGGTGAATTTTATTTAAGGAGTTGGCAATAGGAAGTACTGTTTACAGTTGCACCTTTTTCTTTATATATACAAGGGTCATTCAATAAATAAGGTGAATTTTATTTAAGGAGTTGGCAATAGGAAGTACTGTTTACAGTTGCACCTTTTTCTTATATATACAAGGGTCATTCAATAAATAAGGTGAATTTTATTTAAGGAGTTGGCAATAGGAAATACTGTTTACAGTTGCACCTTTTTCTTTATATATACAAGGGTCATTCAATAAATAAGGTGAATTTTTAAGGAGTTGGCAATAGGAAGTACTGTTTACAGTTGCACCTTTTTCTTTATATATACAAGGGTCATTCAATAAATAAGGTGAATTTTATTTAAGGAGTTGGCAATAGGAAGTACTGTTTACAGTTGCACCTTTTTCTTTATATATACAAGGGTCATTCAATAAATAAGGTGAATTTTATTTAAGGAGTTGGCAATAGGAAGTACTGTTTACAGTTGCACCTTTTTCTTTATATATACAAGGGTCATTCAATAAATAAGGTGAATTTTATTAAGGAGTTGGCAATAGGAAGTACTGTTTACAGTTGCACCTTTTTCTTTATATATACAAGGGTCATTCAATAAATAAGGTGAATTTTATTTAAGGAGTTGGCAATAGGAAAATGTTTACAGTTGAACCTTTTCTTTATATATACAAGGGTCATTCAATAAATAAGGTGAATTTTATTTAAGGAGTTGGCAATAGGAAGTACTGTTTACAGTTGCACCTTTTTCTTTATATATACAAGGGTCATTCAATAAATAAGGTGAATTTTTTTAAGGAGTTGGCAATAGGAAGTACTGTTTACAGTTGCACCTTTTTCTTTATATATACAAGGTCATTCAATAAATAAGGTGAATTTTATTTAAGGAGTTGGCAATAGGAAGTAATGTTTACAGTTGCACCTTTTTCTTTATATATACAAGGGTCATTCAATAAATAAGGTGAATTTTATTTAAGGAGTTGGCAATAGGAAGTACTGTTTACAGTTGCACCTTTTTCTTTATATATACAAGGGTCATTCAATAAATAAGGTGAATTTTTATTTAAGGAGTTGGCAATAGGAAGTAATGTTTACAGTTGCACCTTTTTCTTTATATATACAAGGGTCATTCAATAAATAAGGTGAATTTTATTTAAGGAGTTGGCAATAGGAAGTACTGTTTACAGTTGCACCTTTTTCTTTATATATACAAGGGTCATTCAATAAATAAGGTGAATTTTATTTAAGGAGTTGGCAATAGGAAGTACTGTTTACAGTTGCACCTTTTTCTTTATATATACAAGGGTCATTCAATAAATAAGGTGAATTTTACTAAGGAGTTGGCAATAGGAAATACTGTTTACAGTTGAACCTTTTTTCTTTATATACAAGGGTCATTCAATAAATAAGGTGGAATTTTACCTAGGTTGGCAATAAAACACTGTTTACAGTTGCACCTTTTTCTTTATATATACAAGGGTCATTCAATAAATAAGGTGAATTTTGTCTAAGGAGTTGGCAATAGGAAACACTGTTTACAGTTGCACCTTTTTCTTTATATATACAAGGGTCATTCAATAAATAAGGTGAATTTTATTTAAGGAGTTGGCAATAGGAAGCACTGTTTACAGTTGAACCTTTTTCAAGGAAATCAATAGGGGTGTTTTAAAATAAAAGACTTAAGAAAAACAACAAGTTTTGTTACGTTATTAAAATAAAATGAGCACCCTGAACAAGAAAGAAGAAACAGCACCATTGGATCAGCTTGAGAGGTCAGCCCTGAGAAAAATATGGCGGCTGACGAGTTAGCAGTTGTAGAATCAGAGAGTAACAAGTAAGAGCCTCTCATCCCATCTCTGCTCTGTCTGTCTCCCTCTCGCCATTTATATACTATGATGTTTTTGTGGGAATCATATAATTTCCAAGGTTATAGGCAATTGAATTCAGTTGAAGAAGACAACAGCAACAATTAAAGATAAAAAAAACATATATTCAAAAAAAGTACAAAAAGTTGCAAACTTAATGGCGTTTGCTGCAAGACTTATCTGCTGAGGGTTTGGAAGGTATAGAGAGCAAATTAAAAAAAACATTTCACTGGTGTATGCTCAACACTATAAGTGACTTTTATCATGGAATTTAATTTAGATGCCAATATCGTATATTGGCGATTCATCCTCTGGTGCCAGGGGCAGATAATTTATCTATAATTTTGTTTGAAATGACAACCTTCAGTGTTTTAGATTTTGTTATTGCTAAATTTTGTTAACAATTGTTGCAAAAAATGTTTGATCTTTGATGCTATTTCCTCAAACAATGGTGCAAGTAAGAGGGTAATCCTGAACTTTTTCCTCGTAACTTCCTACCATAAAATAAACTGAACCCTCATTTTATATCCGCGTTTTTGCAATAAATGTTTTATTTTTCTTGCACCCGTTATTTTACAATACTAAATATATTTTCTTTATTCTATATTCTTTAACAAATAAAGAAAATATATTTAGTATTGTAAAATAACAGGTGCAAGAAAAATAAAATATTTATTGCAAAAACATGAACATAAAATGAGGGTTCAGTTTATTCTATGGTAGGAATTTACGAGGAAAAAGTTCAGGATTACCAGTAATGATTATACCAACACACAACTTTTGAGAGAATTTGAAATTTTCAAAAAAATATATATCTAGATATATTAAAGGGTATATAAGAAAGTCAGTCACAACCAAAAGGAAGGAGATTATGTTGTAAATGTTTACCTGAATTTGGGAGGTTGTTAGTTCCTCCAAGAGATTCCGCTTGTCTGGAAGTTCCTTCTGCAGAAGATTCAGTTCCCTTTGATGCATGTTCTTCTCTAAGTTCAAAATCTTCAATTCTTGTTCCAAATTCTCCATTTCAATGTTGCCTCGTTTGATCATATCTTCTGCAAAAAAAAAAAAGAACGGACGAAATGACATTTTCAGTCAGAGTCTAAATTTGGCAAGCTTTTCTTTCTCTAACCTGTGTGTGTGTGTGTGTGTGTGTGTGTGAGCATGTGTATGTGCGTGTGTGCGTACGTGTGTGCGTACGTGTGTGTGTGTATGTGTGTGTGTGTGAGCATGTGTATGTGTGCGTGTGTGCGTACGTGTGTGTGTGTGTGTGTACATGTGTGTGTATGTGTGTGTGTGTGAGCATATGTATGTGTGCATGTGTGCGTATGTGTGTGTGTGTGCGTGCGTGTGTGTGTGTGTGCGTGTGTGTGCATGCATGTGAAAGTCAGTTGGCTAAATTCCTAGCATAAAATTAGCTGAAATGAACTTGATTGTTATTAAGAACACATTTTATGATATTTTTGTGTTAAAGCATGCAGTTGTATTGTTTTCGAAAAAGTTTCTAAGATTTGTGTTTTTCGCACAGAGACTTTCAAAATGGCTACTGGCTGGTTTCAGAGTGAAAGTTAATTGGCTAAATTCCTAGCATAAAATTATCTGAAATGAACTTAATTGTTATTAAGAACACACTTTATGATATTTTTGTGTTAAAGCATGCAGTTGTATTGTTTTCGAAAAAGTTTCTAAGATTTGTTTATTTCATACGGAGACTTTCAAAATAGCTACTGGTTTGGTTCAAAGTGAATGTCAAGGGAGATTAGAGTAACCTCCCTTGACTTATTTGCTAGGAATTTTGACAACTAAAGGTGAAAATTACCACAAATTCAATATGAAAATAAGAAGAAGCATTTACTCTATTCTTCTATATGGAATTATTTTCCATTAGATCTCAGATCCTATGACTCTCTCTTTCTCTCTCTATGTCTGTCTGTCTGTCTGTCTGTATCTTGATGGGCAATAGAACTCTTCAAGAAAGGAAACACATTAATAAAACCAGAGAGAAAGGAGTAACAACGAGGAACTGATTACTCAATAATGTCTGTATCTTGATGGACAATAGAACTCTTCAAGAAAGGAAACATATTAATAAAACCAGAGAGAAAGGAGTAACAACGAGGAACTGATTACTCAATAATGTCTGTATCTTGATGGACAATAGAACTCTTCAAGAAAGAAACACATTAATAAAACCAGAGAGAAAGGAGTAACAACGAGGAACTGATTACTCAATAACTTATTTCTCGCATAACTTGTTAGAAAATGACTCATCTCATCATTCTAATCCACTTTATTGTAAAATTCAAAGGTTATGACAAAGTCATAACTTGTTGGAACGCAAACAAACTCCGACAAGGGTTGATAGACAAAACATTTAATAGGTATACAGCACAAGAATTAACAGGGTACATAATACATACATACATAAGTAATATAAATACATATACAAGAGTAGAGATAATGACACATTCATGAATGGTAAAATACAAGATATTTAGGTATCAAAGAGATACCTAAATGTACATAAAAACATAGTTACGGATACATGACTAAAAGATAGTCATGTATCGTACAAGAGACTTACTAGCAGTGAGTGGCCAGTGTTAAGGGCCGAAGCCCAAACGAGAAGGGGGTGGTCATAAGACTACCTCATTGTGTCTCGTAGGTCGAGCAGCAGGGAAAGAGAAAGAGAAGTTCAAATCAGCCGCTTAAATAGACCAGGCCCCTAGCGGGAACCAGCGAAACCAAACGGGCAGACAACTCCCCAGGCAAATACGAAAATAACTCCCACTTTATTATTATTTGCCTAAAACAAATTCTTACGAAGATATGATTTAGTCACACTGGCCATAATGTATAGTAGTTCATAATATGTTCATAAGCTGTAGATTCTTGTCAGACCAGATTTGGAGGAACAAAAAAAAAGGATCATATTCTAAAAAATAAATAAAACCAGACTGACTGACGCCAAAAGTTATCAGGAAAATTGCAGTCTCAAATACCGCTGAGAAAGGGATAAAAGACAAGACAAGGTCTTGTATATTTTAAAAGGGGTTTAATGGTGCAAAGGATTGCTAAAAATTTTATTGCTTTAGCCGTCTCAAGTCACATATATTCAGGTCCTGCTGGTTGCTGCTTCCAGGTTCTATCAGGAGAGAGCAACCCATATTTTCCATAAAGTTTAAAACTCTCGTCAACTAACAGATATTCTGAGAGTGGGGGAAAAGGAAGATTTATAGTTTCCCAGGACACGAAGACCCTCAGCCACCACTTTCTAGCATATATATGATAAAAAGGGTTGGGACTTGCCATAAGAGCAATAGAGTTGGGGCAATCATATAGGTGCTAGGGCTTGATATGACCATCCAATTGATTGGAGTCCTGGTGGATGAGCAGTCTATGGCGTGCGGCGCTCCACTTGGACCTTTGCTTAGGCTAGACAGGTCCCCTCTCTGACCACCTGTCTAGCCTAAGTAAAGGTCTGGGTGGGGTGTTGGATGTCATGAACTGCTCATCTACCAGGATTCTGTCCTTAAGCGTCACAGGTCACCACCCACAGCCAACAGGTGGCCCCATTGGGGGTATCTTACCCCTATGCAGAGGTGCAGTCAGTGTATTCTAAAGGCCCAGCCGAGAAGGCTGTGTTCTTATTTAGTCTTTCTAATTTAATATAATATTTTATTACATTGAAATTTAAATACTTGTGCCCAGGGGGTGCATACTTTTGCTAGTTTAACTAAAAGTTAAATGTAGTATATTCGGGGATAGGTTAATACGTCAATTTTAAATCAGATCAGGTGTGTCAGGACCTGAAGGGAAATATGATAATGGAAAAAAAGTTTGTTTAAAAACCAATGATGAAGAACTAATTGTTTTCCCATTATTGGTTTGAAATAAACAAACAAGACCTTGTGTTTTCTTTTTATAAACAATTTTGCCACATATACAGACATGATGGCAACAAAAATGAGCAAGACCCTTGATTTTGATTAGAATGAGAACCACCTGGAATTAAGGAGTGATCAAAGAATGTTGATTACAGAAACACGTTTGGAAGGTTCTGGGATGTTCTAGAAAATTCTGACCAAAAGGCTAGAAAGGATTTGTTTTAGTAAATGAACAAGTGCACTGCATCCCGTGCTGAAAGATCCCTCCTGGTATACATTTAGAAAGTGCACCATGTTACATAAAGAAGAAGTTTTTTCTTGGTGATTCATGATTTTCCACTTTTTCTGACTCACCTTACACAGCATTTTAACTGACACATATCAAAGATAAAAGAAACTTACTTTGTACATTGTGTTTCTCATAGAATAGACACACTTCTGAGTTAAGCTTGATAAGAGCTTCTCCCCTGAAAAATAAATAATCATTGTAGATAAAAATCAACTACACATTACAATGCATTTTTATAGTAAATCATTTGCAATGCATTTTTATAGTAAATAATTTACAATGCATTTTTATAGCAAATTATTTGCAATGCATTTTAATAGTAAATCATTTACAATGCATTTTTACAGTAAATCATTTACAATGCATTTTTATAGTAAATCATTTACAATGCATTTTTATAGTAAATCATTTTTAATGCATTTTTACAGTAAATCATTTTTAATGATGCAATGAGTTGCTAATTTAAATAATTTACAATGAATTTTTACAGTAAATTATTTTTAATGCATTTTTATAGTAAATCATTTTCAATGCATTTTTATAGTAAATCATTTACAATGCATTTTCACAGTAAATCATTTACAATGCATTTTTATAGTAAATTATTTACAATGCATTTTTACAGTAAATCATTTTTATAGTAAATCATTTACAATGCATTTTTACAGTAAATCATTTACAATGCATTTTTACAGTAAATTATTTACAATGTATTTTTATAGTAATTCATTTAGAATGTATTTTTATAGTAAGTCATTTAGAATGTATTTTATTAGTAAAAATAATTTGTAATGTATTTTTATTATAAAAATAATTTACAATGTATTTTCATAGTAAAAATTATTTTCAATGCATTTTTATAGTAAATCATTTTCAATGCATTTTTATAGTAAATTATTTACAATGCATTTTTATAGTAAATCATTTGCAATGCATTTTTATTGTAAATTATCTACAATGCATTTTTATAATAAATCATTTGCAATGCATTTTTACAGTAAAATTCATTTACCATGCATTTTCATAGTAAATCATTTACAATTCATTTTTATAGAAAATCATTTTCAATGCATTTTTATAGTAAATTATTTACAGTGCATTTTTATAGTAAATCATTTTCAATGCATTTTTATAGTAAATTATTTTCAATGCATTTTTATAGTAAATTATTTACGGTACATTTTTATAGTAAATCATTTTCAATGCATTTTTATAGTAAATCATTTACAATTCATTTTTATAGTAAATCATTTTCAATGCATTTTATTGTAAATTATTTACGGTACATTTTTATAGTAAATCATTTTCAATGCATTTTTATAGTAAATTATTTACGGTACATTTTTATAGTAAATCATTTTCAATGCGTTTTCACTGTAATTTTTTTTACTATTTTAGCAAGTGTGTGTATATATAAATATATAATGTAGTATTAAGTTAGTTATATAAATAAGTAGATACGTAGGTATGAGGATTAAGACAAGCCACATATAAGTATATATATATATATATATATATATAAAAGGGTTTTGTAATTTGCTTGAAGCATTGTGTGTATATTGGTTTGTTGGTTGGTTTTGAAGGCTGTCACAATGCGAGTGTAAAGAAAAAAGAAGGTAACTATGATGTTTTTTGTTAACCTGTCATTTATTTCTCAATATTTCGGGAAGAAATTCCCATCCTGAGAAGAATACTGGAACTGAAGTTGTCTTAGCGGCTGCTAGATTCGTTCTGTCTTGGGTCTTCCAAATTCTGTGTGTGTATGTGTATGGTTGGGGTGCTTGCTTATGTGTGTGTTTGTGTCACCGCCTTGCTGATTGAACAGCAACGTGCCTCGGCGAGGTTGTGGGTGAATGAGCAGCCCCTTGGTTAACACTGTTCACCCAGTCACTTGGGAGGTGTCTATAAAAGCTGACCTAAACAAATGCCGATTCACCTATCAAGCTCTCCAGAAACCAACATTTCGACGGTTGTCCACATTAGCTGGGCGAAAACTAGAAATACTACAACACAAAACACTACAACACAAAACAAGGCTAAGAACAGCCACTTGGAATGTCTGGACACCTCCCGATCTTGAGAGGGAAGTATCTCGATAAGGGGCAGACAGATGCTCTTGCGGAAATCAGCTTTAGCTATAAGAAGTTTGAGGTAAGTTGACTCGAGCCCTCCATTCTGAAGCGACACATGACGGACGCCATGGAAACATTTCCTACATTGAAGTCTGACCTGTGTGGCAGCGCCTGTATGTCGAGGATTTCATATGTGTGATAGGGTACATAAAAACAAGCTGGATCCGTGGGCCATCTGTATGCTCACAACTGCTCACATCTGGACTACTTGTAGAAATGGCCTTATTCTGTCAAGAAGCGGCAATCACCATATATATATATGTGTGTGTAGACCAGAGACGGTGGATTATATGTGTATACATGTATATCTGTGTCTGCATATATATATATATGTGTGTGTATGTATATATGTGTATATGGTCGTGACAATCACAGGGACTTAATGTGAGTGCTTGGTCAAGAGTGTTTCTAATTATTAGAAAGATGAGAAAAATATCTTACTTTTTGTTGCGTTCTTGAATGGAATTTTCGTATCGTTTCCTCAGTTTAATCATTTGATCTTCGGCCTGGTTTATCATGTAGTTCAGTTTCATCGTCTCCATTTTTTGCTGGTCGTATCGTTCATCTAATTCTATGGCAACTCTGTGTTGTTTGTCTAATTCATTACGCAGACCATCTCGTACCACGACACTGTGCATGTGCCTCAAGCGTTCCTTGTGAAGTTGTCTGCAAGAAAGACAAGAAAGACAACTCTACAGGAAATGGATGAATCTTTAAAAAATTTTATAAACACTTTTTTTCTATTTAAAGCTAATAGTAAGGGGCATATAACAGATGAACTCTCTACTGATTATATACACCCGAGTAAAGGGATATATAACAGATGAACTCTCCACCGATTATATACACCCGAGTAAAGGGGTATATAACAGATGAACTCTTCACCGATTATATACACCCGAGTAAAGGGATATATAACAGAGTAAAGGGTATATAACAGATGAACTCTCACCCGATATATATATAACAGATGAACTCACCGATTATATACACCGATAAAGGGATATATAACAGATGGATGACTATCACAGTACCAGATAACTACAATTATATACACCCGAGTAAAGATGAGTAGGGATATAAGATGAACTCTCCACCGATTATATACACCCGAGTAAAGGGATATATAACAGATGAACTCTCGGATTATATACACCCGAGTTATAAAGGGATATATAACAGATGAACTCTTAATATACACCCGAATAAACCTCTGATTATATACACCGAGTAAAGGGATATATAGATGGATATATAAACAGATGAACTCTCACCGATTATATACACCGAGTAAAGGGATATATAACAGATGAACTCTCCACCGATTATATACACCGAGTAGGGATATATACAGATATATACACAGATGAAACTCTCTCACCGATCACCCGAGTAAAGGGATATACAGATTATATAACTTTATACCGATTTATACACCGAGAGTAAACGGGGAATATATAACACGTGTAAAGTCGTAGGAATAAGGGGAAATATATAACATGTGGTTAAAGTCTACCCGAGTTCAATTCCTAGTCGAAGCTGTTTGCATTTCACATAGCGCTAATACTTTTGGGAAAGGTATGAATCCAATTCTCCCTCCAGTTATGGGTAAATAGCAGTTTAGACTGGGCTCTTTAACCATGGCTAGATAACCAGTCTAGAAGGAAAACTCTGAATTCAGACCGGTTAAACTCTGCTTAAGACATTGTCCTTGTGTCGCATCCTGTTCATGCGGAGGGATTGGTAATATATAGTATGGTAATATATATAGGTAATTGTATAGATTCAAAAATACATACCTTCAGGAAAAGATGTTAATAACGAAAATAAAATTTTAAAAAAAAGACAAAAAACAACAAACAAACACGGAAATGTTCTTTCTGAAAATTGAACCTAACATCTCCAGGAAAACTAAATCTGATATCATGAACTTAATGAAACGTAAGATGCGTTTCACAAGAAATTCTTTTGATGTTTTCATATTCTTTCATCAAATTCTTTGCGCGATAGTTTGGCCGTAGATTCTTCTTATTTATAAAATTTAGGTCCTTAGTTTTATTTTTTGATATTTATAAAATCTTGTCATCATATTTTTATTCTTCATATTAATCAAACAATTAACGAGTCCAACCCGATCCAAAATGCTAATGATAAAAACTCGATACAATTTCTTTTAAAAGGTAAATAATCGGTTTAGAAATATAATCTAATGATTGTGAAAAAAGTTTGGTGATCCCTGCTCTTTGCTAAAGTCCAAAGACATCTGATTCAAACAAATTGATAAGGAAATTTCTAAAAGAAAAAAAAATTGATTTGAGTTTGTCGTTCTTACTTGTCCTTCTGAAGAACTGCGGTCCTTAGGATCTCAATCTCATTCTGTAATATCTTGATTTTTTCCCTCATTTCTCATGCTTTCTGTGTGCAAGTTTGGATTAATAATTTAATTTTATCATTATTTTATATGATTTTATATGATTTTATATTTTTATATTTAAAATATTTAAATTTATAATATATTTATTGTATTTATATTTATATTATATTTATATTTATTTATATTTAAATTTAATATTTAGTTATATTTCATATATATTAGTTTATATTTAAATTTATAATATATTTATTATATTTAGTTATATTTCTGTGGTTTTATATTAATATGGTTTTTCTGTGGTTTTATATTAATATTTAGTTATATTGTTGGAATATTTAGTTATATTTCATATATATTAGTTTATATTTAAATTTATAATATATTTATTATATTTATCATTATTTTATATGATTTTATATGATTTTATATTTTTATATTTTATATCATTTTATCATTATTTAATAATTTAATTTTATAAATAATTAAATTTAATAATTTAAGTTTGGATTAATAATTTAAACCAAATTGATAAGGAAATTTCTAAAAGAAAAAAAATTGATTTGAGTTTGTCGTTCTTACTTGTCCTTCTGAAGAACTGCGGTCCTTAGGATCTCAATCTCATTCTGTAATATCTTGATTTTTTCCCTCATTTCTCCTGCTTTCTGCGTGCAAGTTTGGATTAGCGTAACATACTTATTCCGGTTGTTTTTCATCAGCTGAATCCATTTCCTATGACTTTAACCATTACACCACTGCAATCAATTGCATATTACTTATGAAATATGTTTTATATTTTTTTTTACCCAATCTTAAAAGATAAGCCAAGATGCAATGAATGCTAACATTTTCGTTTGTGTTTGGTAGTCACTTAGGTGTATGTAAGCAGCATACAAACTACTATTTGTATTATCTGTGTTATTTGGATTATTGTCATCATCTTCATTGTTATCTGTACAATGTTTCGGCCAATGTGCCCTCCGGCCTTCTTCAGGTATTTCTTGTCGGACTTGGGAACCTTCTTGTCACAATAGGGAGCCATCACGGAACTTTGAACCTAACCCTTTATTCAGTCCACGGGGATATCCTGTTCTCTTTCCGCTAACCATAGCTTGGGTAGAGGCGTTAAGCTGTGTTAATTATTATTCTATGTTACTGCTTCCCTTGACCAGGATTGAACCTGCAGTCAATTGGACACATGGCCTAGTGGATAAAGGAGTTAGGTTAAGACAGTTTTAAGTGACAGTTATCTCTAGACTTAAATTGAATTTATCAACATTATCTAAAAATCCCCCTTCTAAACAATAAAAAATCTTGACTTTAATATATATAACACGTGAAAAAAGTTTGGTGATCCCTGCTTTTTGCTAAAGTCCAAAGACATCTGATTCAAACAAATTGATAAGGAAATTTCTAAAAGAAAAAAAATTGATTTGAGTTTGTCGTTCTTACTTGTCCTTCTGAAGAACTGCGGTCCTTAGGATCTCAATCTCATTCTGTAATATCTTGATTTTTTCCCTCATTTCTCCTGCTTTCTGCGTGCACGTTTGGATTAGCGTAACATACTTATTCCGGTCGTTTTTCATCAGCTCATATTTCGTGGCAAATGTTTTCAGCCTAGAAAAAAGAAAAAAAAGAAAAAAAGAGAATAGAATTACTCTTTGGCTGAAGAGGAAATACAAAACTTAAGCGCTTATCCAACAGAAACTATTACTAGTGCTGACTATGCAGATGATCTAACACTTCTTGCAAAGAATAAACTGCCTGCATCTGTTGTGGGCTGCCGGAGTACTGAGGCTTTCAGGGCCTCCATGCTTCCTGTGGTCCGCCAACACTATGCCTGATGCCACTCTCCACATACACATGCACACACATACATCCATATTACTACTGTGAACTGTTCATGTTCCTGGCACAACATTATTCTGTGTACCTGACATGAGACTTTGATGAGTTGTGGTGCACCAGAGCACTGTACACAATAAATTACATTATTATTACATTATTATTACTAGCAAATATATGCACCCTCCGGGTGCAAGTATTTAAGTTTCTGTATAATGGAATATCATGTTAAATTAGAAAGGCTAATAAAACTCAATAAGAATGCAGATAAAAAGATTTCGAACAGAGGGGGTATAATCGAAAAAATAGAACAACTTTGAAACTAACTCTTCCATCATTTTCCATTACTCCCGTCTTTCAATGCTAAATTTTCCTAATTTAACTATTTAGTTAAAATAGGATGTAAAGCATAATATTATAGTTATTTTTTCTTGTTAATGGATTTCATTTAAGATTTATTGAAGAGTATTTTGCTCATATTCATTAAGATAAAACCAAACAATTAGAAATCAATAATACTCAGCATATATTTATTAAAATCAAATTTTTAAAATCAATATGCAAATTAGCCTTCCCATTCATACTGTAAGCCGCTCTATTGTTGTATATTTAAATACAATTGCATGCTATTAGTATGTAGATATGGTCAACAGTCTTAATGATGTAAAACAATTTTATTAATAATTGAAGTTTAAATAAAAATAAAATCATGGAGAATGTGATGTAAATAACAAAAGGAATTGTGATTTGTATAGTGATATAGTTTCGGTTACAGACAGAAAAACACACAATCTCCATTATAATAAAATTAAGACACTTGCTCAAAATGAATATCTCCCCTTTTTACAGTTATCTATTTCTGTCTATCTCTATCTTTTCATCAACCTGTTCCACTCTGTCTGTCTGTCTGTCTGTCTCTCTCTCTCTCTCTCTTAACTCTCATTTTCCCTTCATCTCACACTATATCTTTCTCACACTCTCTTCTAACTCCATTTAATTTTCTCTTGTTCTCTCTCTCTCTTTCTCTCTCTCTCTCTATCTCTCACACACACACACATACACACACTCTCTCTCTCTCTCTCTCTCTCTCTTTCTCTCTCTCTCTCTCATAATACTCTTGTTCCACTCTATCTATCTCTCTCTCACAATCTTTTCTTTACTCCATACAACTTTCTTTCTTTCCTTTTTATAAAATTATTTTTTATTTCTCTCTCTCTCTCTCTCTTTCTCTCTCTCTCATTCTCTCTTTCTCTCTCTATTCATCCACCTGTTCTACTCTCCTATTTCTCTCAATCTATCTTATGTTCTTTTCCTAATTTCTCTCTCTCTCTCTCTCTCTCTCACACACACACACACACTCTCTCTCTCTCTCTCTCTCACACACACACATACTCTCTCTCTCTCACACACACACACACTCTCTCTCTCTCTCTCTCACACACACACACACACTCTCTCTCTCTCACATCTCTCACACACAACAAACACTCTCTCTCTCTCTCTCCTCTCTCACACACACACACACTCTCTCTCTCTCTCTCTCTCTTCTCTCAACGACCAACACCACACTCTTCTCTTCTCACTCACATCATGAACCACACTCTCTCTTTTCTCTCTCTCTATCTCTCACACACAACATTATTCACACTCCTTCTCTTCTTTCTGCTCTCTGTCTCTTTCCTCTCTTATTCATGTTCTCCCTGTTCTACTCTCGTATTTCTTCTCATCTATTCTTATGTTTCTTTCTAATCTCTCTCTCTCTCTCTCTCTCTCCACACTACACACTACTTGTCTTCCATTCTCTCTCTCTCTCATACA
>CM042176.1:18293353-18398353 GCA_023376005.1 Doryteuthis pealeii | reverse complement strand
CTAATGTATTCCTATAGTAAAAATTATATCCAATGCATTCCTATAGTAAAAATTATATCTAATGCATTCCTATAGTAAAAATTCTATCCAATGCATTCCCATAGTAAAAATTCTATCCAATGCATTCCTATAGTAAAAATCTATCTAATGTATTCTTATAGTAAAACTCTTTCCAATGCTTTCTTATAGTAAAACTATGCAACACATGGTCAATTTCTTAAGGATTAATAGGTCTTATTTCAGAGCTTTCCTTCTCCTAGACTGGTTGCCTAAGCAAGGTTAAAAACCCCAGTCTGCCCTATTATTTGCCCATCATTGGATTGTGGCTGCTGCCAGCAGTATTATGTTAAGTTTAAAATGCCATATGATTAGATTTAAAAAAATTTTTAATAACTACTTCACTTTAGTATCGATTTCTAATAATTTTTTGTCAAAAACTCTATTGAAAATTTAGCATGCTCCATTTTTAAACCAAACAAATATTGATGAATAATTTTTTCTTTTATAAGGTTAATAATTATTGAAATGAGTAAAAAAAGAAATCTCCAAAAATTATTATTTTATTTTTATATTTTCATTTTATTTTCTGATTTTCGGTACTTATTTTCTACCAGAGTATCATCCCAAAATTTTTCTTTTCTTCTATTCACATCTACGGTCTTTTGTCTTTTTATTTATACTGTAATTAGTTTCAACTTTATATAACCCTACCAATATTTTGTGCCCCAAAAATAAGAGGGGAGGGGTAAAGTTAAGTGACCTGAAAAAAATTAGAAAGTTTTGAAATAAAATAACTGATGCATTATAAAATTCATTCATTGATAAATCAACACAGAAAATTTAATTAAAATCGGATAATTCCCTGATTTTTGGTAAATTTATTAACGGGGGGGAGGGGGAATTTGTTTTGTAAAAACACGCATTTTTTGACAAATAGGTTATATATAAGGGCCGGCTTAGCTCAGCTGGTAGAGCATTCGACTAGGAACCACAAGGTTCTTGGTTCGATACTGACCCTCGCCAACTCAGCGTATGAGTAGCACAGGGATCTGCACGGTAAAGTAAAGAGCTGATGGTAGGTGTGGCGCTCCACCCCAGATACCAAAACAGTCTCCTTGGTCTAGTACTAGTGAAAAGGGGATAGACACCCTCGCTCTCTGGCTGATAACGACTTTAGGCTGCCCTGTCGATTATATACAATGTTCCCTAGAACTGGAAGGGGCAATGCTAAATCACCTGCGATCATTCTTGCAGACATCCAGCTGGGGGCGACCAATCTGCTTTTACCAGACGAAAGCTCTGCATAAAGGATGTCTTATGGCTGTGGACAAATGCAACACCATGCATTTTGGGAGGAAAAATCCATCATACATATACTCCCTCCACAACACTAATATCAAGGAATCTTCTTGTGAACGTGATCTGGGTATTACTGTCAGCAATGATTTACGTTGGACGAAATACATCTCCAAAATTGCCAAAAAGGTCGAGGGTGTCCTGGCATCACTCAGCAAGACCTTTGTCAGCCGCTCACCGGCTATCTATTTGAAGCTGTACAAAGCTATGGTACGGCCATACTTGGAGTTTGCATCACCAGTCTGGAACCCCTATCTTTCTCAGAATATTAACCTCCTAGAAACTGTACAGAGACGTGCAACCAAGCGAGTACCCCCCATCAGGAATCTGCCATACTCTGAACGTCTTGCAGCCCTGGGAATGGATTTGTTGAAACTTCGGCGTCTGGCAACTGACCTGGTAAATGCTCATAAGGTCATTAATCATCTTAACAACAGCAACCTTGAGAACCTTTTTGATCTCCATCTCTCCAATACACGCGGGCATGCCTACAAAGTCAGAAAACAGCACTGTTCACGTGACTTTCGGAAACATTTTTTCACGCTCAGAATTGCGGAGACCTGCATCTGTTGTAGGCTGCCGGAGCACCGAATCTTTCAAAGCCTCCATGCTTCCTGTAGTCCGCCAACACTATACCTGATGCCACTCTCCACATACACATGCACACACATACATGCATATTACTACTGTGAAATGTTCATGTTCCTGACACAACATTATTCTGTGTACTTGACATGAGACTTTGATGAGTTGTGGTGCACCTGAGCACTGTACACAATAAATTTCATTATAAAGACACCCTCACTCTCTGGCTGCTACTAACACTTTAGAGCTACGTCGCTATCATTATATACAGTGTTCCCTAGAACTGGACAGGGTCAATGCTAAAGCACCTGGAGATCATTCTTGCAGACATCCATCTCGGGCCGACCAATCTGTCTTTTACCAGACGAAAGGATGTCTTTCGGGATTCGTCCATCATCCACCGACGTACATGACCTAGCGGTCAAGGTTGAGGTGTGGATGTGGATCAGAGTAGTTAAAGGTAAACATCAAAGGTGAAGGATATTTGCCTGCTCATCCCACTTGATGAGGGCTGAGCACGAGTGTGTTCTGCGTTTTTTACGTGGGCATCGATAAAATTGTGCAAGGATCTGGGGGCATAGCCCCCTGGGATCGGATGGCTATTAATTGTTACTTACCGGTTCCAGAGGCCGAAGCAGCACTATCCCGCCAGCTGGTTATGAGTGTCGGGTATAGAAGGCAAGGCTGCAAAGGCGCATAAGGCAATTCTCGGAACAGATACTACCACTCTAACCTCCCCGACCGACATGTAGAGTTTCAGTAAGCAAAGTTAAGTAATCAAAGGGAGATAAGTAATGTAATATAATGGGAGATAAGTAATAAAGGGTAAAAATAAGGAGTAATCAAGAGGAGATAAGTAATTAAAGGTAAAGTAAGTAATCAAAGGGAGATAAGTAATTAAAGGTAAATAAGTAATCAAAGGGGGAGATGGGATAACGTAATTAGTAAGGTGGTAAATAAGTAATCAAAGGGAAGATAAAGTAATTAAAGGTAAATAAGGAATCAAGGGAGATAAGTAAGAATTTAAAGGTAATATAAGTAATCATAGGGAGAAGTAATGTAAAGAGTAAAATAGAGTAATCAAAGGGAGAATAAGTAATTAAAGTGGAATAAGTAATCATAGGGAGATAAGTAATTAAGGTAAATAAGTAATCAAAGGGAGATAAGTAATTAAAGGTAAATAAGTAATCAATAGGGAGATAAGTAATTAAAGGAATAAGTAATCAAAGGGAGATAAGTAATTAAAGGGATATAAGTAATCAAAGGGAGATAAGTAATTAAAGGTAAATAAGTAATCAAAGGGAGATAAGTAATTAAAGGTAAATAAGTAATCAAAGGGAGATAAGTAATTAAAGGTAAAGTAATGAATCAAAGGAGATAAGTAATTAAAGGTATAAGTAATCAAAGGGAGATAAGTAATTAAAGGTAAATAAGTAATCAAAAAAGGAGATAAGTAATTAAAGGTAAATAAGTAATCAAAGGGAGATAAGTAATTCAAACAGTTAATTTAAGTAATCAAAGGGAGATAACTATTTAATTACAATACCTTTTTGCATGTGAATGGGGATGTAGTTACCTTTATGGTTGATAAACGTTTTAATTCTTTCAATTCAGTTCGGATGTCACTTTGATCATAAAGTAGATTCTGTTCACCCTCAGCGCTACGTTTCCAATCTCACATGTTCCATTGCAGTCAAAGATTTCTGTAATTTAAATGTTTTATTTAATACACAAGAAACAAATATTATGTAAGGATTAAAAGTAATAATACTTGCCAGATAAAACTCCGACAAAGGTTGAAGGACAAAACATTTAATATACAGCACAGAATAATGGGGGTACATAATACATAGAGGTGTACATAAACATACATACAAAAGTAGAGATAATGACACATTCATGAATGGTAAAAAAGATAAACATAAAAGCCACAGACAGAGACTAGGAATAGTCCATGCTGTGTGAATCACTTACAGTTACGTAAGGAGGGGGTAGACCAGAGTCTAACCCATAGTGGTGTCTCGTGGGGTCGAGCAACAGGAAAAGAGAAAGAGACTTCAAACAAGCCGTTTAAATATCAAAGGCCCCTAGCGGGAACCAGCGAACTAAACAGGCAGACAACTCCCCAGCAAATACCAAAACTAACGCCACAATTATATATATATATATATATATATAGGATTTTGGATGTTTGTTTTTTTAGAAGCATTGTTGAATAAAGTATATATTATTATTTATATTTTCTTGAAGGGAATACAATGCGTTAGTATCATATAAAAATCGATAATTATAGAAAATAATCATGACAAGCAAACAATTATACGGTGCATAGAACATCGTACATACTGTTTCAACTTTATTAAGTCTCATCAGCGATGTTATACTAACGATTTCCCTCCAACAGAAATCAAAACGGGAGTCCAGCAGGCAGAGTCTGAGACTTTACCACTCGGCTACCGATACACACTGCACAATCCATATGAAATTAACCTGTCAATGATAATGATACGCCTCTACCATATGAGGTACGCGACGTTGAGTGGATTACAACTTCAGAATTTAAACCTGGAAATGTTGTCATTGTATTTGATCAAAATGAAATAAAATGACGAAATTATAACTAAAGTTCAAATTAAAATTATGCCACACAACATTATTGCAAAAACCAAGATGTCAGTGCATTTTTGTCAACGATCTTTTGTGCAATTTCCTCAAAAATTCAAGATCTAATTTGTGAGCCCAGTTCGTAATAACCTATACACAACTTTCAGTCGTTGATGTAATTGATGTATTAAGAGAGTGAACAATCGACCTACCCTATATATCTATATATATATATATATATATATATATATATATATTAGTTGCTTAATAAAATATATGATTCTCTATTAATATGATAATAAATATATATATATAAATTATATATATATAAATGTTTCATATATATATATTATTATGAATGTTGCATAAATTATATATATATATATATGTTGCTTTTTATATTAAATAAATAAATGTTGTCTTTTAACCGTCAAGGATGGCCAAACGGTTTGCACTTCTCTTCTATGAGCCTATTCAGGAATCGTTGTTTTCATTATAATCTTTCCAATGTGGATAATTTGCATGTTTATTTTCGACCATATATATATATATATATATATACACACACAACATATTATATATACTCAATTATATATATATATATATATATTATATATAAAGAAGTAAATACACATTTAGCGAATGTGTTTATGCATATGGCTTTTTTTTTTTAGCGACAATTTTTGGAGAAATATGTACTTAATTGAAGTCGTACCTAATTTGAAAGTTAATTAATTAATAATTAAATAATTAGGCAGGCCATACCTATTTAAATGTAAGGCTAAACAAATCGAGAAAACAATCTCTGTATGTCATGCCATAGCCTCTCAGAGCCATTAGCTGAGACAACTACTCGCAAGAGTAAGGAAGACTGACATTCGTTGCATGAATTTCGAACGCCTATGTGAGCTCTCTCATCGCAGCACATTATGAGTCGACTCTCGCATATCGAGGAGACAGTCCGTGCGGCCCACCCTTACACCAACCGGACTTTCTTAGATTTTTTCGTTTTGTTTAGAAGTAGGTTGTATTCTCTGATAGTGACTTCTTCTAACCGACAGTATGAGAAGTAAATTACACATTAGCGATGTGTTTATGATATGGCTTTTATATATATATATATATATATATATATATATTCATTCCATATTTTTAAAAGTATTTACACAACAATTGTTCGTCGATGATATTATTATTGGGTTTTGTTGGTTGTATGTTTAATTATTATATGTGTGTATATATATATATATATATACATATTATATACTGTCGTGTGGTGTATATAATATATATATATATATGATTATAAGTAAAAAGAAAGGAAATTAATCGACCATATGAGTAAGGAAAAGGTGGAATGCAAAAATCACACAATGCTGTTTAAAGAAGAAAACAATTTATAATATAATCATAACTTTCCTCTCCGACCAAACAACTACGGACTGAATGAGCTCTGATGATGATTTTTGTAAAATCGAAATATTGATCAATATCAGCTATGATTATATTATAAATTGTTTCTTCTTAACAGCATTGTTGTGATGTTTTCACTTCACCTTTTCTTACTCCATATATAATATATATATATAATTTATCCTGTTAAATAATTGAAAGTTTTTTAAAAGACCACTTTACCTGACCTCAAGATTCCTTGCTATTATTCATTTTCTGTAAGCAAATCATTTTTTCTTTGCTGCAAGTCTTCATCTACAACTGGCATAGAATCTTTCTGAAAATAATCACCAAAATAGACAAATAAATACCACATGGGTCATTCGATGAATAAGGGAATTCAAAAAAAAAAAGAAAGTAAAATACATTTTTTCCAGAGTTTTTTTCTATTAATGTAAAACTCTGTATTATTTTAAAATTGGTTTATAGCAAACATTATTTTAATCCTGCAAGGAAGTTCACTACAGGCTGTTACATAATTCAAAGTAGCCAGTTGAATTATGTAAGTAGTGTAGAATATATTTGAACTGAATTGTTGGAATTCAAAATCGGAGGTAGATTGGCATGTGTAACCTCCACTTGACCCTCCAAAAAGCACAACTGGAAGCGTGTGAACAGAAGTTAAGTTTTTAGTTAGTTGTGACCAAACAGTCAGTGAAAGCAGATGTTTAAGTCCACCGCTTTCACAATGAAACTTCTCATCGACACGGTTTGGGTTGGGGTTGTTTTTAATAAAGAAAATAGAAAAACAACAGATTTTGTATCTTCTCTCAGATGGTTTAATTACTTTCTCGTTCCAAATATATATATATATATATAATATCTATTAATAATGGAGATTGTCTGTATTTCTGTCTGTAACAAAAACTACGTCATAGCTCTACATAACAGCTTACGTCACAATATTCTTATGCTATATTACACCCAAATTTGAGTAAGCAATTCTAAAAATTGTTTTTTACTCTCGTCATTTTTTTTTTTTTACCTAACAAGAAATTAACTAAAGAGTTTACAAATAAAATAAATACCTACGATTTTGTGGAAAATTGATGTGGAAAATATTTCAAAATAATTGTTTGATTATTACATGCACGCAACATTTTAATTGAGAGGGACGGGGCTCAGTTTTCATTTCAATTGTATTTATTTTTTTTTACTCCTTTAATAAATATGAGGATTTGCCTTACTTATGATATAAACCCTCTGACATTGAATTTTTAACTCCCACCCTCTCAGGCAGTGTCTTTCAAAAATTAATTTTTACGACGCCCGGAGGTGTTTTCTGTTGCTAGTAATATATAATATAGAATGAATGGAGAATGAATGAGAAAAGTAATCAGTGGGGAGGGGGGTCACAGTCAAGTCTGACTCAAGGCTCCAAATCGACAGTCCAACCACTCCCAACTGTATCTCGCTCAAATATCCCAAAACTATGTCTTCATCCAGCTCATCTCGACAACAAAATACCAACTGCAAGCGCGTTCTGCCTGATCTGTGATAATCAGTCCTTTAAATATTAAATACACCCATATTCACCACATCCGGGCTCCTCACTAATAATTGTCCATGCAGCACGTTGCGACACTCGCCAGCATGGCGCGACCACCCACATCCAGGCCACTATGCCATTTCCTACTTCACCGATCATCCACAGCTCTCACAATCTAAAGGAAGCGGGTCGACTCTAGGTCAGTCCTACATGCCAGGCAAAGCCTAGTCCGCTTCCTTCCAGAGAATACGCAAGTCTTTCATGCCCGCCACCCTCTCTGTCACACCGTGTTGCCACGAGGCAGGTCTCCTCTCTCACTACAGTATTGGCATATGTTTTTTTATTATGTCATTTACCACCCGAACCAAAAGGGTTATCTGCCCCTGCTGGATTGACTTGGGTCCAAAAAAGGTTATCTGCCCCTACTGGATGGACTTGGGTCCAAAAGGGTTATCTGTCCCTGCTGGGATGGACTTGCATCCAAAAGGATTATCTGCCCCTGCTGGGATGGACTTGCATCCAAAAGGTTATCTGCCCCTCTGCGGAGGACTTGGGTCCAACAAAGGTTTATCTGCCCTGCCGGATGGACTTGGGTTCAAAAGGGTTATCTGCCCCTACTGGGATGGACTTGGGTCCAAAAGGTTATCTGCCCCTGCTGGGATGGACTTGGCGTCCAAAAGGTTATCTTCCCCTGCTCGATGGACTTGGGTTCTAAAAGGGTTATCTGCCCTACTGGATGGACTTGGGTCCAAAAAGGGTTATCTTGCCCTGCTCGGATGGACTTGGGTCCAAAAGGTTATCTGCCCCTACTGGGATGGACTGGGTCCAAAAGGGTTATCTGCCCCTGCTGGGATGGACTTGGATCAAAAAGGGTTATCTCATACAGATTGGCATATGATTTTTTATTATGTCATTTACCACCCGACCCTAATTTAATCCCTTCATCTGTGTGTGCATTAAGACCTAAGCATATATTTGATTTAAAAAGATTGTAGCGTTAGTTTCGTATTTGCCTGGAGAGTTGTCTGCCCGTTTAGTTTGCTGGTGTCCCACTAGGGATATAGTATTTAAAACGGCTGGTTCAAAATGCTTCTCTCTCTCTTTTCCTGTTCCAGTAACCACGAGACACATGGGTTAGTTAAGGTCTACCCCGTCTCGGGGCGTTCGCCCCCCTTACATTACTGTAAGTGTAATTAACACAGCATGGACTATCCCTAGTCTCATGTCTGTGGCCTTTATATGTTATCTTGTACCATTCATGAATGGTGTTATTCATCTGTCTACATGTAACTTGTTTTACCTGTTACTTGTATCTCGTCATATCCATGTGCTGTACTATATTAAATGTGTTTTGTCTATTAACCTTCGTCGGAGTCATGTATCCAATAATATAACCTTGAACCATTCTTACAAAGATAATAAATAAACATGCTTAGGTCTTAATGCACGCAGTGTCCAGATGAATTCGTAGGCGCTAAGTCACATTTTATCTTTCCAATATCTATATAATAGTTATATTAAATTTAATGCCTTCAATAAATTCCTGTGGAGGTGAGGAAGACTTTTTCATTAGGGAACTCTCTTAAAAAAAATTTTCTTTTTTCTTTTAATAGATGTCCTTTGGAAAAGATTTTTTTAATTATTCAATTCATTTCATTCATATTTATCTATCATTAATTCATTTTTACATTAATTCTTAACTATATATATAATATATATATATATATATATATATATATATGAAATTTAACATTTTGAAAAAACATATGATGTTTGTTATGTAATTGCTGACAGATCTGTTTCGACCAAATCGATAAGTTGGTCTTCATCAAAGAGCGACATAGACGGAAGAAAGATATCCGTTAAAAGACTGTTTACAAAAACGAACGCTGAATTCAACCGCTGAAATTTTGAAAAATGCATGTTCTGTTTTAAAAATAAAATAAATTTAATTTAATTTTAAAAAATCAGAAGCATTATAGTTTTAGTAAAACTCAAAAGAGTTTGTTGTAAAAATTATATATAAAAAATGTAAAGTGGGTATCAAAATAGTATAGTATATATTTCAGCTGTTAAAAATATACAAGTCCACAGTGTAATTTGAAGAAAGATGTTAGAGTTCCAAAATTTACTGTGGTGTTGATAAGTCCGTAGAGTTATAGATGAAAGTCTTCAAGGTGTAAAATTCCAATATATATTATATATATATATAAATATATATATATACAGAAGAATATCATTAAAAAAACACACAAAAAAACACATTAAAAAACACATAAAAAAAACACATAAAAAAACACATAAATACTAAACTATAACTTGATAGATTTATCAGAAGACTTCAACCCCAGTAGTATACATAAATAAGAATGAAAATGAATGAAAGAGAAAAAAGGGATGGTAGTTGAAGAGAGTAGACAGAATTACAAATTACTTTTGCCTCATAAGCGTATGGAAAACTAATCTTTAATTTCAAATGGAAACAGTTTAGATTTAAAGACTATAGTTTATATTCATTAAAATGACATAGAGACAATGAAAATAATTCTAGACCAAACAAGTATATATATATATATATATAAAATCAGTTACCTATAATTTTTATTCTCCTGAAGAAGTGTACCTTGAACACTGAAACCTGGTAGAGAGAAAAAACTTTTTCTACGACTATATTTTTACGAAATGATAAGCCCATATGATTAACTACATTATGCTACTACAATGAAAATGTGGTAGTAACATTTTGAGGAATATGACTTCCGTAGGGCACTTGGAATTATCAGGCTATCTGTTATATATATATTTACCAAACCCCTCCGCACAAACAGGATGTGACACAAGGTCAATTTCTTAAGCAGAGTTTAAACTGGTTTTAATTCAGAGTTTTCCTTCTCCTAGACTAGTTACCTAGCCATAGTTAAAGAGCCCAGTCTGCCCTGCTATTTACTCATAGCTGGAGGGAGAATTGGATTCATACCTTTCCCAAGGGTATTAGCGCCATGTGAAATGCAAACAGCTTCATCCAGGAATTGAACTCAGGTCGACGAGTCCATTTCCTACGACTCTAACCATTAGACCATGCGCTATCTGTTATAACCTAACAAAGGTTACTAAATAAGAAATAAACAAACGGTGGTTGGAAATGAAATGGAATCTTTATAACATTAACAAAATACAATACTAACCAGCAGCATGAATAAAGGTAAACCACTGCTAGCGGTATAAGACTACTCAGTCAGCATAATAATTCCGCATTTATGAGGATTGACATCATATCCATTAATGTTCATAGGTAGGGTATATGAGGATTGGGACATACGCATTAATGTTCATAGGTAGGTATATAAGGATTGGGACATACCCATTTATTTTCATAGGTATGGTATAACACATAGTAAAAATCATTTCCAATACATTTTTATTGCAAAATATCTATTAATAATGGAGATTTGATTCCGTTTTTTGTCTGTAACAAAAATTACGTCACTGCTTACGTCACACTACCTAAAATCGTCATAACATAGAATGAATACACTCAAAATTTGAGCATGCAATGTTAGACAGTCCTCATTGGGTTTTTTTTAAACAAGTTTTAATAAATACATACCTGGAATTATTTATCTATATATAGTTTGTTTTTTATTTTAATATATATTTAAAGTTATCAGAACTAAGTTTCCATTTCAAATTTTTTATTTTTTACTCCTTTAATAAATTTGATGATTTTACTTTACTTATGATACAAACTCTCTAATATTAAATTTTCAACTCCCATCCCCTCAGGCAATATTTATTTTACGTCGCCCAGAGGGCGTTTTTTATTTTGCTAGTATTTCTAATGTATTTTCATAGTAAAAATTGTTTCTAATGCATTTTGATAGTGTTGTAACCTAACAAAGGTTACTAAATAAGAAATAACCAAACGGAGGTTGGAAATTAATTGGAATCTTTATAACATTAACAAAGTACAATACTCGCCAGCGGTGTGATGAAGGTAAACCACTGCTAGTGGTATAAGACTACTCAGTCAGCAATATACTCTCTTATTTATGAAGATTGTGACATACCCATTAATGTTCCTAGGTAGGGTATATGAGGATTGGGACATACCCATTAATGTTCATATAGGTAAGGATTGGGACATACCCATTAATGTTCATAGGTAGGGTATATAGGATTGGGACATACCCATTAATGTTCGGACATACCCATTAATGAGGATTGGGACATACCCATTAATGATTGGACATACCCATTAATGTTCACCATTAATGTTCATAGGTAGGTATATGGGACATACCATTAATGTTCGTAGGGTATATGAGGATTGGGACATACCCATTAATGTTCATAGGTAAGGTATAGGCATACCCATTAATGTTTAGGTATATAGGATTGGACATACCCATTAATGTTCATAGGTAGGGTATATGAGGATTGGGACATACCCCATTAATGTTCATAGGTAGGGCATATAACACTATCCAACACTACACCCAGTCTCCAATGTCTACTCTGATCAATTTGAGCTAAAACTTACCTGTGAATTCAGTTTTTCAAAGACCGTCTTCACTTGGCTGAAATTATCTGCAGCAACTCGCATTTGGAGTTCAGACTTTTTCTGTAATCGTAGGTCTCTTTCTTTCTCACGAGATTTTATAGTAAACATCTCGTGAGCCTTCTTCTTTTCAACGAGAGCCTGACACAGAGAGATATCCAACTCAACCCTGAAATAAACAAAATACAATTAATCAGTATTTCAAGGAATAGACCCTAAGGTGCCCCTGACCACATTGTCAGTGATGTAATTCCCAAGATCAAAAGGGGTTTGGGGTCTTTCAACATTATATACCTTCTCCTAGTGTTGCATAATCTATGGGGTGGCTATATTACCTGATTTTATTTTGTTGTTCTTATTCTCAGGGGTCGACTTAATGGGAGTCTGGATATTGGTTCATTAGGAATGCTACCGGACAAACTTAAAACTGAATTAGCCTTGAATGTTAACCTGGATACACTAAAAAAAGTAAGTGACACTAAAAAAAAATTACTTTTTCCCTGGAGGCTGAGTGACAGCAAGTTTCCTCAGGTCTCCAGGACTTTTCAGAGTATTCTAGCCCATCTTAATATTGTTATTTGGAGGGTGTATATTCTTCAAAGTATGAATAATGCCTCAAGTATTACATAATGAATAATGCCTCAAGTATTGAATAATGAATAATGTTTCAAGTATTACATAATGAATAATGCCTCAAGTATTACATAATGAATAATGCCTCAAGTATTGAATAATGGATAATGCCTCAAGTATTACATAATAAAGAATGTCTCAAGTATTACATAATGAATAATGCCTCAAGTATTGAATATGGATAATACCTCAAGTATTACATAATAAAGAATGTCTTAAGTATTTTACATAATGAATAGTGCCTCAAGTATTGAATAATGGATAATGCCTCAAGTATTACATAATAAAGAATGCCTCAAGTATTACATAATGAATAATGCCTTAAGTATTAAATAATGAATAATGCCTCAAGTATTACATAATGAATAATGCCTCAAGTATTAAATAATGAATAGTGCCTCAAGAAATTCAAAGACAATTGTATTTATTATTAGTTGCAACCAAGCAACAAAAATAAGATGAAGGATAAACTAGTCAATAATTAATACTGAAAAAGCCTCCTTTATACTGACCTTTCAGTCTTCATCTGGGCTACTTTTTCTTTGGTCAGTTGGAAACCTTTCCATTTATGGTCAATATTAGCCTCCATTTCAAACTGTAACATAAAGCTTCGATCAATCTGTTCCTTCACCTCATTCTTCTCTTTGTCCAATTGGGTGGCCTGTTTCTCCAGTTTCATCAGAGACTCCAAACATTCGTCGTATTCCTTCTGTACTTGTTTCTTCTTTTTTTCCACTTCACTGCCAAAAAAAAAACAGAATTTAAAAATTTTTTTTTTTTTTTTTTTTGGGGGGGGGTTGTGTAGCAATTGTCTGCCCCTGCTGGGATAGACTTGGATCCAAAAGTTATCTGCCCCTTGGGATCCAAAAGGGTTATCTGGGGACTTGGATCTGCCCCTGCTGGGATAGACTTGGATCCAAAAGGTTATCTGCCCCTGCCTGCCCTGCTGGATCCAAAAGGGTTATTATCTGCCCCTGCTGGGATAGACTTGGTCCAAAAGGGTTATCTGCCCCTGCTGGGATGGACTTGGGTCCAAAAGGGTTATCTACCCCTGCTGGGATAGACTTGGGTCCAAAAGGGTTATCTGCCCTTGCCACCAGGTTTTTGCCAATATGTGGCTAGGTATTTAAACAGCAACCTGGGAAATTCTCACCTTTTTCTCTTAGTCTAACCAGTCTGTGGAAAATCTGCAGCAAACAAGGGCATTTCCTTCCCCTAACCAGGATATGCATGCAGGGTTTGGGGACCACTTGTGAATTTCCTATTCCCTTTATATTCTTTCCATGAAATCACTACAGGTGAACTCGATGGGTGGAGCAAGCTTAACTGAGCCAGGGTGAATGCTGTCACAGAAACAGCAAGGGAGTCTATCCCTTTTTAACTAGCGCTAGACCAAGAAGATTGTTTTGCTGTCTGAGGCGGAGTGCCGCACCTACAATCAGCTTCTCACTTTACTGCATATGATCCCTGTGCTATTCATACCCATACATGCTAATTTTATAGTCTGATAAAAAAAAATTTTTTATATAGTCTCCAAAAACAAAGATATGTTATATAGTCCCCAAAAAGAAAGATATTTTATATAGTCTCCAAAAAACAATAGATATTTTATATAGTCTCCAAAAACAAACATCTTTTATATAGTCTCATAAAACAAATATCTTTATATTTATTCAATCTTTATTTTATGATACTGATATAAAAGATCTTTATTTTATGATACTATTTAAAATTCTTTGTTTTACCAGACTATATAAATAAGCATGTATTTTTTTATATTGTAATGACTTCCACTTGCCTGAAGCAAAAAGAAACAAGCTGCTTTGTGTGTCTTTCTTGGAAGCAGCCATTTGTAATGTGATTTGTACGCATTAAAGATTAAAATTATATAAAATATATTTTACTTACTTTTTCTTTCTTGAGAGTTTGTCAGTTTCTTTTGCTGTTTGGTTTGGAAGTGATGATATTTCCAGATATTCATTCTGCATTTAAACAATTAACATATCTATGTTAATGTTGGAATTTGTAGGGGACAGTTATGCAAAAGGCATTAGCCAAAGAAATTATCCAACCAGAGCACTTCTGATGGCCACATGAGACTGGCTATAAACTTTGTCAGTACCCACTTAGATAGCTGAATACATAGTTTACATTAACATTATTTTTCTGTGAATGAAAACCAAAGCCAAAATTATATCTACCTTAAGAAATATTATTTTTCCCTAGAAAAAAACAAAAATTACATTTGTCTTAAGAAACATTATTTTTCTCTAGACAAAAACGAAAATTATATTTGCCTTAAGAAATATCAGTTTTCTCTAGACAAGAACGAAAATTATATTTGCCTTAAGAAATATCAGTTTTCTCTAGACAAGAATGAAAATCATATTTGCCTTAAGAAATATCATTTTTCTCTAGACAAGAACGAAAATTATATTTGCCTTAAGAAATATCATTTTTCTCTAGACAAGAAGAAAATTATATTTGCCTTAAGAAATATCAGTTTTCTCTTGACAAGAATGAAAATTATATTTGCCTTAAGAAATATCAGTTTTCTCTAGACAAGAATGAAAATTATATTTGCCTTAAGAAATATCATTTTTCTCTTGACAAGAATGAAAATTATATTTGCCTTAAGAAATATCAGTTTTCTCTTGACAAGAAAGAAAATTATATTTGCCTTAAGAAATATTATGTTTCTCTTGACAAGAACGAAAATTATATTTGCATTTAGAATTTTTTTTTCTTAAGACAAGAACGAAAATTATATTTACCTTAAGAAATATTATTTTTCTATAGACAAGAATGAAAATTATATTTGCTTAAGAAGTTGTTTTTCTCTAGACATGAATGAAAATTACCTTTGCCTTAAGAAACATTATTCATCTCTATACAAGAATATAAATTATATTTGCCTTAAGAATTATTATTTTTCTCTGAACAAAAACCAAAATCAAAATTATATTTGCCTAAAGAAGTATTATTTTTCTCAAGACAAAAGCCTAAGACATTATTATATTTGCCATAAGAATGGTTATTTTCCCAATGCACTTATGCAAATGTTTGTTTTAATTGCAGTTTTCACAGCTGCATGTGTCTGAATACAATAAAAATCATTCTATATAATAAGCAAAAATTATTTTTTTTCTGGACAAGAACCAAAGCCAAAATTATATTTACCTTAAGATGTGCAATTTTCTCATTTAATTTTTCATACTCTTTTTCATCCTTTTCATAAATGCATTGAATATATCCATGATCTTCCTGAAGTTGTTTTAAGTCCTGATGTTTCTGATATATTTCTGTTTTCATATCTTCTGTAATCTTCTGAATGTTTTTAATTTTCTCTTCAATCTCCTTAAAAAACGAAAGGATCAGAAATAATAAATGAGAACAAAATGAAAAAAATGAATGTCAAACAGAGATTATAATAATAGGAAAATAAAGGTATTTAAAAAAAAAAATTGTTGCATAATTGTATGGTGGCGTGGGTTTTTTGACAATACCCTGTAGCGAGAATGCAAAGAGCCCAAGTGGAAAAGTACCAGACCGTTTGGGAACATTGACCCCCAAAGGCGGGAATCTCGCACGTCACGTGTTTTAGTTAGTTAGGAAGTCAGTTTCAACCTAAATGGGACGCAAAACAGATGTGCAACTGCGGGGTTGAACTCAGCCACACGGTGAATCAGGATGGGCAGTAATGAAATCTTGTACAAGAAAATCAAAGTCTTGTTAATTATTTGCATGACAAAAACTAGCCCTTAAAGAAGCCCTTAGTTAGAAACAGCCAGACAAAAAGAAGAGACAAGACAACAGCTGGACAAAAGAAAGAAGTAAAGATGAAACAGCTACTAGAAGTAGAAAGAAGAAATGGAGGCAAGTAAGTCACAACAAACACGACTCTGTCTGTCTCTCTCTCTAATGCCTCTCTCTCAATCACCAAAGCCACTCTTGTTTATATACCCAAAGTACAATGTCAATGGGGTATATAACATACGTTTATTGGTGCCAAGAAGACCAGATGCATATCAGGTACATATGAAACGAATCTGGCTATATAACAAAATCAACGTAAAATTTAAAGTGTGCGACAACAAATAGATAAATAAATAAATAGATTCCACACAGGGATAGCACAAGAGGGACAATGTGGCTGATCATCCTTTCATCCTTTGCTGATGTAAGACAGTAGGGTTAGATTAAATCTAAGGATTTTTTGACAAACAATTGGTCCAGAAAAAGGTAGTAGGAATAATGCAGGTTATTGACTGGAAGAAGTAGTGACCATGAAAAGTGTGTCGGTGATCTGACCAGAAGAAGGTGTGTTTATGTAGGCATAGGCATTCTACTGGCCACATGAGGTTAGATGAGTGTTCAGAATGCAATATAACCAGCCTAAGTTTAGAGTTGATTAGTCAGTTGGGGCTAGAGTTTGGTTGAGAAGGAGTTCAGTTGGAGTTAGGGGCCCATTTGGGTAGATGTGTTTTCTGTCTTAGTAAATAACAAGGAAAAGAAAAGAAGTTAAGCAGTGATGAACCTGTTCAGTTCTTAGATGGGTGACCACTTAGGATCAACAGATATCTTTATCAATCTGAATCCTGTGTGCTCGACTGAGCAAAGCTTAGTAAATAACAAGAAAAAGAAAAGAAGTTAAGCAGTGATGAACCTGTTCAGTACTCAGATGGGTGACCACTTATTAACAACAGATAGTGTATGAAACCTGGGTACCAGACTGAGCAAAGCTTAGTAAAGGACAAGAAAAAGAAAAGAAGTTAAGCAGTGATCAACCCATTCAGTACTTAGATGGGTAACCATTTAATAACTACTTACCCCTTCTTTTGGTACTCGACTTGCTTCTCTTTCCAAAATTTCTTTTTCATCTTTCAGGCTGAAGATAAAAGTGAAAGAAGATTTTTTGGACCATATGACCTTTAGGCACCCCTTTTGCGATCTCAATTTATAATGACATGTTTTTCATTTGCACTGTCAAAATCCAGTCGTTTGTTAGGGATTAGGGGATAGGGGTTAGTTTTATAATTTTTTTTAAATCTAAAAACCATCTGTTAACAAACAACCGTTTTTTGACGGTGTAAATAGAAAAAATGTCCTTATGAATTGAGATCGAAAAAGGGATGCCTAAAGGTCATATGGTCCGATTTTTTCATGCTAAGATGTAAGAAAGCAAGATAGCAGAAACAGAAGATAAATATCCAAGCAAAGAAGATAAGTATATCTGCATATATAACACGGCAAGTTCTTTTTGTTGGCGTCAGCTAATTTTTAACGAAAGAGGAAAGTGTAAAATTTGTTTTTGTTAGTTAAAGAAAAATGTTTTGTTAAAATGGGAAAATCAAAATATTGTATAATCTTTTATTTTACTTATTGTGTTTACAGATCACTGCAGTGACCTAAGATGATATGTTTATCAAGCTGTCAGAAAACAAAGGGTAGATTTATTTTGGGGGCTAGTAGATAGCACTTGTTAACCTTGTCACAATTACAGAATAGCTACAATTTTTTCTATATAAAAGATGTTCTGAATAGTTAAAAATTCAGTCAGACCCGAACACTAGAAGGAAGTTTGCCAGAGGGCCATAAGACTTCTGCAGAATTGATGAAATAAGAAAATTGCTACTAGAAGAAATACACCTTGTCACCAAGAAAAACTCCAATAAAAGAACTGAATTATTCAGTGCTAATTAGCATAGAATAAAATGCCAGACAAAGCTCCTCACCGAGTCTTTTCTCTCCGACCAGATGTGCAAAACATATTCTTCTGTTATATATATTAATAAAACCGTTGTCATTGTAACAGTGAGTTATCTCGTTCTTGGAGTTGCCAGCGCATTTCAACTGATCTTCAGACTCGTCATAAAGATGCTCCAACCAAGTTACATCTATCTCAGTTCTGTGGATCAAAGGAACATGAGGTGGGCACAGAGGGCATTGACAGAGCAACTAGCCGGAGACACATGTAGTAGTCATGGAACTAATTCATCTTATCAAGTACTGTGAGTGGCATAGAACCACATATACAACCATGGGTATTAGGGTAGGTCGATTTTTCACTTTTTAGAAATATCAAATTATCCATCTATGTGAAAGTTGTGTATTAGTATACTGAATACTGATACCAAAAATGAGATCTTTTACTTGCACCATTGTTTGAGGAAATAGCATCAAAGATCGTTGTGTGTTAGTATACTGAATACTGATACCAAAAATTAGATCTTTTACTTGCACCATTGTTTGAGGAAATAGCATCAAAGATCGCTGTGTGTTAGTATACTGAATACTGATACCAAAAATTAGATCTTTTACTTGCACCATTGTTTGAGGAAATAGCATCAAAGATCGTTGTGTGTTAGTATACTGAATACTGATACCAAAAATTAGATCTTTTACTTGCACCATTGTTTGAGGAAATAGCATCAAAGATCGTTGTGTGTTAGTATACTGAATACTGATACCAAAAATAGATCTTTTACTTGCACCATTGTTTGAGGAAATAGCATCAAAGATCATTGTGTGTTAGTACTGAATACTGATACCAAAAATTAGATATTTTACTTGCACCATTGTTTGAGGAAATAGCATCAAAGATCGTTGTGTGTTAGTATACTGAATACTGATACCAAAAATTAGATCTTTTGCACCATTGTTTGAGGAAATAGCATCAAAGATCGTTGTGTGTTAGTATACTGAATACTGATACCAAAAATTAGATCTTTTACTTGCACCATTGTTTGAGGAAATAGCATCAAAGATCGTTGTGTGTTAGTATACTGAATACTGATACCAAAAATTAGATCTTTTACTTGCACCATTGTTTGAGGAAATAGCATCAAAGATCGTTGTGTGTTAGTATACTGAATACTGATACCAAAAATTAGATCTTTTACTTGCACCATTGTTTGAGGAAATAGCATCAAAGATCGTTGTGTGTTAGTATACTGAATACTGATACCAAAAATTAGATCTTTTACTTGCACCATTGTTTGAGGAAATGGCATCAAAGATCATCTACTAAAATGCACTAAAAATTCTCATTTTCTAAAGGCTAGATTTTGTGAAAACAAGGATTTTTAGTGCATTTTTAGTAGACGATCTTTTATGCTATTTACTCAAACAATGGTACAAGTAAAAGATATAATTTTTGGTATCAGTATTCAGTATACTAACACACAACGATCTTTGATGCTATTTCCTCAAACAATGGTGCAAGTAAAAGATCTAATATACAATATACAAAGAAATAAGTTATACTCTACAGGTATACTGTATGCTAGATATACAGTATTGTATACAACATTTCAAAACAAAATTATATTTCTTACCATTCTATTTTGAATTCCAGATGATACAAACGTTCATCTACTTCAGCATCCCTGTTTCTGTATCGAAGTAAGGTTTCTCGCAACTTGTTAGCCTCTGTTTCCATGGTGACATTCTTTGGGTATTCATTGGCTTTATCCAACTGCTCTGAGAGTCTGTGGAGGTTGCTGGTTTTGGCGGCATGTTCTTCATATAACTTGATAACGTTATTTCTTGTCCTTGTGGGGGATAAAAAAAAAAACGAAAATAAAAATAAAATAAAATAAAATAAAACAATAAACTTTTATATGTTTAATACATATATAATACATATGTTTAATACATATATCTTATTATAATGGAGATTGTGTGTTTTTTGTCTGTAACCGAAACTATATTACTACTCAAGTCACAATTCCCTTAATTATTTACGTAAAATTCTCCATGATTTCATTCTTTTAAACCTTCAGTTATTAATAAAAATTGTATTACATTATTAAGACTGTTGACCATATCTACGTACTAATAACATGCAATTGTATTTATATGTACAACAAAATAGCGGTTTACAGTTTGAACGAGAAGGCTAATTTGCATATTGACATTTAAAATTTTATTTTAATAAATATGTGTTTGGTATTATTGATTTCTAATTGTTTGGTTTTATCTTAAGAAATATAAACAAAAATTTTGTGGATAATCTTAAAAGAAATTTATTTACAAGAAGAAATAACTGTAATATTATCCTTTACTTCCTATTTTAACTAAATAGTTAAATTAGGAAAATTTACCAATGAAACAGGGGAGTAATGGAAAATGATGGAATAGTTAGTTTCAAAGTTGTTCTATTTTTCGATTATACCCCCTCTGTTGCAGATCTTTTTATCTGCATTCTTAGTCAGTTTCATTAGCCTTTCTAATTTAATATGATATTTTATTATATCAAAACTTAAATATTTGCACCCGGAGGGTGCATATATTTGCTAGTATATATAATATAGCATCAAATTATATAAATATCTATATTTATATTTTTATTATATAATACATGTTTTATATGTTTTATATGTATAATACATATATAATACATGTTTAATACATATATAATATAAGTCGACGGGGTGGCCTAATGTCGGTATCAGCCAGTCAGCGAGGGAGTCTATTCCCTTTTCAATAGTGCTAGACCAAGGAGATTGTTTTTGGCATCTGAGGTGGAGAGCCATACCTACCATCAGCTCCTTACTTTATTGCACAGATCCCTGTGCTACTTATACACTGAATTGGCGAGGGCCAGTATTGAACTAGAAACCTTGTGGTTTCTAGCCAAACGCTCTACCAACTGAGCTATATAATATATCATCAAATTATATAAATATCATTTATATATATAATATATATAACTTGATAACGTTATTTCTTGTCCTTGTCGGGGATAAAAAAAAAAAACGAAAATAAAAATAAAATAAAATAAAAATAAAACAACAAACTCCCATGGGGCCTTGACCGGAAATACCCTCCTACAAAAAGGACTGACTCCTACCCCCAAGAGAATAATTCGGCCATTCGAACTGAGGTCGCAACTGAGTGTAGTCCTTCTAGCCAGAGGAAATATCCCCTCACTACAGACGACTATGCCCCGTTTAATAAAGCCTAAGTCATAAAACTACTTCTTGCCTTTGTCTCCTCCCTTTTTATTCTTTTTCGCTCCTTAAATTTAATTTCAGCTTACCAGCCCACAAGAAGAAAGAACCAGTTTTATTGGGGATAAAATACCAAGACGAACAAACGAAAACTTGTTCCCATATCCCACAAGAACATAGCATGCAACATTTATTGTTAAATATTATAAATGACCTGAAAAGTGTAAAACACTATTGACAATTTTTACCATGACAGAAGTAAAAGCAAAGCGGAGAAGTCAGGGATTGTTATTAGCTAAAGAGGGTGGTAAAAAGAGATTTCTTCTTACTGTTGATTTGTGGTGGTGGCAGAGAGTGGCTTATTCTCGCTCATTTCTCTCTCAGATATACTAAGAGTCTAATAGCGGGAGGAATTAAATATATAGAGGGGGTGGAAATTGATAGATTAGAAGATAAGTGAGGGATGGGTTGCTTTGTGAGTTAATTGCAAATTACTGCTAATTAAAATGAGGAAAATTTATTATTTTTCAAACATAATTCAATCCCACAAGTAAGGAATATTTTAGTATTTAATTTTAGTCATTAAACTAAACAGGAAAAAAGCCTTAGGGAAACAAAAGCTGAATCGCTCAGCTCTAGTATAATAAAAGATTTACTAATTCCTCCACACAAACAGGATGTGACACAAGGTCAAATTCTTAAGCAAATTTTAATAAGTTTGAATTCAGACTAAAACAAAACAACCAGCCAACCAAAGAGCTGACTCTCACTTGATCACCAAAGTTAAGCAGTGATGAGTATGTTCAATACTTAATTGGGTGACTGGTTAAGCAGCAGCAAGTACTATAAGTAACCCGATTCCTTTGTTTATCAAAATGACTTGATTGGGTATTAGATGACCTGAAAAGGGTTGATATGCTATAAAACAACCAACCAACCAACCAAAGAGCTGATAATCCATTTTGAAGAAAGAAAAGTGTTAGTGTCCGTGTACACCACTTAAATGGAATGTGCCATGCATTTGACTGGTTGTTAGTGCCAGCAGTAGAGAATTTTACACTCGTCCAAAAACAATAAGTTTTGACCATCTCTAACAAGGTCAGCATGCCGAAGGAAGTCTGATGTTGAAAGACCTGAAACTTCCAGTGACCCATGCATACTGCATCACTGATGACACCTACTAGCCCCCAAATGTAGGAGCGTATATTTAAAGTAAAGGTAAGCAGTGATGAGTATGTTCAATACTTAATTGGGTAACTGGTTAAGCAACAGCAAGTACTATAAGTAACCTGAGTCCTTGAGTTTATCAAAATGACTTGATTCAGCATTAAATGACCCCAAAAGGGTTGATATGCCATAAAACAAAACAACCAACCAACTAACCAACCCGAGTCCTTTGTTTATCAAAATGACTTGATTCAGCATTAAATGACCCCAAAAGGGTTGATATGCCATAAAACAAACAACCAACCAACTAACCAAAGTCCTTTGTTTATCAAAATGACTTAATTCAGCATTAAATAACCCAAAAGGGTTGATATGCCATAAAACAAAACAACCAACCAACTAACCAACCCGAATCCTTTGTTTATCAAAATGACTTGATTCAGCATTAAATGACCCCAAAAGGGTTGATATGCCATAAAACAAAACAACCAACCAACTAACCAAGCTGAATGCTTTGTTTATCAAAATGACTTGATTCAGCATTAAATGACCCCAAAAGGGTTGATATGCCATAAAACAAAACAACCAACAACTAACCAACCCGAATCCTTTGTTTATCAAAATGACTTGATTCAGCATTAAATGACCCAAAAGGGTTGATATGCCATAAAACAAAACAACCAACCAACTAAGAGTCCTTTGTTTATCAAAATGACTTGATTCAGCATTAAATAACCCAAAAAGGGTTGATATGCCATAAAACAAAACAACCAACCAACTAACCAAGCTGAATGCTTTGTTTATCAAAATGACTTGATTCAGCATTAAATGACCCAAAAAGGTTGATATGCCATAAAACAAAACAACCAACCAACTAACCAACCCGAATCCTTTGTTTATCAAAATGACTTGATTCAGCATTAAATGACCCAAAAGGGTTGATATGCCATAAAACAAAACAACCAACCAACTAACCAAGCTGAATCCTTTGTTTATCAAAATGACTTGATTCAGCATTAAATGACCCAAAAAGGGTTGATATGCCATAAAACAAAACAACCAACCAACTAACCAAGCTGAATCCTTTGTTTATCAAAATGACTTGATTCAGCATTAAATGACCCAAAAAGGGTTGATATGCCATAAAACAAAACAACCAACCAACTAACCAAGCTGAATGCTTTGTTTATCAAAATGACTTGATTCAGCATTAAATGACCCCAAAAGGGTTGATATGCCATAAAACAAAACAACCAACCAACTAACAACCGAATCCTTTGTTTATCAAAATGACTTGATTCAGCATTAAATGACCCCAAAAGGGTTGATATGCCATAAAACAAAACAACCAACCAACTAACAACCCGAATCCTTTGTTTATCAAAATGACTTGATTCAGCATTAAATGACCCCAAAAGGGTTGATATGCCATAAAACAAAACAACCAACAACTAACCAACCGAATCCTTTGTTTATCAAAATGACTTGATTCAGCATTAAATGACCCAAAAGGGTTGATATGCCATAAAACAAAACAACCAACCAACTAACCAACCCGAGTCCTTTGTTTATCAAAATGACTTGATTCAGCATTAAATGACCCAAAAGGGTTGATATGCCATAAAACAAAACAACCAACCAACTAACCAACCCGAATCCTTTGTTTATCAAAATGACTTGATTCAGCATTAAATGACCCAAAAAGGGTTGATATGCCATAAAACAAAACAACCAACCAACTAACCAACCCGAATCCTTTGTTTATCAAAATGACTTGATTCAGCATTAAATGACCCCAAAAGGGTTGATATGCCATAAAACAAAAACCAACCAACTAACCAACCCGAGTCCTTTGTTTATCAAAATGACTTGATTCAGCATTAAATGACCCAAAAAGGGTTGATATGCCATAAAACAAAACAACCAACCAACTAACCAACCCGAATCCTTTGTTTATCAAAATGACTTGATTCAGCATTAAATGACCCCAAAAGGGTTGATATGCCATAAAACAAAACAACCAACCAACTAACCAACCCGAGTCCTTTGTTTATCAAAATGACTTGATTCAGCATTAAATGACCCAAAAGGGTTGATATGCCATAAAACAAAACAACCAACCAACTAACCAAGCTGAATGCTTTGTTTATCAAAATGACTTGATTCAGCATTAAATGACCCAAAAGGGTTGATATGCCATAAAACAAAACAACCAACCAACTAACCAACCCGAGTCCTTTGTTTATCAAAATGACTTAATTCAGCATTAAATAACCCCAAAAGGGTTGATATGCCATAAAACAAAACAACCAACCAACTAACCAAGCTGAATGCTTTGTTTATCAAAATGACTTGATTCAGCATTAAATGACCCAAAAGGGTTGATATGCCATAAAACAAAACAACCAACCAACTATCCATCAATCTAAGCTCAAGTCACGCAGAAAGCACTGGTTTCCGCTTGATCATTAAAGTTAAGCAGTGATGAGCCTGTTCGATACTTAGTTGGGTAAGCATTTAAGCAACACCAGGTACAATAAACAACCAAAATCAAAAAACGACTTAATTCAGCATTAAATGACCAAAAAAGGGTTAAAAGTTGTCAGGGTGTGCTAAAGTCGGTATCAGTCAGACAGTGAGGGAGTCTATCCCCTTTTCACTAGCACTATACCAAGGAGAGTGTTTTTTAGCATCTGAGGGAGAGTGCCACACCTGCCATTAGCTCCTTACTGTCCTTTTAAAAATATTGCTCTGGTTGAGTTCAGCTTTGTGACCCTTGGGCCAAAAAGGTTGGGGACTCCTGTTTTAAATGAAAACTCAAACATTCCATACTTACTGTGTTAGCACTTCATGTAATTCCATGTATTTCTGCTTGAAGGAGCTTGCTTTTGTTCTTGACAAAATTCCTTGTTTGTAAAGCTGAAAAGATAAGGAATTATTTATATACATATATATTTATATATATACATATATATATATATATATATATATATATATATATATATATATATATATATGTGTGTGTGTGTGTGTGTGTGTGTGTGTGTGTAGAAAATATAGAATATACATATATATGTGTGTAGAAAAAAATATATATATATAAATGTAGAAAATATGTATATATATGTAGAATACATACATATATATATATATGTGTGTGTGTGTGTGTAGAAAATAGAAATATATGTGTGTGTGTGTGTGTGTGTGTGTGTGTAGAAAATAGAATATATGTATATATATGTGTGTGTGTGTGTGTGTGTGTGTGTGTGTGTGTGTGTGTGTGTGTGTGTAGAATGAAAATAAAAATGTATATATACATATACATATATATATATATGTGTGTGTAGAAAATAGAAAAAAATATATATATGTAGAATGTATATAAAAAATATATATGTAGCAAAAAAAATATATATATGTAGCAACAAAAAAAATATATGTAGAAAATAGAAATATATATATATATATGTATATGTGTGTGTGTGTGTGTGTGTGTAGAAAATAGAATATATATATATATATATATATATATATATATATATATATGTGTGTGTGTGTGTGTGTGTGTGTGTGTGGGTGTGTGTAATATTATGAAAAAATTGAAAAACATAAAGTTTTTCATAATATTACATACTGTCAGATTCAATTCCACTTTTTTTTATAAATATGTGTAGTATATATATATATATATATATATATATATATATATATATATATATATATATATATATATGTAAAAAAATATATGTAGAATATATGTGTAGAAAATAGAAAAACAAAGTATTCAAAAATGATTAATTTATTCTTGATGGTGAATTCGACGTTAAAACATTTCAGTTTTTAATAAACCTTCATCAATGTTTTTGAAGCGTGAATAACTGACAGTTATTCATGTTTCCAAAAAGCTATCCTGGTAAAAAATATGCACTGAAAATCGAAAAAATTGAAAATGGATCAACTGATGAAGCAATGAGAGTGAAGTCCCTTGTTCTTTTTCCGTGAATTTAGAGAAGATGCCTGTGTAAACATCTTTGATTCAACATAATTTTCACGAAGAAAACATGCTCATTTTCAAATCTATTTTAATGCATTTTTTTTTTACTCCAAAATATAAAATGTGTTTTTAGTAACAGTTAATTTCATTTCAAATAATGCGTAAGAATTTAGTCACTTAAAGTTGAAGATTGCCAATAAATTCCCCTTTATTTATTAAACTAGAAGTGGTTACCCGGCATTGCCTGGGTAATAGGGGAAGTAAAAAAAAGTTAGTCTTACAGATCCATTATGATTGAATTGCGAATTGGATCCTCGTAGTATGCCCCATTAAAATCCCTATGTAAAAAAAGATCTTGCATTGATCCAGTCACACTGAAAAGAAAAATTGATGCAAAAAAAAAAAAATCTATGCTGTTATACTTTAAATTTTATTTTTTAATTATTTTCACGAATATAAATCAAATCTTCATTATTTTTAATCAAAAAGCAAGATCTGGGGATAGTGAATGTTTATACATATTTACGTTGTCACTGATTGTTTTATTTTCATAGTTTCCTCCAGACATACATACACACAAACTGCTCTTTATGTATGTATAGATAACCCTTTTATATTACTGCATATATTTCATCAATTGGTGATAAGTATCCATGTTTTCAAATCCATTTGAATGCATTTTTTTTTACTCTAAAATATCATAAAATGTGTTTTTAGTAATAGTTAACTTCATTTCAAATAATGTGCAAGCACAATTTCATGGTAAGAATTTAGTCACTTAAAGTTCAAGATTGCCAATAAATTCCCCTTTAATTATTAAACTAGCATTGCCCGGGTAGAGGTTTTTCTTTAAAAAGTTAGTCCCGCAGATCCATTATTACTTAATCATGATTTGAATCCTCGTGGGATGCCCCATTTAAATCCCTATGTAAAAAAATAGACCTTGCATTGATCCAGCTACACTGAAAAGAAATGTTAATGTCTACTATCTAAAATATTAAATTGAAAAAAATTCCATGCTGTTATCATTTAAATTCTATCTTTTCATTATCTTCATAAAGATAAATCAAATCTCTATTATTTTTGTTCAAAAAACCAAGCCCTGGTGATATTTAATGTGTATATATATTTACTTTGTCATTAATTGTTTTATTTTTGAAGCTTCCTCCAGACATACACATACACACAACTGCCCTTTATATATGTATAGATGACCCTCATATATCACTGCAGATATCTCATCAATTGGTGTAATCTAGATTAGTGGCCATGTTTTCAAATCCATTTGAATGCATTTTTTTTTTACTCTAAAATATCATAAAGAACTTAAAGTTCAAGATTGCCAATAAATTCCCCTTTATTTATTAAATGACCCGGACCAAGTCACCAACAAGCACCCCAGTCGAGATCAGTTTTGAAAGGACCTGAATTTCGCTTTTCACCGGCTGTTAGTAAACAAAATCAACAGCCGATACAAACCAAAGACACGTTTTTATACTAAAATAGTTTTGATTTTAATAAAAAAATTAGCTATTTCATGTTGTTGTTGTTAGCATATGTGTCGGAAATTATTCTTTCATTTTTGGAAAAATACCGATCATTGAACTAAGGGCGCCATTAATAAAAGGGTAGGGAAAAAATGAAATTACGAACGGTCTTGCTTGACAGTGTAAAAGAATTTTATTCACAAATAACTCCACAAAGGAGGCAAAATGAAATTTATACAATTCAAATTAAAATTGCATAGAATTCCCCATGCAGACGCAAAATAAACAATTTAGACACCAGGTAACAAGAAACAAATACAAAAATATATAATAAAATGAGTATAAGAAACAAAAATGTTCACTTACTAATTGAAAGGGTGTTAACCAACCTTTAACTACCCTTGAAAAATATACTCTCTCTCTCTAAAAAAATAGAAAGTCCTTTCAAATGTCTCTTGTTCCTTTTCGCCAAAGAACAAGGCTCAAAAGTCGAAAATAACTTTGCCTGAAAGATAAACCTTCTTTCAGTCACTTGCACTTTCTCGTTAAAGAACAAGGCTCTCGGAGGAAGGATGGGGCTGGCTCTTTTGCGCTGGTATCTCTCACTTTTCTCTCGTTGTCGTCCGTTTTTTCTTCAAAGGGATGGACACTCAAACAACAATGTCTTCCGTGGCTTGAAGAATATGTGACAGAAACCACAACCTTTCTCACCAAAGAAAAATGAAGAAACCACCGTCTCAGCCTTTCTAGGAATTCTGTAGGGTTGCAACAGCAACAAGCCACCTTTTCTCAATCAAGGTTTTTTTTAAAACCGGCCAATGTCCGCTTTGAAGCAGCTAAGGGGTTCGTCACTTAGAGCTAAGACAGGATAATCTGCTGGTCGCGCTTTGCTTCCCACTTCCAAAGAGGCTGTTATGGGGTGTGCCATGTTAAGACAAGACCACTGCTTGTTGCGTCCGCCCGCTTCCCAGTCAATTTCAAAAGAGGCAGAATTTAGGGGACACGTGACCTTCCAGTACCCGGAGCTGGTGTCAGAAATTCCATGTCAATTGTCTTCCCCTGCCGCTAGGGGGACAGATTGCCAATGGGATATTGGTGGGAGAATCAAAACCCTACGTCACTTATCACAGACCAAGCACTAATGGTAGTCGCGATTCACCGTTCCCTAAAATTCTTGAACAGGGCCACATAACCAGCTCGCTTAGAGCCATTCCCTACAACGACAGAACACCTATCACCACGACACCAAGAACTCTTAGAACAGATAAGTCTGGTCGCGAATTCCAACTAATTTGCAAACCCTTTTTGTTGTTAAACCCTTTTGTAAATCCTTGTACCTCTTTTTGTTGTTCAACCCTTTTGTAAATCCTTGTACTTTTGTAAACCTTGTAAATTTTGTAATACAAGTGTCTGCATTTACTTTTGTGTTTGTTCTTCTTTGTCTGACAATTTGCCAACGACTACGGGGAAGTAAAAGCCCCTTCGAATCCGTAAATACTTTTACTGGCCACCGAGCCCTTTTTTTCCATTTGTTTTCATAGAAAAATACGAAACAAAAGACATTGAAAGGCGGATAAAATATATGCATTTAAACTATACAAAATATTTATTAGAATAAAAAATTTCTGACATATGTGAAAAAATCAATTTTGCACTAAAGATGAACTAATATTGTTATTTTTTTTTAAAAAAAAAAACTTAAAACCAAAGACTTATTCATCTTCCATGTACCTCTACGGATAGTTAATAAAATAAAAAAGATTTATAAAAAGTATATTTTAAGGTTATAATAATAACTGCTAACCCTAACCCTAACCCTAACCCTATTTCAGAATTTTAGAATATTTTAGAATTAAAATTTGATAGCGGAATCTTTTTCGTTTTTATCAGCTGCTGATTTTGTTTACTGACAACCGGTGAAAAGCAAAATTCAGTTCTTTTCAAAACTGATCTGGGCTGGGGTGCCTGTGGGTGACTTGGTCCAGTGACCCTTGTATATTACTGTAGATATTTCATTAGTTGGTGCAATCTGGATAAGTAGCCATGTTTTAACTTACATCATCAAGGATCTTGAATGCTGGACTAACAATTGCTTCAATTTGTTCTTCCTCATCTTCCAGAAGTGGAGGAGGAGCTGCTATAAGAATTTCTGAAATTTCTGGTTCTGCGGAAACGGGGACAACATCCAGCTGTCCAGCTGCTTCCCCTTCTTTAGTTTCTTTATCTCCAGCTTCTTCTACGCTTGCTTTCTCCATCTTCCTGAATAAAAATACAGAAAACATCAAATAGATTCAGAGTATAAGAATTAATTGTACCATTATAGTATGTGGCCTACAGACCAAGTAATCAATAAGCACCCCAAATCATCAACTTAATGAAAGGTTCATATTTTAACTCTACACCGGTAAGTTTCGCTTTCAAATATTTGAAAATAAATGAACAGACAATTTTTGCAATTATATTGTATCTGACAAAAACAAATTTTTACAAATTGTGTGATACTATTTCTGAACAATATCCTTTTATTTAAATAAACATAAAAATATTTTGTAAAAAGAATGTATTTTTATTTAAATAAACATAATTGCATTTCTCTTCTGATTAAGTAAAAATTATTTTAGCATATAAATACAGTGAATCTTTAAATCACTACAGAGAGCTCAATGTATAATAATCCTTTTAGATTATATACAGAGCAATATTTATCTTTGAAATGAATGAAAAACTCAACACCGTTATTCCATAATAAATTTATTTCGACCAAAATTGGGGCCTTTATAAATCCAAGTTGATTTAATAAAGCTCCCCAATTGAAGTCTTATCAGATGGACAGTCGACTGTCCATCTGATGAGACTTCAATTGGGGAGCTAGATTTATAAAGGCCCCAATTTTGGTCGAAATAAATTTATTATGGAATAACGGTGTTGAGTTTTTCATTCATTTCAAAGATATATATATATATATATATATATATATATATATATGATGGACTCTCCCGGCGATTTCGACGTATGAGGTTCAGACAACCCTTTTCATCTAATCTTGTGTGTTAATCGCAGGTGACACACACACACACACACACACACACACACACACACATTATATAATATATATATATATATATATATATATATATATCCCGTTTTGTTTGTGTCTATCTATCTATCTATCTATCTTATTTTGTTCATATCTATCTATCTATCTATCTAATTTTGTTTATATTTATATATTTATATATCTCATTTTATTACTCTCTCTTCTCTCTCTCTCTCTATATATATATATATATATATATATATAATATATATAGATAGATAGATAGATAGTTAGATAGATAGATAGATAGATATGAACAAAATGAGAGATAGATAGATAGATAGATAGATAGATAGATAGATAGACACAAACAAAAACGGATATATTGATTGATAGATAGATAGATAGTTATGGGGAGACTGAGATAGATATATAGATAGATATGGGCAAAATGAGATAGATAGATAGATAGATAGATAGATAGATAGATAAATCATATGTAAGTCTCTTTTTTATATTAATGTTTTTAGCAAGGTTTTTTTTTCTTTTTAGGGGCAGGGAATTGGGGTGACAGTTTGATTAAATGAGCAAATGAGACAATTAGAAAATCTATAAAATCATTAAAAATTGATCATATCTAATTAAGTTCTGTACGGATTGTCAACTAAAAGCCAGGATATTTGATTACACCATGTTTACCATAAACAACCAGAATTTTTTTTCTCTTTTTTATGCATAAGTGACTTTAATCATCAATAATCAAAACCTTTTTTTCTCCTCTGGGACCTTTAAATAGATAGATAGATAGATAGATACATATGGACAAAATGAGATAGATAGATAGATAGATAGATATAGACAAAATGAGATAGATAGATAGATAGATAGATAGATAGATAGATAGATAGATAGATATGGACAAAATGAGATAGATAGATAAATAGATAGATAGATATAGACAAAATTAGATAGATATATAGATATGGACAAAATGAGATAGATAGATAGATAGATAGATAGATAGATAGATAGATAGATAGATATGGACAAAATGAGATAGATAGATACGGAAAAAATGAAATAGATAGATAGATATGAACAAAATGAGATAGATAGATAGATAAATAGATAGATAAATAGGTATGGACAAAATGAGCTAGCTAGCTAGATAGATAGATAGATAGATAGATAAATAGAAACAAAATGATAGGTAGATAGATAGATAGATAGATAGATATGGAAAAATGAAATAGATAGATATGAACAAAATGGGATAGAGAGATAGATAGATAGATAGACACAGACAAAATAAGATAGATAGATAGATAGATAGATAGATATAGATAGATCTTATGTAAGTCTTTTTTTTTTTCTTCTTTTTATATTAACAATTTTAGCAAGTTTTTTTTTCCTTTTAGGGGCTGGGGATTGGGATGACAGTTCCATTAAATGAGTAAATGAGACAATTAGAAAATATATCATCAAGATCATTAAAAATTGATCATATCTAATTAAGCTGTGAACAGATTCTCAGCTAAAAGCCAGGATATTTGATTACACCATTTTTACCGCAAACATATTTTTTTGTGTATATATATATATATATATATATATATATATATATATATATATATATATATATACGCATAAGTGACTTTAATCACTTATTAATAAAGCCCTTTTTTTCTCCCTCCCTTTTTTCTCCCCTGGGACCTTGTTTACTCAAAGTCACACATAATAATGCTTTTATGGCAATATTGAATAAATTTGATCTTTACCGTACTTATATGGTCGATATGTGTCCCGCTTATCGAACTGAGATGATTGTATTTTTTCGCAAAAAGCAACGAAGGGGTAGGCAAGGGTAAGTAAGTTGTTTACATAAATCAAATGGCTACGTTTGGGCTAGCAACTGTTGCTATGGTAATTTGTTACCGTTAACGACTGTTGAAAAACAATATTTTAAAAAATAATTTTTCTTAAATTTTATAATTAAATTTTAATAAATATTATATTTTAAATAGAAAAAAGTTTTAACGTCTTGAGATTATGCATGAATTTAGTCATTCTTAAAATTTACATATAAAAAGGTAACTTTCTTTTTTTTCTTTTTTCTTTAAAAAAAATACTTTTGTGGCTTTCAAAGCGACAGTTCGATGACAAAATAACCAAAGTTTAATTTTAGTAATTAAACAGATTTCTAAATTCTTATTTTAATAAATAAATAATTACTGAACTAAGGTTTAATTTTGATTTTGTTATATTGGGGAAACGAGGTAGTAGGAGGATGAGTAATAGGATGAGATGCAAACTAGAGTCACTGTCGTAAAAAAACAAAAAAAAAACGTTTTCTGAGACCGCTTTACGGCAGTTATAGTCGCCATTGTTATATCGCCAGGGTTACATGTGCGTTTTTTGGTGTCTGTGAAATTGAAGCCTAAAAAAATTCAAAAATGAAGATCGAGGAAGTAAAAAGTACATCCAAATCGCAACGTATTGCTACCCACAGTCATATTAAGGGTCTCGGACTGGATGAAAATGGTTACGCTATACAGACGGCCGCGGGACTTGTCGGACAGGAACTTGCACGGGAGGTCTGGCATTCATTGTATTTGAAAATATTGTTTTAAGAATTTAGTTTATTTCTTGATCATTTTCATTATTATTATTACGCATATTTTAAATTTATTCCACGCTGTATTGTTGATCGAGTACAAGAAGTAGTGGTAGTAATATTACTGTAAGGTTTTAATATTAAGTTGTTTTTAATCTATTTTCTTTTCTTTTTCGGGTATAAGTAAAAAAAAAAAAGAAATGATTTGAATTTATGATAATATTTTAAGTACTTGTATGTATACTATACAATAATACATACTAATGTTTAGTATACAAGTAGCTAAAATAGTCTAAACTTGCAATTGGTCGGGAAATTAAAACGGAAACTTTTTTTACTGGTCCTCCGCGACAGTTTAACTATAGTGTATGAATGAACTTTTTGCGAATTGGGTTACGGTTTAGGGGTTTGGGGATTAAGGTTGTTTTTAATTACGTATTGCTTAAAAAAACAACAACAACAACCCCCCAAATTACTATACATTTAATTTACCATTGAAATTAATTATTGAACCCAACGATAGACACATTAGTCTCAGTTGTTAGTATTTTGCAATGTATAATTTCAATTAAACTTGGGTTTTAAAAAAATATTTAGATGTATAGTAATTTGTTTTTGTTTTTTTAAGCAATACGTAATTAAAAACTAAAGTTTATTCATACACTGTAGTTAAACTGTCATAGAGGACCACCAAAAAAGTTTCAGTTTTAATTTTCCGACCAATTTGCAAGTTTAGCCCTAAAATATTATAAATTCAAATGATTTAATTTTAATAATTATCATAAATTCAAATGATTTAATTTTAATAATTATCATAAATTCAAATGATTTAATTTTAATAATTATCATAAATTCAAATGATTTAATTTTAATAATTATCATAAATTCAAATGATTTAATTTTAATAATTATCATAAATTCAAATGATTTAATTTTAATAATTATCATAAATTCAAATGATTTAATTTTAATATTTTAGGTACTTCAAGTACCTAAAATATTAAATGTATAGTATGTATACAAATAGATAAAAATGTATACAAGTAGCTAAAATAGCATTGTAAATTCAAATGATTTTTTTTTTACTTATACCCGAAGAAAAAGGATAAAAAGTAGATTGAAAACTTTTTAATGTTAACATCTTATTGTAATATTCATTATAATAATATAATATCAGTGATGCTGATAGGTACCCATCCTGCGTCCCTGACGCACAAAAATCTTAAAGGACGCAGTAAAATTGTATACATGCGTCCCAGTGTTTTCCTTTTTTCTTCCATTTCAAGTTAACTGTAAATACATTTCAATATTTTCTTAGAAACGAATTACACAGGATAGGTTACAAGGTAGGAGTTAGACAGCTTTAGTTGTTTCCCCAGATCATAAATAAAAACTTTACAATCTATTAAGACTCTTTAGTTGGGGACCCATTAATTTTCCCGGGGACTCATTCAAAGCAAATATGTGCGTTCCAGGACATACTAAATCAAAAAACTATCAGCATCACTGTAATATAGGTGTAACTAATTTGTCAAAAAATCCGTGTTTTTTACAAAACAAATTTACCCCCCCCCCCTTTTGACAAAAATTATCAAAAATCAGAGAATTATCCAATTTTAATTAAATTTTTAGTGTTGATTTATCAATGAATGAATTTTATAATGCACCAGTTATTTTATATATTAATGAAAAAAATACTTTATATTTTAAAATAAATGAAGACTTGCTTTAAAAGATCAAATGCCAACAAAACTTTTAATCTTGAAGATTCTAAGCTCAACATAAAAAGTGTAATAAAGAATGTGTAGCGCCAAGCTTCTATTTAGAGGAAGTCTTGCCTGCCCTGAAAATCAGCAGTGGGAGGGGCGGTCTTGAACACTAATTATGTTGATGTGAAGTAAATACAAACTCAACCATCAGTTTTGGATCCTTAAACAGGTTTTAACTTGTCTGGGGCGGTCACAGGATTTTAATGTTTGGGGGGTCGAAAATAGGTCATTACTACCAAGAAATAAAGATGAGAACCTTAGATTTTTCTAGAAGTAAAAAAAAAAAAATTGATTATCTATCTATATAAAAAAAAAGATAGTAATCCTGAACTTGTTCCTCATAAATTCCTACCATAAAATAAACTGAACCCTCATTTTATGTCCGTGTTTTTGCAATAAATGTTTTATTTTTCTTGCACCCGTTATTCTAAACTTTTAGAATATACACATTGAAGTGAATATTAAAATAAATAAATAAAATATATTCAGTATTGTAAAAAAATAGTAGGAATTTATGAGGAACAAGTTAAGGATTACCAAAAAGATTCTGTATGTCTGTCTATGTTTGTACAACAAAAAACAAAATAAACAAAGTTCAATAAAATCCACACTCTATTTTAGTCTGAAAAAAAAAAGTTAAAAAAATCTTTTTACCCATCATTTTCCCTAAGAAAATTTGAATAAAAATATAAGGGTATAAATCAATGATATAGTAAAAAAAATCAATTTAAAAAATGATTAATAAAGGATAAAAATATAATAAAAAGTAAATAAAAGACAAAATAAAAACAAGAATATATAAAGAATAAAAGATAAGACTAATATGTGAAAATAATTTTTATTAATGTTTAATTAATCTATATATTAATAAAAATTCTTTTTCTATATTGAATTATGTAAATAAACATTCCGTACATACAATTATTTCTATTTTCATTCATAACTTTTGCTGGATTTTGCAATTTCGATCATTCCCAAATTTATTTCCAAGTTATAAAAATTGGGTTAAAATTGCAAATCGCCATCAAAATTAAAACGGAAAAATTTGACTTGGGCATAGATTTTAATGAATTTAATCATTACTAAGGACACGAATTTTGTTATTTTTAACTTAAATTTTAACCGTTAGTTATGTTTAAGGAAAAAATAGATAAAATAAAACAGATGAATGATAAGACTAGTCAGAATTAATAAACATGTACAAACAGAAAAAGTACTTTCTATTTCAATATTACAAGCGACGCGTGCTTTTCTTAAGTATGGATGACCAAAAGTGTAATAATCCGTGTTTTTTATGTTAATAAATTCTCGGAAAATATTTATCTCCCTTAAAAATTAGTTTCTTGCGGCCCTCTGTAGAAAATTAACGTCCAATGACAAATGGTTAAAAACACAACTAATGGTTAAAATTTAAGTAAAAAACAACATAAATCGTGTCCTTAGTAATAATTAAATTCATTAAAATCGATGCCCAAGGCAAATTTTTCTGTTTTAATTTTGACAACGATTTGCAATTTTAACCAAAAATTGTTATTGTACAAAAAAATATTTGTCACAAAAAAACATCACAAAACAATAACAGTAATTAAAATTTGGGAATTCAAAATTTTAGGATTGCAGATCCAAATTCTGCCCGGAACATTTTCAATTTGCTCACGGATTCGGTCTGATTCCAAAATGGTATGATATGTGGGACTATGGCTTCTAGGAGTAAAGTTAAATCTGAAATGCTTATTTTTATTTATTTATATCGAGATGACAAAAAAAAATGAATTGATTTTTGAATTTGCTATTTCTCTTTGTAGGCTGCTGGTGTTGTTGTTGAGATGATTCGCTCAAAGAAAATGGCCGGTCGAGCTGTCTTGCTGGCAGGACCTCCTGGAACAGGAAAGGTACAGTCACATCTAACAAACTCATCTTGTGCAAGAAATTTTATTATAATGAAGATTCGGTGTCAGTATGTCTGTAACTGAAACTATGTCACTGCTTACATTACAATACCCTCAGGAATTGCTTACGTTTATCAATGTGTATTTAATTTATAGTCAAATTCATTAATACATTTTATTTTATTTTAGATGGGGAAGTGTTAAAAAAAATTTTATTTTATGTTTTTTAACATTCATCAGGACATTAGAAGGAAAAAAATGTCTTGACATAGCATCATTCCCAGTTGATTCTTTTTTATTTGAGGTTATTGTTATTTACTCACATTAGTTATATAGAGCTTTGTAAATGGAGTTCAGAACTGTTTGAATTATGCAAATATTCCCAGTGGTTCAAAAGGTATGAGAATTTAAAACCCCAAAATTGGGGGTACAAAAGTGGGCATGATTTTGTTTAAAAAAATGTCAAATCACATGATGTAAATAACAAAGGGAATTGTGACTTGTATAGTAATATAGTTTCGGTTACAGCCAGAAAAACACACAATTTCCATTATAATAAGATATCTATGAAGGTTTTAAAAACAAAAAAACAAAGCATTTTAATGTTGACTTCACCATCTTCACTTTAAAATACCTTTTACAGACTTAAAAAGAACCATAAACATTTACACAAAACAAAAATGGCAAAATTATTGGAATAACTTCCAAAATAACAAACTACATGAAATAATGCCACAAATAGGAAAACTTCAAATAAATCAAACCAAAATATCCAGAAAAGAAGAAGTAATATTATCCAGACTAAGAATAGGACACTCATACATTACCCATTCATACCTCCTCAAAAAAGAAGCAGCCCCATATTGCATACCATGCCAAAAACCCTACACAATCAAACACACACTAACAGAATGTAGCAACCTAAAACAAATACGAAAAAAATACTACCAAACAACAAATCTAAAACAGATATTCTACCAAATAAACCAAAAAAAACTACTTGGATACATAAAAGAAGCACACATCTACAACAAAATCTAAAAATCTTCCAAAAAAATGAAAACACAAAAATATATGTTAACAAAAACATCTAAAAGTTTCATTCACAAAAAAAAATGTCAAAAAAAAAAACCTTTAAAAAATTAAACATCATCACCAATTCTTTTCAAAAACGTAGCCAGCATTAAATGACCCATTGAGGTTGATATGCCGTAAAACAAGAACAAATCAAATCACCATCTAAAATAAATATATATATGTCAAATACAACAAATAATTGTTCAATTTTAAAAAAATTCTTGTCTATTTTTTCTTTTTCTTTGTCTTGCAACAGACTGCCATAGCTTTGGCCATGGCTCAAGAACTCGGCAGCAAAGTTCCATTTTGTCCAATGGTTGGCAGTGAGGTGTATTCAAGTGAAATTAAGAAAACTGAAGTATTGATGGAAAACTTTCGAAGAGCTATTGGTTTGCGTATCAAAGAGACAAAAGAGGTTTTGTGGATGGAGAGCTATTGTAGTTCATCCCCTACCCCCCAGAATCCCGGGGATTTGGCGTATTATTTGTATATTAGATAGGATTACTTGATATCATATAACTGTGTACAAAAACTCTTAGCAACTACATAAATGTAAATATAGACATACAAGACAGCTTGAGCCTTGTAGAAATCCGCTTCAGCGAGGAGGACCAATTGACAGAGGTGGGGTCCAGGTACACATTCTTTTGTATAAGCAGCCTCATGATAGCTGTATGGAATTGAGGTAAGGCAGCTCGAGCATCCCATCTTAAAGTGGCCTCTGCGTAAGCAGCACATGATGGACGGCATGGAAACATCTCTTACATCTGGGACTGACCACATGTTTGACCTGTGTGGCAGGGCCTGCCTGTCAAGAGCCGGGATTCTCGATCACATACGGTTGCATGCGAGTGGAAACCTAGAAAGGGGTTCATGTGTGACAGGAAAGAAACAAACTTGAATCAGGGACACTCGGCGTGCTCACATCCGAACTACTTGTAGAAATGGCCTTATTCTGTGATCACCATATATATAGACATACAATGAATGTGATTCCCTAACCTCTAGACATAAAATAACCCAACAAGTGATGACATGCCATAAAATTGGCCTCCAACCAAATGTAAATATAAACATACAATGAAATTCCCTAACCTCTAGACATAAAATAACCCAACAAGGACATGCCATAAAATCCATTTGGCAGATAAGTAACACCAGATAATCAAGATTTACATTTTTGCATTTCATCTTGGATGATTTGGATCGTCTCATTTTTAACCAGTGGGTGTTGCAAGATGATTACGGTCGGAAGATTAAGGAACAAGAGTATTAATATATAGATTCTTTTGTAAATATCAAATATCTTGCCCTGATGATGGCTGTTTCTCTGTATACTTAAAAAATTTCTATTTTTCTATTATTTTATTTTGTATTTAAAATAATAATAAATAGAATACAATGTATACAAGGACAATCTCTTGGTTGAAACATGTGTTGGCACTTCATTAAACCATTTTTATCCATTTAACATTTTCTTTCCTTTATTTATTTTTTCAACATAGATTCTTTTACTTGTTTTTGTAGGTTATGGCAAAACAGTGAGTCACGTTGTAATTGGTTTGAAGACGGCCAAAGGCACCAAACAGTTGAAATTAGATCCATCCATCTTTGAAAGTCTACAGAAAGAGAAAGTTGAAGTTGGAGATGTCATTTACATTGAATCCAACAGCGGAGCAGTTAAGGTAAGTGTGATTTTGAAAATCTTTTTGATAAGAATTTTTTCATCCTGAAATATTAAGAGAATAAATCAAAGGTAAACGGACAACATCATATTTACCTCATTTTTCTTTACACTTGCATTGTGATGGCCTTCAAAACCAACCACCAAACCAAAATATATATAAGTAAAGAAATAACAAAAGACTTAGAGATTAAGCATTATAGTCTATTTCAGGGAGCTCCCTGAAATAGACTATAATGCTTAATCTCTAAGTCTTTTGTTATTTCTTTATTTATATATTTGCTCTGTGACTCTAACATTATGAGCACACATTGAGCTCTCAAACTGCGACAGTTTTTTAAAAATAAAACTTGTGTCGTAAGGAAGATTTCTTCTCTGGACTTTCGGATTAATATATATATATATATATATATATATATATATATATATATCCGACCTAACCCTTTCGGCTGGGACTTTACAATACAGTGACTGCACCAAGTGTGTAGTGATTTCAGAAATCTTTTTGACAAAAGGGATTTTTTTCATCCCGAAATATTAAGAAAATAAATCAAAGGTAAATTAACAATATCATAGTTACCTCCCTTCTCTTTACACTTGTATTGTGATTTACAAGGTAACTATGATGTTCCTTTACCTGATGACATAATCTGTGAATCAATTGACCTTGTGCCACCTCAAGGATGGAAGAAAATCCAAGGGGCTCAACTGAAAACATGGCTCAAAACAGTCAAGCAAGATACTGGCTGATTCTGGGACCAGGCCTTTCTGAAATTAGTCGATGGAACCGTGAATCGCTGACACTGATAACCTCGGTTGTGTTGGATTGTTACGCATTGTCTGCATTCATTTTGGATACGGTGAATTCTTTGGATGGAGCTGGCTCAACTGTGAATGCCATAAGAGTAACAGGCCACAAACTAGCACATACCATTTAGTTGCAAAACTTTTGACTCCCTCATTTGAATATTCTTCTTCTTTGACTTATGGCTTATCTTTAAACCTATTTTGATACCCAACATTTTGACACTCTTGTGACAATACCGGTCTGCACTCACTGCACCTTTGTTGCACAATGTCTATGACCCCAACGTTGTGATATTCTTTGCTGTCCGATTCAAAGGGCACAAGTCAGAGACCAGTTCACAAGGATTTAAAAAAAAATCTTTAAACCTATTTTGTTACCCTCCATTTGGACACTCTCCATGTTCCGCCCTGTCGGTTGGGGCATTAGAATGCACCTCTGCAGAGGGGTAAGACTCCCCCAATGGGCCACCTGTTGGCGACCCGTGATGCTTAAGGATAGAGCCCAGGTGGATGAGCAGTTCATGACATGCAATACTCCACTTTGGCCCTATCTTGGGCTAGACGGTCGGTCGGTCGGAGAGGCCCCCTCCGATCAATCGGCTGGTCATGTCAAGCCCTAGCACCTATTTTTTTACATATGGGTGCTAGAAGGCGGTGGCTGCGGGTCTACATGTCCTGGGAATGACGTTAAACTCTATCTGATGGTGAGTTTCCAGTTTTGGAGGTTTGGGGAATGTGGAGCACCCGTTCATCATTGCTCCCTGGTCCACTCTGACCCGGAGTGGTAGTACCTGTTAGGGTCCCATCTATGGGTTAAATAGAAAAATGTATTTATAAAAAAATTGTATTATTCATTAAGAATTGATTTATTTCAAAACTTTATCGGCATTAAATGACCCACTGAGGTTGATATGCCATAAAACAAAACAAAAACAAAAAACTCTCCATGTTGACACTCTTGTGACAATACCCGGTCTGTACTCACTGCACCTTCGTTGCACAATGTTTATGACCCCAACGTTGTGATATTCTGTGCTGTCCGATTCAAAGGGCACAAGTCAGAGACCGGTTCACAAGGATTAAAAAAACAACAAAAAAAGCACAAAGTCTGATAACAGGACACTGATGGAAGAGGAAGTTGTGACACTTTGTTGTGGAGTAGTGTATACTTAGGTCTATGTCAGCTGGCAAGAAAGTTGTTTTAATTCTAAGTCGAGTACTGGCTTCACTGATATGGGTATGACTATTCCTATCTACTGCTACGGGGACAACCTCTCACTCCAAAGGCTGGAGCTAGCTGAATATATGTAAATTCCACCCCTACTCATCCCCATGGATTCAACCACCCAGATACTCCGTACGTAATTTTAATCTCAGACCTTTTGTCTGAAATTTCCCTTAAAATTAAAGCAATTACTTTTTTTTTCAGTCTGAACGTCCCTATTATTCAGACCATTAATTCCCTCCAAAGAGATTTTCTCATAAAAACAGATTTTTCTCTTAAACATAGATACCTAAAGATATTATCTCTAACTAGCTTAACTTCATGGTGGCCATTCAATTCTCTTAAAATTTACTGTATATTTACTTTGTATCCTTAAAGGACAACCACCTACCCATATACATATGCCTGGCCTTAACACATTCTATTTTTATTTATTTATTTTTTCTGACCATGTTCTCACTTAACCATAGTGTCACACTCTCTATTTTTGATACTCTTCATTTTATTACTCTTTATTTTTGACACTGTTCATATTGATCTTCACAACTTGTTTTTGTTTTCTCTTTGCAGCGTCAGGGCAGATCTGACAGTTATGCCACCGAATTTGACTTGGAGGCTGAAGAATACGTTCCTTTGCCAAAAGGAGATGTACATAAAAAGAAAGAAGTCATTCAAGATGTTACTCTACATGATTTAGATACTGCCAATGCTCGACCTCAGGTTAGTTTAGTCTTTTCTTTCTCATCCACCTTCCTCATCTCTCACACACACACACACACACTTTGCCAGGACTTTGAATATGCTGTGTCCACTGCAGTGGGGGTAAGACCACCCCTTAGGACACTTAACTGCATCTGATGGTGATGTTCAAGTTCTGGAGATATGGAGAGTACCAATTCATTGCCATTACTCCCAGGTCCACTCTGGCATGAATTTTTTTATTCTTTTTATTATTGACACAAATTTTAATGAAACTTCTGGGGGAAAATCCATTAGGTAATTGTTAGGTAACCTAAAGAGTTGCTCCCCTTGCATCATTAAGTGTCTGACGGGAACCCGGATATGGGAATTCAGCCATGTTACTTTGGACTGGGGTTTTGGACAGTACAGACGTGAGTCAGCACGCCTGAACTAGTGACCACGTGCGTTAGCACGGTTTGGACTAGTTTAAGTCATTTTTAGGGTAGAACCATTTTCTACCCTGTGTTAAATAAGGATTCAGCAGAGAGTCAACAGACAAGGCCACTGGCCCCATGTCTGAACACACACGATAACCCAAGGACTGGCCTGATACGTGAGCACATGTATCATACACACAGCGCCTATGTAACGATCACGTACATGACACACACACAGCTGAAATCTATCCAAAACCATCTGACTGTCAGTAAAAACGAATAAAACAAATATTGTTTAACATATTTCACTGTTTTTAATTATCAACTATTTTAGAACAATTTATCAATGACCTTAAATACATGTTTCTCTTCCTTTTTTTTTAATTGGTCAATCCAGCTCCTGCTATTTGGTAGAGTCTATAAATATAAGTCGTGACTTTTCATATAGCTTACAATGATGCTGATAGCTTTTTGATTTAGTGCGTTCTGGGATGCACAGATTTGATTTGAATGAGTACCTGGAACAATTTGAGTTCCAACTAATGTTTCTTAATAAATTGCAGAGTTTTTATCTATGAACAACTAAAGCCGTCTAACTCCTGCCTTGTACCCCATACAGTGTAATTAGTTTCCAAAAAATATTGAAATGTATTTACAGTTAGTGGAAATAGTTGAAGAAAAAAAACCTGGGACGCATGGATACGATTTTTATACGTCCTTTTAGATCTTTATGCATCAGGGATACAGGACACGTACCTAGCAGAATTTTTGAGCTTATATATATTTACCAACCCCTCCGCATAAGTAGGATGTGACACTAGGTCAATTTATTAAGCAGAGTTTAACAGGTTTGAATTCAGAGTTTTCCTTCTCCTAGGCAGGTTACCTAACCAAGGCTGAAGAGCCCAGTCTGCTCTACTATTTACCCATAGCTGGAGGGAGAGTAGGATTCATACCTTTCCCAAGGGTATTAGCACTGTGAAATGTAGACAGCTAAGTGTAGGATTTGAACTCGGGGCGATGATTCCATTTTGCATGACTTTAACCATTACACCATGCTCCTATTTCTGAGCTTATACATTAAGAGAAAATCAGTCCTGTCCCTGTATGCGAATTTAACATTAAGTATCCAAGGATGGGTGAACAGATAAAAGAAAATAAGATCTCTATTTTATGGCTTTACTAAACCACTTGTTTTTTCTCCTTTGTCTTTATAGGGTGGCCAAGATATCATGTCTATGATGAGTAGTTTAATGAAGCCAAAAAAGACAGAAATTACAGGTAAGTTTTTCTCTTTGTTTTTGTCAGTTCCCCTAAAACTTCTCACCCTATCCGCTGGGGCTGTAAGTAAAAAACTAAAGTCGTCAGGGCGGCCTAATGTAGGTATCAGCCAGACAGTGAGGGAGTCTATCCCCTTTTCATTAGAGCAAGACCAAGGAGATTATTTTAGCATCTGGGGTGGAGCGCCACACCTACCACCAACTCCTCACTTTACCACACAGATCCCTGTGCTGCTCATGCTGAGTTGGCGAGGGCCAGTATTGAACCAAGAACCTTGTGATTCCTAGCTGAACGCTCTACCGACTGGCCCCTGGGGCTGTAGAATACCCCAACTATTTCTTTACAGATGTAATGGATTCACCACCTCCCCCAATGGTGACCCATGATGCTTAAGTGACAGGATCCTGGTGGCTGAGCAGTCTGTGCACCACTCCACTTCAGACCTGTAGAATACGACTGCACCTCTGCAAAGCAGCCCTATCAGCTGGGTCTTTAGAATACACCAACTGCACCTCTGCAGAGGAGTAAAGACCCCACCTCCAATAGGACCACCTGTTGGCCAGATGTGGCGACTCCTGATGCTTAACAATGGAAGCCTGGTGGCTGAGCAGTCCATGACATGCAACACTCACTTTGGCCCTTATGTAACGGATTATGAACATCCAGAGTTTTGGGTGGACTGCTATAGAAAGAGAGGAAGAAGAAATAAGAGAAAGTAAAAGTTTAAAAAAAGTAGTGATAGACACAAAACGGTTTGTTGGGAATTTGACCGGGGCATGACCCCCGAATGGAGAATTGAAAGCCAACCAGAAGTTTCGGGTGTTAACCGGAAGTCACGTGGTGACGAGGAACAACGAACAACAAGATCGCCCTTTTTTTGATTTCCGACAGCATAGGATTCGGACGGGCCTCTGGTCCCTAGTGTGGGATCACAGTAATTTAACAGTGTCCTCTCTCTCTTTCTCTCTGCCTTTCCTCCTCTCCGAAACAACCCACAAGACGAGCCCAAAAATAAAAGCTAAGCCCTGGCATGTTGACAAGCCCCGCTATACAACATATACCGCTACGTTACACCTTACTCACACTAGATGGACAGTTAGAGAAGGCCCCTCTGATCAATTGGCTGGTTATGTCAAGCCCTTACACATATATGATTGTCCCAACCCCTACTGCCCTTATGCCAAGCCCCAACCCTTTTTATCCTATGGGTGCTAGAAGGCAGTGGCTGAGTGTCTTATTGTCCTGGGTATGATGTTAAACTCTATCAGATGGTGAGGTTCTAGTTCTGGATGTCTGAGGGATGTGGAGCACCTGTTCATCACCATTGCTCCAAAATCAACCGAGTGACAGGTTGTAACACAAAGTCGGACCACTTGTAAACCAAAGTACCATTGTACTTGTAAAATTCTGTTCCAAACGTTCTAAATGCTCTTTCTCACATTCTGATGTCATCTACTTTCATCACTGCCCTGTCGGCAGGACCAGTAGAATACACCGACTGCACCTCTGCAGAAAGATAAAATACTTAGGCAAGAAGCCTCCTCTGATGAAGCTCCCAACCCTATTGCTCTTATGGCAACCCTCTACCCTTTTTATCATATATGTGCTAGAAGGTGGTGGCTGAGGGTCTTTATGTCTTGGGTATGACGTTAAACTGCATCTTGTGGGGAAGTTCCAGTTCTTGAGCTCTAGGGAGTGTGGAGTACCTCTTTATTACCATTACTCCCAGGTCCACTCTGACCTGGATTGGTAGTACCTCTTAGGGTTCCATCTATGGATTAAATAGATAAAAAAAATGTGTTTTGAATAAAAAGAATTGAATTTGAAATAAATGTTGAATGCCCATCAAGAATGAATAAAACAAAACATCTTTGGCATAAAATAACCCAAAAAGGATTGACATGCCGTAAAAACCAACCAACTAACCTGTTAGGGTCCCATCTATGGGTCAAATAAATCAAAAATGAGTTTTAAAGAATGTTTTTAAAAAATTTAGTAAAAAAAAAATTCTATATCCAACAAGAAGGAATAAAAAAAAATGTCTTTGGCATAAAGTAACCCAACAAGGGTTGACATATTAGGGTCCTATCTATGGGATAAATAGATAAAAAAATGAGTTTTAAAGAATATGTTAAAAAAAAATGAAAATGAATCAAACAAAATGTCTTCAGCATAAAATAACCCAACAATGGTTGACATGCCATAAAATCCAACCACCCAACTATTGATATTGTGTCTAGCGTATTTATTTAATTTATTTTTTTCTTCAGATAAACTACGTAAAGAAATCAACAAAGTAGTGAATAAATACATTGATCAAGGAATTGCTGAACTTGTTCCTGGAGTTTTGTTTATTGATGAAGTTCATATGTTGGACATTGAGTGTTTTACTTATCTTCATCGAGCTTTAGAGTCTTCACTTTCACCAATTGTTATATTCGCTACCAACAGAGGAAAATGTACCATCCGGTAAGTTAATGGTTTTTTTCTTTTTTTTTTTTTTTTTTTTTTTTTTTTTTTTCTCCCCCCCCTTTTCCTTTTTCTTTTTTTTTTTTTCCTTTTTCTTCCTTTTTCTTTTTCCTTTTTTCCTTTTTTTTTCCTTTTTTCCTTTTTTTTTCCTTATTTTTTTGGTAATCTGAAGAATAGCTATATAAATGAGAGTAACCTCTCCTAGTTTATTTTTAATTTAATTTTGAGGAAGCCGCTTATTTTTGTAAAAACACGGATTTTTTAACAAATTGGGATACCTATACTTTTCTAATATACAGGTACTCTCATAGAAATATTAACATCTTTTTTTTAAATCACCTGTGGGAGATTTAAGCATATGTTGACAGGGATGGTGAACATGTGGAGACTGTTTGAAAATATATTAAAGGTATTCCTATGAGGGTGTTAACATTTTTAAATCAATTTAAAAACATGTTAATATTTCTATGGGAGTACCTGTAATTTAGAAAAGTTTAGGTATACCCAATTTGTTGAAAAATCCTTGTTTTTACAAAACAAAACACGTCTTCCTCGAAGTGAAAAAAACAAAGGGAGGTTACACTCATTTAAGCAGCTAATATTCAAGATTACCCTTTTTCTTTTCTTTTTCCTTTTTCCTTTTCTTTTTTTTTTTTTTTCTTTTTTTTTCTTTTTCTTTTTTTTTCCTTTTTTCTCTTTTTTTTTTTCCTTTTTTTTTTTTTTTTTTTTTTTTTTTTTTTTTTTTTTTTTTCCTTTTTCTTTTTTTTTCTTTTTTTTCTCCTTTTTTTTTTTTTTTCTTTTTTTTTTCCTTTTTTTTCTCCTTTTTTTTTTTTTTTTTCTCTCTTTTTTTTTTTTTTTCTTTTTTTTTTTTTTTTTTCTTTTTTTTTTTTTTTCTCTTTTTTTTTTTCTCTTTTTTTTTTTTTTTTTTTTTTTTCTCTTTTTTTTTTTTCTCTTTTTTTTTTTTTCTTTTTTTTTTTTTCTTTTTTTTTCCTTTTTCTCTTTTTTTTTTTTTTTTTTTTCTTTTTTTTTTTTTTTTTTTTTTTTTTTTTTTTTTTTTTTTTTTTTTTTTTTTCCTCGTTTTTTTTTCTCTTTTTTTTTTTTTTTTTTTTTCTTTTTTTTTTCTTTTTTTTTTTTTCTTTTTTTTTTTTTTTTCTTTTTTTTCTACTCTCTTTCTCACCAATTGTTATATTCGCTACCAACAGAGGCAAATGTACCATCTGATAAATTACTTTAAAAAACTTTCTTTTTTTAAAAAAATATTTCTCACTAGTTATCTAACTAGGACTAGAGAACCCAGTCTGTTCTATTAATTCCCCAAAGCTGGAGGGATAAACAGATAGATGCATACTAATTTCAAGGATGTTCTTGAAAAGTGAAAAAAAAAACCAGCTTCATCCTGGATTAGAATTTGAGTCGCTGATTCCCTTTCCTACAACGATAATCATTACAGTAAAGAAGCTTCCATTAATATATCTTTGTTTGTCTGCATATCTTTTTCTTTTGGTTATTAAAATATATCCAGCCATTTAATATTGACGAGAAAATAGCTGATGGCTTCTCAACGCAGACTTAACTATTTATACACACTTACCTGTGATATGAAGAGCCGGTTTAGCTCAGTTAGTAGAGTGTTGGACTAGAAATTGTAAGGTTCTCGGTTCGATACCGGCCCTCGCCAACTCAGTGTATGAGTAGCACAGGGATCTCTGCGGTAAAGTCAGGAGCTGATGGTAGGTGTGGCACTCCACCTCAGATGCTAAAATAATCTTTATCTAGTGCTAGTGAAAAGGGGATAGACTCCCTCGCTGTCTGGCTGATACTGACATTAGGCCACTCTGACGACTTTACTTACTTACTTTTTATCGGTGACATAGTTTTTAGCTGAACCATTTATCATTCTTGCACTAAGAATTAATATTTTGCCCATTTTGATAATCCCCCACGGTATTAGGATATGACACAAATTGTTTTGTTTTGTTTTTTTCTTTTCTGGTTATTTTTTTTGTTATTTCTCACTGTTTATGATGAAGTGATCTATTTCTGATTGAAATGATTGTATTTCTCTTTCAGAGGAACTGGGGATATTGCTTCATCTCATGGCATTCCACTGGATTTGTTGGATCGTGTTATGATCATTAGAACTCTTCCTTATACACAAGATGAAATGATGCAGGTAAAATCCACATTTCTTTTTTTTTGATCTCTCTTAATGTGTGTGTATATATATATATATATATGTGTATATGTGTGTGTGTGTGTGTGTGAAGAAAAGAAGTGAATCTGACGGTATGTAATATATCAAGAAAATATATAGGTTTAAATGGGTTAAGTGGTGAGTTTATTGGCCGACGCTGCAGTGTTTCGATCTATTAATTAGATCATCTTCAGGGCATAAGATAAGAAATTATTTATCACAGAATGAGAAAAGCGAGTGGTAATCCTTGTCATTCAGTCTGTTTAAAAATGTTTTTGAAGTTTGAAAAAAGGAGACGGTTTTGAAATATGACATCAAATATTCTATTTTATGGCGTATGTGGCGCTGTAAGTGTGTGTATTGAAAGGAAACATTGTGCATTTTTTTAGGTATGTGGTTGTGTGTGTGTGTAAATTTTTTCTGTTGCGATAAACGACAGCGGAAGTGAAACTCAAGGTTGTGTGTGTGTGTGTGTGTATATTGGTAAGAGGTAGGGGAGAGGTGTGTGTGTATATTGGTAAGAGGTAGGGGAGAGATGTCATGAAAAGAAATTTTTTTTGTTTTATATTAAGAGAAGAGAGGGAAGTTTGGGTGTGTGTGTGTGTGTATATATATATATATATATATATATATATATATAGTTCAATCAAGTAACAAATAAAAGGTTTGGCTTTTATTTATTTATTTCGGAACGATGTCACAACCAATGGTTTCTTGCTGAAAGCATTCATCAGGTGAACGAAAGGGGTTCCTTTGGAAATGGTGTAATTGGTCAAATGTGTGGATTTTTTTTTAACTGTATTCTTGTGTTTACGTGATGTGGAATGTTTTTTTTCTTGTGCATATGTGTTTGATGTCATGCACATGCGTGTGGAAATGCGTGAAGGCTGTGATGATATGATTGTGTCCACACGCGTGTGTGTGTATTTTTGTTTGTGTGTATGTATGTGATGTCGTGCGTGTGCGCATGGGAATATATGAAGGCTGTGATGATATAATTGTCTCCATGCACTTGTGTGCGTATGAATAAGTGTATTTGTGTTTGGTATTCTTGGTTACGTATGTTATGTGCAAATTAATATATATATATATATATATTCTCTGGACTTTTGGATTATATATAATATATATATATATAATATATATATATATATAAAGTAAAGAAATAACAAAAGACTTAGAGATTTAGCATTATAGTCTATTTCAGGGAGCTTATTTAAGCTCCCTGAAATAGACTATAATGCTAAATCTTTAAGTCTTTTGTTATTTCTTTACTTATATATTTGCTCTGTGACTCTAACATTAAGAGCACACATTGAGCTCTCAAACTGCGGCAGGTTTTTTTAATTAAAACTCTTGTGTAGTAAGGAAGATTTCTTCTCTGGACTTTTGGATTATATATATATACCACAAATTTTTATTAATCCATAAAGCAAACAAATTTACTTTTGGATTAATAAAAATCGATTTAAAAAGTGCTCAATAAAAAGAGCTAAATATACGTTTTTAAAAGCGAATGTTATAAAATATTCTGACTGCAATTTCTTGCCGTAGAAATTCTTCAAGGAATTATTGCTTATTCCAGCCATCTATTTATTTGTATCCGGGTTGTACCCATTCTTAAGTACGTGGGTGTGCTACCCATCCTACGTAATGTCTGAACCTACCTGGCACAGTTTATTTGTTCAAACGTCTACACTTATTAATCAACTCGGATCGCGAGTTCAATATCATCTCTGGGTCTCTGCATTCAGCTTTTTAGTTTTCTCTTGTAAGCACAACATACAAGGGTTTTCGTTTCCTTTATGTGAATTTGCCCTTTTTATTATTCTCCACTCCACCCCTGGATCTCTACCAAAACTTTTCCTTGAGCTCCCACACATATTTTGCAAGTGTGGTTGCCTCTCTCTATTTTCTATCCCTAAATGATAGCCTATGCTGTGCTATCCTATTCTTTAGAGGTTGCTGGGTCGCCCCTACATATATCTTACTTTCCTTTGTGGTTGGTGATTTTCCACTGCCTCATATACTACATCAGTTAGTAAACATTTTCCCTGTACGGGGCAGATTTGGGACCTGCAATTACAAGTTGGTTCCTTTTTTATTTTTGTTTTGCTCTTTTTCTAACAATTTCTTATTGTGATTGTTTATTATCTTACTTATATTGCTCGTGCAACTTTAGCTTACTTTTAGATTGTTTTTGTTAAATAGCTTTTTCAGCCAGGGAGACCCATAGAAGTGTTTATCGACCAATTTTATAAATGTTCCAGCTATTTTATTTTTCACTGCCAAGTTGGTTTTTAAACCATATGATATTTCTCTTTCTATTTCTGCTCTCTCCTTTGTTTTCACCAGGTTCATATTTTAGTTCTTCTTCCTTCAATGCTATTTCATATTCTTGATGAAATAGCATTTCAAGGAAAATGGCCGACCAAAACATACGGCTTCCTCAAAGTGAAACAAACAAGGGGAGGTTACTCTCATTTATGAAGTTAATGTTCAGATTACCAAATTTTCTCCAGGTGGATGAGCAGTTCACGACAAGCAATACTCCACTTTGGCCCTATCTTGGGCTAGACGGGCAGTCAAGAGGCCCCCTCCAATCAATCGGCTGGTCACGTCAAGCCCTAGCACCTATATGATTGCTCCAACCCTATTGCCCTTATGGCAAGCCCCAGCCCCTTTTTATCATATGGGTGCTAGAAGGCGGTGGCTGCGGGTCTACATGTCCTGGGAATGACGTTAAACTCTATCTGATGGTGAGGTTCCAGTTTTGGAGGTTTGGGAATGTGGAGCACCCCTTCATCACCATTGCTCCCTGGTCAACTCTGACCCGGAGTGGTAGTACCTGTTAGGGTCCCATCTATGGGTTAAATAGAAAAACATGAGTTTATAAAAAAATTGTATTATCCATTAAGAATTGATTTATTTCAAAACTTTATCGGCATTAAATGACCCACTGAGGTTGATATGCCGTAAAACAAAATAAACTAACCAACAAACAAACCAAATTTTCTTTATCTGGATAAATGTCTGATGTATTTGTTTTTGTTGTTTCTTTTTTTTTTTTTTCTTTTTTTTATTATTATTTTATTTTTATACATTCTCACAGATCCTCAATATTCGTTCCCAAACTGAATCCATTCACATCTCGGATGAATCCTTACAGCGACTTAGTGAGATTGGTGCTGAAACTACTCTAAGGTAAGAAAATGTCACATTGGTATTTTTTTTCTTTCCTCTCTTAGCCTCGTCTGCAAGGGCCAGGTATACACCAGCTGCATTATCTGCGGTAGGTGTAAAACCCAGACTTCTCAAATAACTGTACGTTTGGAGAAGTGGAATAGTGTTACAAGGTTGTACCGATAATATTCCATTTATATAAATGGAAAGAAACAAAAAAAAAAGAGCCTGGACAAGATGGATGGAGGTCCTGAATTGCCCAAGCGGTAGGGCCCCCTTCTCTGCCTCACTGGCGTGATCTGAAGGAATTGTGAACCAATACATTCGGCGTCAGTTTGGCTGCAGGAGTTGTCAGATACTGTTTTACACACTGAACTGCCTAACGGAGTCCAAGCCGTGATTTCTGTCATGGTTTTCTCCCTTATCCTATTCCTATCCAGAGGATACCCACAAGGCAGCGGGATTATTTAGACTATTACGCGCCTGGATACCAAACCAGGTATTTCTATGTTATCGCATTAATGATGGCCTAGATGGCTGTTGAGTGAGAAGCTTCCTCTGCCCTTTCACAGGTTTTGATTTTCATCCTGATGAGTGTCTAGGCACTCTCCTCACCAGGCAAGTTTGGTGGTGGTACTGATGATCAGACTATGAAGCAGATAGTACAGGATAATACCCATAGCGCTTTGTGCAACCTCACATGTTACAAGATTAACCAGTTTTTTATTTATTCTTTGAATCTCCAGTCAAATTTCCAATGTGGTTCTTCCTCTTCCGATCACATGACTTGTACTACTTTCGGTTCTGTATGTTGTTGAAGGCTTCATGTCACATAGATCCAAATTCGAGTTGTAGTAGTAGTCACTGTTAGTAGTAGCAATAGTCATTAGTTCAGAAACAACACATGCAGATTGTATAGTCACAGGGGCTGTTTATTTCTTTCACGCTTGTGGGTTTTTTTTTTTGGGGGGGGGTTCAGATTGAAGGAAAGAGTATATATGGTCACATTATTCTATCTTCTAACATAGTATCATGTTCTGTACTACTATCCCCAAACCCATACTGGGAACCGTTAGCCACATCTGAGTCCAGCCGAAAAAAGGGCAGATTTTTCTCCTCTTTTGTTTCTCGTCTCAACATTGCATCCGTTTCCAGTCAAAACCCGGGACTTTCGTTTTTATTTTTAATCTATTTCCGGGGTCATTGAGTTTAAACTTTAACCTTTGTTCTTATTTCTTTTTCCTCTCTTTCTCCAGAAATCCGAATACCGTTTTATTTTTAATCCTGAATTCTTGGTAGACCATAATAATTATGCTACATTCAGCATCCATACTGGGCTCATTCTTCATCAAGATTTTTGTCTAAACAATATATGTGTGCACATCAGCATAAGTTGTAAAAATATAAAAATCTATGAGAACGATATGTAAGAAATGGCTGGATAACAAATGTATTTCCTATCAGCATTTATACATTCTTCATCAAGGGGCTTTAGAATACACCGACTGCACCTCTACAGAGGGGTAAGACTCCACTCCCTACCAATGGAGCAACCTGTTGGCCGTGGGTGGCGACCTGTGATGCTTAAGGATCGAATCCTGGGCAGTCCATGACATGCAACACTCCACTTTCACCCTTACTTAAGACCTGTTAGGGTCCCATCTATGGGTTAAATAGAAAAACAGGAGTCTAAAAAAACTTTGGGTGCCTATCAAGAATGAATAAAACAAAAACATCTTTAGCATAAAATAACTCAACAAGAGTTGACATGACGTAAAATCTAACTAACAAAACCTAGGTTAGGGTATGAAAGACATGAAGTCAACAGCCCTTAGTAACTGACAGTTTCTCACCTATGTGATTTTCAAACCCTTGATACCACTGTATACTTATTTTTCCTCTTTCTTTTCAGGTATGCCATTCAGCTTCTGACGCCTGGTAACTTGTTGGCTCGTATCAACGGTAAAGATTCGATTGGCAAAGAAGAAATTGAAGAAATTGGTAAACTGTTCCACGATGCCAAATCATCAGCCAAAATTTTACAGAAATTTGAGGAGAAATACATGAAATAAAAAGTTGATATTTTTTTTTTTCTTTTTTAAAAAAATTTTTTTTTTTCTATGGAAAGCAAATCTGAAAATCACTTCATCCTCATACATTTCATTTTTTGGCTGCTGCAAAACATTTTATTTTATTTTACGGAATTTTTTGTTTTTTTTTGTTGAGTTGTTTTGTTTCAGTTGATATTTTCTGAAATAAAATGTATGAAGTTTTATTATAAAAGTGTTTTGTTGTATTTGTGACATGATTAGTAAAACGGTTTAATGAATATATATATATATATATATATATATATATATATATATATATATATATATATATATATATATATATATATATATATGTGTGTGTGTGTGAAGAAAAGGAAGTGAATCCGACGGTATGTAGTATATTAAGAAAGATTGAAAAAAAAAAACACAGGTTAAAACTCACCACTCAACTCATTTAAACCTGTGTTTTTTGGGGGTTTTTTCAATCTTTCTTAATATACTATATATATATATATATATTTATATATTAATTTTTTTTTTTTTTTTTTTTTTTAAATAATTAAATAAACATTTATTTTCTGAAAAAATCCGTTTCTAACTGACCATGAACAGGTTAAAACTCTTCTTTTTTGAAAAAGAGAATTCTTCTATTTTTGAATTTGAAGTATTTCTTTTTCTTTCAAAAACTGAAGAAATACAATGTAGCAACATGTTCAGTTTTATTATAAAAGTGTTTTGTTGTATTTGTGATATGATTAGTAAAACGGTTTAATTAAAATATATATATATATATATATATATATATATATATTATATATATATATATATATATATATATATATATATCGATTCGAGTTCAATTCCTAGACGAAACTGTTGGCATTTCACATAGCGCTAATACCCTTGGGAAAGGTATGAATCCATATATTCTCCCTCCAGCTATGGGTTAAATAGTAGGGCAGACTGGGCCCTTCAGCCTTGGGTAGATAACCAGTCTAGGAGAGGGATAACTCTGAATTCAAAATTCCTGAAATCGGTTGTTGATTGGGTTTGTGACAACCCTTGATACACCAATTCTTTCCTATTGACTGTACCAAAAAGTGTGGATGCTCCAACACAAGCCTTCACCACTATAAACAAATCACTGTGTGGGTGTTCATTGTCTGTGTGAACCCTCATGCGTCGAAAATTGACGAGTCCATAAATATATATATATATATATATATATATATATATATATATAATAATTTTTGTTTTTAAAGAATTAAATAAACATTTCTTTTCTGAAAAAATCTATTACTAACAGGGCTCGACATTAACGTCGTCCTGTCGTCGATAAAAATTACATCCGGAACAGTAAAAAATTTTCCTAAAAGTTAGTGCTACATTCCAATATTGGCCGTCCAGTAATTGCCCGAATGCTGACCTCAAAAAACAGTCTAGTTATAGACTTAAATTTACTAATGGCAACAACACTGAAGAAATAGACACAATCACACAGTATATATTTTTATGATTGAAAAATGTCCACATAAAGATGGAAATAGAATAAATTTTAGTTTATAAAATTTTTATTTTATTATTCTTGATTATAAATAAATGTTTCTGTCAACTGCTTCAGCTTTTCTTAATGTTTTATTACATGTTATTATGCTACTGATGACTGACAAGTATAGATGATGCTAATGAATTAAACAAAAATATTTTGATTTCGGGACGGTCCAAACCCCATTTGATATGGTTAATAATTTTTGTTCGGGACGGTCATGAAAAAATTTAGTGTCAGGGCCTGGTTACTAACCGACCATGAACGGGTTAAAACTCTTCTTTTTTGAAAAAGAGAATTTTTCTATTTTTTAATTTGAAGTATTTCTTTTTCTTTCAAAAACTGTTACACTGAAGAAATACAATGTAGCAACGTGTTCATGACGTTAGTGAAACACACAGCGAATGTACAAATGACGAAGCGATCATATAGCTTACACGCTTTTCGGAAAAACAATGCTTCCGATTTAAATTATTTTCTGATTCTCTCTCGATGAGTCCGGATTAAAAACATTTACATCTAAAAACGGACCTAATTATCATTATGTTCTGATGATGATTTTTTTATAAATCGAAATATTGTCAATATCAGCAATGAAAAAGATATAAAAATATATTCATTTTAACAACATAGTGTTTTTCATACCCTTTTATCTATATATATAATGTGTGCATGTGTGTGTGTATATATATATATATATATATATATATATGGCAAGGTCTGTAAGTCGGCTTCTGGTCTTAAGAGACATATGGTGGTGCATAAGCATCAAATTTTATCATCTGACTCATCTGATTCATCTGAATCATCTCATTCAACGGGGAAGAAGTCTTTTCAATGTCATATTTGCGTCAAACTTTGTAGATCTGCAGCAGGTTTGATGAGTCATTTGAGGGCTCATGCAAGGAAGGGTTCTGATGGTGGAGTTGTGGGATTGTGAGGGACGGCAATGATCTATAAAGATTGTGCTATTGCCATATATATATATATATATATATATATATATATATATATGTGTGTGTGTGTATAACCCTACTAAAGACAATGTCATAATGTCCAATTTTTGGTTAAATCGAGTTTAACGGACCTAAATTCCACCATTGTATGTCACCCCACCGAAAGAAAAAAAATACCAAAAATCAGAATAAACCGAAGTTAATAAAATTTTCAGTGTTTATATATTAATGAATAAACAATATAATGCACCAGTTATTTTATTTAAAAACTTTTACATTTTTTTCATGTCAGTTAACTTTGAACCACGTATCTTTGAGAATCTGTGTTATACCTCAAAGTTACGTGGTTCAAAGTTAACTGACCTGAAAAAAAATGTAAAAGTTTTTTAAAATAAAATAACTGGTGCATTATATCTTTTATTCATTAATATATCAACACTGAAAATTTCATTAAATTCAGTTAATTCCCTGATTTTTGGAGGGTTTTTTTTTTTTTTTTTCTTTCAGTGGGGTGACATACGATGGTGGAATTTAGGTCCGTTAAGTTCGATTTAACCCAATTTTTAAAAAAATTCTTTTAAACTGCATCTGCGCGGGCCAATGAACTGACAAAAAACACAAAACTTGAAAGTAATTCAATTGAATTTGTTGAGAATTGATTTTTATAGTCAGTCAACAAAATTCAAAATTTATTTACATTTAAAAAAAATTTTTTTTTTTTTTTGTAATTTAAGAGCAAAGTACAAAGAATTTTCAAAAAGAGAAGAAAAAAAATTTGGCACCAGTAAATGCTTTTATTTTGAGGTAAGCAGTTTTTGGTATACAAAGAAGAAAAAGTTGATGGGTTTTTTTTCCCCAAATTTAAATCATCCCAGTCTTAATTTTTAGACTGACCCAGAGTGGTAGTACCTATTAGGGTACACTCTATAGGTCTAACAGCTCTTTAAAAATTGTCAGGATTCAATAGGACCATGTGCAAAACAAAAAAAAATCTTAATTTGTGGACCCTACGGTGGCTTTTTAGTCCAATCCTGGACTTGCAGATGCGGTCACACACTTCATCCACCTTCAATACATATATATATATATATATATATATGTATATGTGTGTGTGTGTGTGTGTGTATTATTATACTAAAATGAGTGAATGAATGATTGTTTGCTATAGTATAGGCTTTTTCCTATTTAGTTTGACACAAAATTCATACTAAAATATTCCTTGATTTTAGGATTGAGTTATGTTTTTAAAAATTCCATTTTAATTGGTTCTAATCAGTCATAATTTGCAATTAATTCAAAAACTGACCCATCTTTTACTTCACATTCTACCTGTCACTTTCCCCCTCTCTCTATATATATATCTTGATTAACTATTTATATATGTTAGTTAGGGGTACTAAGGGGGGTTTCATACCTTTCTCAAGGGTATTAGTCCCAAAGTGAACGTAGTAGCACAACTAGAGTTCGAACTTGTTTACTACAATGTTGCAGTCCAGTAAATTAACCACTACATCCCAGGAACTCCCCCCCCTTCTGTACCCATATAAAAAGTGGTGAGTATACTTCACAGTAACAGACCAACCCTAACCCTAAACCTGCTAAGGTCAAAGTGATATCTATTTAATCAGCAATACAACTTCTACACAAACTACTTTAACATCCATTATATTGAAAATTTAGTGGATTTGAATATATATATATATATATATATATATATATATATATGTATGTAAAAATGGAATTGGAATTGAATCCAACGATTTGAGGAAGAATGAATAAAGAAAAGAAAGTAAAGAATGGATAATAAAAGATGAATTTAATCAATATCACTTACACATGTGTTTCGGTCAGTTTATCTATGTGTACACGATTCAAACTATTATTATTATTATTATTAAATAAACAAATTATTATTTCATTTCATTTGTTTATTTAATAATAATAATAGTTTGAATCATGTACACATAGATAAACTGACCGAAACACATGTGTAAGTGATATTGATTAAATTCATCTTTTATTATCCATTCTGTACTTTCTTTTCTTTATTCATTCTTCCTCATATATATATATATATATATATATATATATAAAACATGATCATTAGTACATTTGCATATAGATTTCACACACTGAATGTACCAACTATTATGGGACAGTAGGAGGGTCTTTTTTATTCTGTCCCATAATATTTGGTACATTTGCATATAGATTTCACACACTGAATGTACCAACTATTATGGGACAGTAGGAGGGTCTTTTTTATTCCGTCCCATAATAGTTGGTACATTTGCATATAAATTTCACATGTTGAATGTACTAACTATTATGGGACAGTAGGAGTGTCTTTTTTTATTCTGTCCCATAATATTTGGTACATTTGCATATAAATTTCACACTCTGAATGTATCAACTATTATGGGAGAGTAGGAAGATCTTTTTTATTCTGTCCCATAATAGTTGGTACATTTGCATATAAATTTTACACACTGAATGTATCAACTATTATGGGACAGTAGGTGTGTCTTTTTTATTCTGTCCCATAATATTTGGTACATTTGCATATAAATTTCACACGCTGAATGTATCAACTATTATGGGACAGTAGGAGTGTCTTTTTTATTCCGTCCCATAATATTTGGTACATTTGCATATAAATTCCACACGCTGAATGTATCAACTATTATGGGACAGTAGGAGGGTCTTTTTTTATTCTGTCCCATAATATTTGGTACATTTGCATATAAATTTTACACACTGAATGTATCAACTATTATGGGACAGTAGGAGGGTCTTTTTTATTCTGTCCCATAATATTTGGTACATTTGCATATAAATTCCACACGCTGAATGTATCAACTATTATGGGACTGTAGGAGTGTCTTTTTTTATTCCGTCCCATAATAGTTGGTACATTTGCATATAGATTTCACACACTGAATGTATCAACTATTATGGGACAGTAGGAGTGTCTTTTTTTATTCTGTCCATAATATTTGGTACATTTGCATATAAATTTCACACGCTGAATGTATCAACTATTATGGGACAGTAGGAGTGTCTTTTTTTATTCCGTCCCATAATAGTTGGTACATTTGCATATAGATTTCACACACTGAATGTATCAACTATTATGGGACAGTAGGAGTGTCTTTTTTTATTCCGTCCCATAATAGTTTGTACATTTGCATATAAATTTCACATGTTGAATGTACTAACTATTATGGGACACTGGTAATATTTTCATAATTAAAAATGACTGCCATGAATTTGAAAAAAAAAAAAAAAAAAAAAAAAAAAACATAACAAAAAGATTTTTCTTCTTTGTCTATTTACAATTGTTTAGAAAATGAAACAAAAATTGAACAATGAATTTTCGGTAAATTTAATAACAGATCTGGAATCATAAGTAAATGGGTTACTGTTGTATTAGAGTTGTCCCATGGTTCCCGTTCTTTATAGCACTATGAATAAGTTTAGACATAACTGATATACTTATAGTGGATTGTGTCACACCACCCACATGACTGCAGACAGACTTCCCTGTAAAATACTTTTTTTAAAATTTTTTAAAAAAAAAAAATTTAATGAAATTTTCAGTGCTGATATATTAATGAATAAAAAATATCATGCACTAATTATTTTATTTAAAAACTTTTACATTTTTTCAGGTCAGTTAACTTTGAACCACATATCTTTGAGAATCTGTGTTACGCCTCAAAAGGCAACTTTAGCCCCCTGTCCCCAGTCATTAATTAAAATTTTTTTTTTTTTGTTTCTATTTATAACTTCTGTCTTTTATCTCTTTATTTATACTGTAATTAGTATCAGGTAAGGACCAACTTGAAACAATTTTACGCCCCCAACATAAGGGGCATCAAAAATAAGTGACCTGAAAAAAAATGAGATAGTTTTGAAATAAAATAAATAATGCATTCTAAAGATCGTTCATTGATAAATAGACACTGAAGATTTCATTAAAATCCGATAATTCCCTGATTTTTGGTAAATTATTTTCTGTAGGGGGGGGGGGCTAAAGTCATTTTGTCAAAAATGCATTTTAGGCTCATTTTGCCAGTAGCTAAAAAGAACTAATAAATTTCTGAGGAGGTACAACTTCATGTTAACAAAAAAAAAAGTGACAAAGTTATTAAAGGTAGAGACTATGGGACAGCTCTAATACAACAGCACCAATAAATGGCACTTCAAACAACTGTGGAAGTATAAAGTCATTGGTATTTGAGACAAAAATCAACAAATCAAACCAAGACATTGTAAATGCATTTCAAAAGGGTTAAAAAAAAAAAAATAATAAACAAACAATCGGTCTGAATATAGGTAAGTATAGGTAGATATTCAACAATATACACAAATCAAAACTCGTTTGAAAATCTTTGTGTACAAATATTCAAAATTGTGGAGAAAAAAGAGAAGAAAAAAAAAATCAAAATTTTTGGGACATTTGTTTTAATTGTTATGTACACAACATTTCAGCCGACGTGCTCTCCGACCTTCTTCAGGCTGCAGGTTCAATCCTGACTACAGGCAAAAATAACATAGAATACTTAACAATTATTGTTTGTGGAATGAGAACATCAACCCCAATGGATAAAATAAAGGGTTCTGTTCAAAGTTTCCTGAACGTTCAACAAAAGAAAACATCTGAAGAAGGCCAGTGGGTTTGGTTTTGGTTTGTTTTGTTTTACAGCATATCAACCTCAGTGGGTCATTTAATGCCGACAAAGTTTTGAAATAAATTCATTCTTAATGGATACACCAATTTTTTTATAAATACATTTTTCTATTTAACCCATAGATGAGACCCAAACAGGTACTACCACCCCAAGTCAGAGTGGGCCAGGAAGCAATGGTGATGAAGGGGTGCTTCACACATTCTCCAAACCTCCAAAACTGGAACCTCACCATTAGATAGAGTTTAACAACATTCCCAGGACATGAAGACCTTCAGCCACCACCTTCTAGCACCCATATGATCAAAAAGGTTGGGGATTGCCATAAGGGCAATAGGGTTGGGGCAATTATATAGGTGCTAGAAGTCCAGTGGGCTCATCGTCTGAAATGTGTATATCTATTAATAATGGAGATTCGCTTCCGGTTTTTGTTTGTAACAAAAATTACGTCACTGCTTACATCACATTACCCAAAATCGTCATAACATAGAATAAAATTTTGAGTGTATTTATTCAATAAATACACTGAAAATTTGAACATGCAACATTAGACAGTCCTCATTGTTTTTTAAAACAAGTTTTAATAAATACATGACTGGTATTATATATCTATATATAGTTTGTTTTATTTTAATACATATTTAAAGTTTACATTTCAAATTGTTTTATTTTTTAATCTTTTAATGAATTTGATGATTTTACTTACTTAGGGTACAAACTTACTGATATTGAATATTGAAAAATCTATTTTTACATCGCCCAGAGGGTGTTTTTATTTTGTACTCGTCTTATTATAATGAAGATTGTGTGTTTTTCTGTCTGTAACCAAAACTATATTACTACTCAAGCCACAATTCCATTAGTTATTTACATCACATTCTCCATGATTTTATTTTTATTTAAACTTCTATTATTAATAAAATTGTTATACATCATTAATACTATTGACCATATCTAGATACAAATAACAGGTAATTGTTTTTATATATACAACAAAATAGCGGTTTACAGTGTGAATGGAAAGGCTAATTTGCATATTGATCTTTAAAATTTGATTTTAATAAATATGTACTTAGTATTATTGATTTCTAATTGTTTTGTTTTATCTTAATGAATATGAGAAAAAATCTCGGGGATAAATCTTAAATGAAATCGATTAATAAGAAGAAATAACTGTAATATTATCCTTTACTTCCAATTTTACTAAATAGTTAAATTAGGAAAATTTACCAATGAAAAACGGGAGTAAATGGAAGATGATGGAAGAGTTTGTTTCAAAGTTGTTCTATTTTTCAATCATACCCCCTCTGTTGCAAATCTTTCTATCTGCATCCTTATTTAGTTTCATTAGCCTTTCTAATTTAATATGATATTTTATTATATTAAAACTTAAATACTTGCAACCGGAGGGTGCATATATTTGCTAGTAACAATAAAGATGAGGAAAACAGTAACAAAAAAAATCTAAATTATTCAAATTTATTCAAACTAAGTTTGAATAAATTTGTGCTGTTAAAACTATTTAGAAAACCTTGTTTAATGTGAGTTAAGAAATGGAAAACAATAAAATGTATTATTTTGATTTTTCATTCCGATATCCATGAACCCTAACAAATTAAATAAAGGGGTCAGTTCAAAGTTCCATGAAGGCTCCTTGTTGGAATATTTTGTTATCAACTATTTTAGGACAATTTATCAATGACCTTAAATACAAGTTTCTCATTTTTTTTAATTGGTCCATCCAGCTCCTGCTATTGGTAGAGTCTATAAACATAAGTTGTGACTTTTCATATAGCTTACAATGATGCTGATAGCTTTTTGATTTAGTGCGTTCTGGGATGCACAGATTTGATTTGAATGAGTTTGATTGAATGAGTTTATCAACTATTTTAGGACAATTTATCAATGACCTTAAATACAAGTTTCTCATTTTTTTTAATTGGTCAATCCAGCTCCTGCTATTGGTAGAGTCTATAAATATAAGTTGTGACTTTTCATATAGCTTACAATGATGCTGATAGCTTTTTGATTTAGTGCATTCTGGGATGCACAGATTTGATTTGAATGAGTACCTGGAACAATTTGAGTTCCAACTAAAGTTTCTTAATAAATTGCAGAGTTTTTATCTATGAACAACTAAAGCCGTCTAACCCCTACCTTGTACCGCATACAGTGTAATTCGTTTCCAAAAAAATATTGAAATGTATTTACAGTTAGGTGGAAATAGTTGAAGAAAAAAAAAACCTTGGACGCATGGATACGATTTTTATACGTCCTTTTAGATCTTTATGCATCAGGGATACAGGACACGTACCTAGCAGCATTTTTGAGCTTATATATATTTAGCAGGATGCAACACAAAGTCAATTTCTTAAGCGGAGCTTAACAGGTTTGAATTCAGAGTTTTCCTTCTAGACTGGTTACCTAGCCATGGTTAAAGAGTCCAGTCTGCCCTGCTATCTACCCATAGCTGGAGAGAGAATTGGATTCATACCTTTCCCAAGGGTATTAGCGCCATGTGAAATGCCAACAGCTTTGTCCAGGAATTGAACTCGCGTTGACGAGTCCATTTCCTACAACTCTAACCATTAGACCACGCGCCTCCATAATATTTTGTGATATAAGGTGTGCTACAATTCCCCACCTGGATTTATAGACTATTTGAGATCACATGGTTTATTCCTTCACCAATCACCAGCCATAATATGTGGCTGATACATTACTTAAACACTGACATTTGCCACAGCTGTACTTGCAATCATTGAGGAGGGACTTACAATACTCAGGACTCTTTACCAGAAGAACCAAAGGATTCTTTATCAGAGGATTACCAAGGATCCAATTCCACTGGACAAGCGCTCTTGCTTAAAGCCTATAGGATGGCCCATAAGAGTGTAACACACCTAATCTCGACATGAAGGTTCATGATTCTGATAAGAGAGTGCTTAAGTTTGACATTTTACAATGTCTGTATAGAAATTAAAATATTTACGAACTCTAGATTATAAAGTGATATCACAAGTTTTTTTTTAGTTTTTTTTTTGTTTTTTATCAATTCTTACATAGTTCATGACATTGCATACAGATTACTGTGTGTGTTCATAATTTAATCAAATTAAATTATCAAATAATTCTAACTTGAAGAAAAGATTGAAATCTGGATACTTTCTTGTCAGTAGAAAGAAAGACACTCGTATATTTAGACAGGGTGGACTTCAGATCAAGAAACCTGTTTTCAGTCGGCTCAGGCCACTGGGCAAAATAAAAGAACTTAGGTCTTAGTAAATACTTTAATAAACATAGCTTAACACTTGTACCTGATCATAGTTAACAGAATGAAAACAATCTACCCCACTGGATTTTTAAAAAGACTTCAGATCAAGAAACCTGTTTTCAGTCGGCTCAGGCCACGGGGCAAAATAACAGCGTGATCTGATGGGATCCATGCATATTTTTGACTAGCCACACATGAGCTTCAGTTTGTGTGTGGCTTCCCAGATTAAAAAGAACTTATGTCACTTCCTAACCTAGTGGGAGGTCTTAGTAAATACTTTAATAAACATAGCTTAACACTTGTACCTGATCATAATTAACAGAATGAGAACAATCTACCCCAATGGATTAAATAAAGGGTTTGGTTCAAAGTTTTCTCCCGATTACGACATGAAGGTTTCCCAATTTCAACAAGAAACACCTGAAGAAGCCCTGAGAGCATATTGGCTGAAATCCTGACTATGAGCAAAAATAACAGAATACTTGAGAATAATGAGAACAATCTAACCCAATGAAAGGGTTCGGTTTAAAGTCCCATGAAGGCTCCTGAACACCTGAAGAAGGCCAGAGGGGACATCGACCAAAACAATAAAGATGAGGACAACAGTCTGAAAAAACTAAATGATACAAATCCTTAAGTCTCATCTCAAAAATTCAGACAAATGGTGAATAAAATTTTATGAATAAAAAGGATGGACGATATGACCTTTAGGCACCCCTTTTGTGATCTCTATTCATGGGAACATTTTTTCCATTTACACTGTCAAAATCCAGTTAATTGTTAACAGACGATTTTTAGAGTTTTTTTTTTTAATTATAAAACTAACCCCTAACCCCTAACCCTAACAAACAACCGGATTTTGATGGTGTAAAAAAAAAAAAAAATGTTCCCACGAATTGAGATTGCAAAAGGGGTGCCTAAAGGTCATATGGTCCAAAAGGATGAATTTTTTTTTTCTCCTGTCGACTGATAAAAACAGTCAACTAATTCATAAGAAAATTTGAATAATAAATTTAAGTGATGTCAAAAAAAGAAAAAAAAGATTTATTTACAGTATGAAATGAATTCTGAGTAAATATCAATTCTGCTTTTCTCCTCTCATCATTTTGGGTAAATAGCTTATCTGGACCAAGTAACCAATAAGCACCCCAAATCATCAACTTAATGAAAGGTTCATATTTTAAGGTAAGTTTTGCTTTCAAATATTTGAAAATAAATGAACAGATGATTTTTGCAATTATATTGTATCTGACAAAAACAAATTTTACAAATTGTGTGATACTATTTCTGAACAACATCCTTTTATCTAAGCATAAAGATATTTTGTAAATAAAAACTGTATTTTTATTTGAATAAATATAATTGTATTTCTCTTCTGATTAAGTAAAAACTATTTTAGCATAAAAACGTCTTTCGTCTTTTTTTAATTTATCGTAAAGTGTTGAAAAATATTCATAAATTTCTGATTAAAAAGTATTTATTTAAAAAAAGATTTTGCTATTGAATTTTAATTTGATTACGTGTACCAACATCTATTTATTTAATTTATTGTGAGTTCAACATCTTCATAAACTTCTAATTAAAATCATTTGTTTACAAAAATTTGGAAGTGGAAGTTACCAGTGATGAGTTAAAATATGAACCTTTCATTAAGTTGATGATTTGGGGTGCTTATTGGTTACTTGGTCCGCTTATCTCATATTGGAGAGGAACCCCGAACATATCATGTGTTCCCTGTGAGCTGCACAACAGCACAACAACACATAAGAAAAAATAAGTATATCATCCTGTGCACAAAATTCAAAAGTTTTTGATGAAAAATAAAACCAATTGTCACCTCACCTGCCCTTTGACTTAGGTGAGATTTTGGCAAAAGTGAAAATATGTTCTGCATACTCATCTTCTTCACATACAGACTTTTTGGTCCCACTCAGGCTATGAAAAAACACGAAAAAAAAACACACTGAAATCCTGATTCAAAATTTGTTAAAAAAAATTTATTTGTTTTGTTTTATGGTATGTGGGGTTATTTTCGTATTTGCCTGCCCGCTTGATGTCGCTGGTTCCCGCTAGGGGCCTCTTGTATTTAAGCGGCTGATTTGAATTTCTCTCTCTCTCTTTCCTAGCTCGTTCCAAACGAGACCACATGGGGGTAGACTCATTCTACCCCTTTCTCGGTGGGGCTCCACCCCCCCTCCTAGTAAGTGACTCCCAGCATGGACTACTTCAGTCTCATGTCTGTTGCTTTTATGTTTATCCTTTTTACATGTAACTTTATATTACTTATGTATGTATGTTTATGTACACTTCTATGTATTATGTACCCTGTTAATTCTTGTGCTGTTATATAAAATGTTTTGTCCTTCAACCTTTGTCGGAGTTTGTGTTCCAACGAGTTATGACTTTGTCATAACCTTTGAATCTTACAACTGGTGACCCTAACATGATGAAAACGTTTTGTGAAGGCTTTGTTTCACATTTGGAACTTTAATCCCTATATATATTTACCAACCCCTCCGCTCGAGCAGGATGCGATACAAGGTCAATTTCTTAAGCGGAGTTTAACAGGTTTGAATTCAGAGTTTTCCTTCTCCTAGACTGGTTACCTAGCCATGGTTAAAGAGTCCAGTCTGCCCTGCTATTTACCCATAGCTGGAGGGAGAATTGGATTCATACCTTTCCCAAGGGTATTAGCGCCATGTGAAATTCCAACAGCTTCGTCCAGGAATTGAACTCGCGTTGACGAGTCCATTTCCTACGACTCTAACCATTAGACCACGCGCCTCCATTTAATTCCACTTTAATCCCTATAACTGGGAATACCTTGAAGTGATACGAACACGTACCCTTCTTGGCAAAATTTTGGACCAGTCACTATAGGTGTTGACGCCTACGTGATGAAAACGTTTTGTGAAGGCTTTGTTTCACATTTGGAACTTTAATCCCTACAGGCATATCAACCTCGGTGGGTCATTTACTGCTGACAAAGTTTTAGATTTGGAACTTTAATTTGGTAGAAAATAAATGTACATATGTATGTATTTTTACTATTTTTCAATTACTCATATTTTTTTAATACAATCAATCCCACTTCTTTTAGCAAATGGATCGTCTTATTTTCGTGAAAAGTTTTTTTTTTTTCAAATTACTTGCTTGGTAGTATTTTGTTCGCACTAGATCAAAGTCTACACTCTCTAACAGCATATGATTCACTGTAAATCTCTCTCTTGGCATGTAGTGCATATTGGGGATTCTGTGCCCTCTTGTAAATGATGATGGGTGATGTAGGTGTGGCCTATTGAAGCAAAAAAAGATCTACTATATAAGTCTTCAATGAAATTACCATGGTATTATCTAAAATTTGAAACCTCATCTTTGTTGTATTCTGGTATACAAAAGGATGCAGAATAAGGTTTTCAGCCTGCAAATTTGGCTATACAGTAGGGTAGATCGATTTTGGAACTGTCACGTCTCCCATGTGGCAAAAGTTGAAAATTAACAAAGAATTACCACACAATTTACATGTCAGGTCGCACAAAGCGCTATGGGTATTATGTAACCCCGTACAACCTGCTCCATAGTCGGATCATCGGTGACTAAACCGGTACCCCCATCGGCTTGCCTGGTGAGGAGGGTGGCTAGACACCCAGCAGGACAAAAAATAAAACCTGTGAAAGGGCAGAGGAAGCTTCCCGCTCAACGGCCATCTAGCACATTAACGCGAGAGCACAGAAATACCTGGGCTGGTATCCAGGCGCGTAATAGTCTAAATAACCCCCACTGTCTTGTGGGTATCCTCTGGATAGGAAAAGACTAAGGGAGAAAACCCTGACAGAAATCACGGCTTGGACTCCATTAGGCAGTTCAGTGTGTAAAACACTAACTGGCAACTCCTGCAGCCAAACTGACGCCGAATGTATTGGTTCACCATTCCTTCGGATCACGCCAGCAAGGCAGAGAGGGGGGCCCTGTCACTTGGGCAACCCAGGGCCTCCATACATCTTGCCCAGGCTCTTTTTTTTCTTTTTGTGCCCTGGGGAGGAAACTCCTTCTACACTGTGCTGTGGGCACAGCATGGGAGGTCAGCAGTTACCACACAAAATATTTTTCGTTAAAACTTTGAGGAAATAGATTTCAATATTTTAAAATGTTATCATTGTTACAACTTGATTATTAGGTAACAAGCAGCATATCAGAGGTGGTGGTGGCATATATTTTATTTGAATTCTAGTTATTTTCTATTTGTTTAGTTTAAAATGACAAGTTTTTCTGTTTTAGATATTGATGTAATGAATATGTAAATACCTTGGTACCCCCACACTATAATCTGATTGGACAGTGTCATGTATAAATAGTCGACACTGTGTTGGTACAGGCACCTAAGCCTACCAGTCCAGTGAGCTTCGGCCCTGGACAAGTTGTGTTTAATTAATAGCATTGATCCCAGGCACCCCCTTGAGGGGCAATGCCAATGGGATCGACGCAATTTTTCTACCTACCACCTATGAGTCTCAGCTTGTGGGTGGTGCCCACATAAAATGGCCTTGTGCCATATCGTGTGAAAGTGGGACACATGTAAATACCCCTAAGCCTACCAGTCCAGTGAGCTTCGGCCCTGGACAGGTTGTGTTTAATTAATAGCGTTGATCCCAGGTGCCCCCCTTGAGGGGCAATGCCAACGGGATCGACGCAATTTTTCTACCTACCACCCAGGAGTCTCAGCTTGTGGGTGGTGCCCACATAAAATGGCCTTGTGCCATATTGTGTGAAAGTGGGACACATGTAAATACCCCTAAGCCTACAAGCTAAACTTACTCGCCAGACTACACGACTGCTCGGAGGATGAATTGCTATTTGCCGCAACTACTACTGCGATAATAAACCCAATACCAACTTCATAATATGTCCCTTAACCCTGATATATCAGATATTAAAACTGATAAATTTTCTAAACAATTTCTAGGTTAAATGATGCGAAAACAAGGATTTTTGGTACATTTTAACCAACGATCTTTGATGCTATTTCCTCAAAGAATGGTGCAAGTAAGAGATCTAGTTTTAGTACATTTTAGTAGATGATCTTTGAAACTATTTCCTCAAAGAATGGTGCAAGTAAGAGATCTAGTTTTAGTACATTTTAGTAGATGATCTTTGAAACTATTTCCTCAAAGAATGGTGCAAGTAAGAGATCTAGTTTTTGGTATCAGTTTTTATTATAACTGTGATAGCTGGGTCACACCATCCGCATGCCTGCAAACAGACTCCCCCGTAAACTACTTTACAGTGAATTCACAGATGGCACATGGAGGACAGGAGCCTCATAAAAGTGGTTCAAAGACCATATTAAGACAACGCCAAAGAAATGTAACATCACACCTTCAAAAATGGAAGATCTGGCCTCCAACTGGCAAGATACCTGCCGCACAGGAGCTAAGCAGCTCAATACCGAGATAAACAGGACTGCAGAGTGGCGATGTCTTCATAGTCATAAACAACCAAATGTAGATGGGAATTTCCCCTACAATATGTGTGACCGCATCTGCAAGTCCAGAATTAGACTAACGAGCCACCAGAGGGTCCACAACTGAAGATATGGAGTGACATCATCAGCGACGGACTTCCAAAAGAAAAGTTGACATCTTTGTTGTTATGAACAACCAAATGTAGATGGGAATTTTCCCTGCAATATGTGTGACCGCATCTGCAAGTCCAGAATTAGACTAACGAACCACCAGAGGGTCCACAACTGAAGATATGGAGTGATATCATCGTCGTCTTCTATGGACTTCCAAAAGAAAAGGAAGAAATTCATTATACCAACACATGACTTTTGCTGTTTGAGAGAATTTGAAATTTTTTAAAAAGTGAAAAATCAACCTACCCTATTATACATTTATTAGAGTTGGGGTGGTATGAAATTTCCATTTCAGTATCAATTTGGGTTTTTTTTTTTTTTAATACCTCGGTTTTCAGTTCAGTTTTTAATTTAGTATTTTAAGGAAACTATTCAGTCTTTTGTGTAATAATGATTAGATATTTTGGAGCACAAGTTATTTATCTACTTTTATGATTAAAAATATCTTTTAAACATTTAACTTTGATAACTGAAACAAATAGATTTCTGACATCATATTTGTTTCTCCCCCTCACCCCCATTTGAAAACATTCTTTGCTAAAATATGAAATAAATGTCCAAAGTGACATAACTGTCGTATTTCCTTTATTTTATTTTATTTTTTTAATTTCTTTTGTTTCATATTTTTGTTCAATCTTTTCTTCTCACAATAGTACTAATGTTGATAAAACTTAATTTTATTAAAATCCGAAAGTCTTTTTCAACCGTGTTTCCTTGGATATGGTCGCTCAATAGTAATAGCACTACACTGAATGGTTTCGGTTTAGTAAAAAAAAATTCTGTGCAGTTTCTCAGTGTGCAGATGAAACCCCCCCAAAAAAATTGCTTTATGTACAGTAGTATAGGATTCAAAATGTAACTGGTACAAGAAGAATCATGGAAAATACCCCAAACATTTTTTGGTTTCAACAACCTCTTATAATAACATCCATAAATAAGTATACCACTTGCCGGCTGGGGTTTTAGAATACACCGACTGCACCTCTGCAGAGGGGTAAGATATCCTCTCATGGGTCCACTTTAATTAATGTTTCTATGCATTTCTTAATCTTATTATAATGGAGATTGTGGGTTTGTCTGTCTGTAACCGAAACTATATTACTATACAAGTCACAATTCCCTTTGTTATTTACATCACATTCTCCATGATTTTATTTTTATTTAAACCTCAATTATCAATAAAATTGTTTTACATCATTAAGACTGTTGACCATATCTACATGATATTTTCCACGTACCCCACTTGTACGGGTCAGGCACAAGGCCCTATTTATGTGGGACCACCCACAAGCTGAGACTCATGTGGTGGCGGGTGAAAAATTGCGTCGATCCCGTCGGCATTCCCCCTCAAGCACTGGACAATAAACCCAGCCCTGCCCCTTTAAATCGAGGGGGCAGGTGTTGCCTGAGGGGATGGCCCCCTGGGATCGACGCCGTTAATTATATCAATGGTCCAGAGGCCGAAGCCACTGTTGACCATATCTACATACTAATAACATGCAATTGTATTTATATATACAAAAAATAGCGGATTACAGTGTGAATGGAAAGGCTAATTTGCATATTGATCTTAAAAAATTTAATTTTAATAAATGTATGCTAGGTATTATTGATTTCTAATTGTTTGGTTTTATCTTAATGATTATGAGCAAAAATCTTGGGGATAAATCTTTTAAAAAATCCATTAACAAGAAGAAATAACTGTAATTTTATTTGTTACTTCCTATTTACCAATGAAAGACAGGAGTAATGGAAAATGATGGAAGAATTAGTTTCAAAGTTGTTCTATTTTTCAATCATACCCCCTCTGTTTCAAATCTTTTTATCTGCATTCTTATTCAGTTTCATTAGCCTTTCTAATTTAATATGATATTTTATTATATTAAAACTTAAATACTTGCACCTGGAGGGTGCATATATTTGCTAGTTATAATAATGAAAATAAATCACATTAAAAAGAGACCATCTTCAAGGGGAAAAAAATGGGAAAAAATGTGCCATTTTGACAAATGTAGATTTTGATTTATAAAAAAAAAACAAAAAAAATTCCCATTTTAAAGATGGTAAAACAAATAATTTTCACCTGTGATTTCTTTTCTTTTTTTTTTTTTTTAAATCAAAAGAATAATAAAAATGACAAAAAAGTTGAAAACTTTGAAATAGAAACTTAAGAGGTGGTGGTGGTGGTGGTGGGGGGTTAGATATTTAATGTTTTAAGGAATTAAAATGATCAAATTTATTAAAGTAGAAAATAAGACAATTTGAAATGGAAATTTAATTCTGTCCGTCTCTGAAGATTTTTCTTACTGAATATTCTTAATCTTTCTATGAAATACTATTTATTAAGAAGCACCAAATTAATATTAATAAGATTAAATTATAATCTTATTGATATTAATTAATAATTTTATTGCAAAATATTAGATTTAACTACAGAACACCTTTTTTATTCTTATTAAAAGCCTGTGTTATTGAATCTGAAAAAAAAAAAAAAGCAGAGCGGGTAAGCATGATTGATGAAACTGTCCTCTTACAAAAATTACATAAACTTTCATCCATTAAATCTGATGATCATTTAGTTATGAACAAAATTATGTTAACTTTCATCCATTAAATCTGATGATCATTTAGCTATGAACAAAATTATGTTAACTTTCATCCATTAATCTGATGATCATTTAATGAAACAAATTATGTTAACTTTCATCCATTAAATCTGATGATCATTTAGTTATGAACAAAATTATGTTAACTTTCATCCATTAAATCTGATGATCATTTAGTTATGAACAAAATTATGTTAACTTTCATCCATTAAATCTGATGATCATTTAGCTATGAACAAAATTATGTTAACTTTTTATCCATTAAATCTGATGATCATTTAGCTATGAACAAATTATGTTAACTTTCATCCATTAAATCTGATGATCATTTAGTTATGAACAAAATTATGTTAACTTTCATCCATTAAATTGATGTATGAACAAAATTATGTTAACTTTCATCCATTAAATCTGATGATCATTTAGTTATGAACAAAATTATGTTAACTTTCATCCATTAAATCTGATGATCATTTAGTTATGAACAAAATTATGTTAACTTTCATCCATTAAATCTGATGATCATTTAGCTATGAACAAAATTATGTTAACTTTCATCCATTAAATCTGATGATCATTTAGTTATGAACAAAATTATGTTAACTTTCATCCATTAAATCTGATGATCATTTAGCTATGAACAAAATTATGTTAACTTTCATCCATTAAATCTGATGATCATTTAGCTATGAACAAAATTATGTTAACTTTCATCCATTAAATCTGATGATTTAGCTATGAACAAAATTATGTAACTTTCATCCATTAAATCTGATGATCATTTAGCTATGAACAAAATTATGTTAACTTTCATCCATTAAATCTGATGATCATTTAGCTATGAAAAAATTATGTTAACTTTCATCCATTAAATCTGATGATCATTTAGCTATGAACAAAATTATGTTAACTTTCATCCATTAAATCTGATGATCATTTAGCTATGAACAAAATTATGTTAACTTTCATCCATTAAATCTGATGATCATTTAGCTATGAACAAAATTATGTTAACTTTCATCCATTAAATCTGATGATCATTTAGTTATGAACAAAATTATGTTAACTTTCATCCATTAAATCTGATGATCATTTAGCTATGAAAAAATTATGTTAACTTTCATCCATTAAATCTGATGATCATTTAGCTATGAACAAAATTATGTTAACTTTCATCCATTAAATCTGATGATCATTTAGTTATGAACAAAATTATGTTAACTTTCATCCATTAAATCTGATGATCATTTAGCTATGAAAAATTATGTTAACTTCATCCATTAAATCTGATGATCATTTAGCTATGAACAAAATTATGTTAACTTTCATCCATTAAATCTGATGATCATTTAGTTATGAACAAAATTATGTTAACTTTCATCCATTAAATCTGATGATCATTTAGCTATGAACAAAATTATGTTAACTTTCATCCATTAAATCTGATGATCATTTAGCTATGAACAAAATTATGTTAACTTTCATCCATTAAATCTGATGATCATTTAGCTATGAACAAAATTATGTTAACTTTCATCCATTAAATCTGATGATCATTTAGTTATGAACAAAATTATGTTAACTTTCATCCATTAAATCTGATGATCATTTAGCTATGAACAAAATTATGTTAACTTTCATCCATTAAATCTGATGATCATTTAGCTATGAACAAAATTATGTTAACTTTCATCCATTAAATCTGATGATCATTTAGTTATGAACAAAATTATGTTAACTTTCATCCATTAAATCTGATGATCATTTAGCTATGAACAAAATTATGTTAACTTTCATCCATTAAATCTGATGATCATTTAGCTATGAACAAAATTATGTTAACTTTCATCCATTAAATCTGATGATCATTTAGTTATGAACAAAATTATGTTAACTTTCATCCATTAAATCTGATGATCATTTAGCTATGAACAAAATTATGTTAACTTTCATCCATTAAATCTGATGATCATTTAGCTATGAACAAAATTATGTTAACTTTCATCCATTAAATCTGATGATCATTTAGCTATGAACAAAATTATGTTAACTTTCATCCATTAAATCTGATGATCATTTAGCTATGAACAAAATTATGTTAACTTTCATCCATTAAATCTGATGATCATTTAGCTATGAACAAAATTATGTTAACTTTCATCCATTAAATCTGATGATCATTTAGTTATGAACAAAATTATGTTAACTTTCATCCATTAAATCTGATGATCATTTAGCTATGAACAAAATTATGTTAACTTTCATCCATTAAATCTGATGATCATTTAGTTATGAACAAATTATGTTAACTTTCATCCATTAAATCTGTTAACTTTCATCCATTAAATCTGATGATCATTTAGCTATGAAAAAATTATGTTAACTTTCATCCATTAATCTGATGATCATTTAGCTATGAACAAAATTATGTTAACTTTCATCCATTAAATCTGATGATCATTTAGCTATGAACAAAATTATGTTAACTTTCATCCATTAAATCTGATGATCATTTAGCTATGAACAAAATTATGTTAACTTTCATCCATTAAATCTGATGATCATTTAGCTATGAACAAAATTATGTTAACTTTCATCCATTAAATCTGATGATCATTTAGCTATGAACAAAATTATGTTAACTTTCATCCATTAAATCTGATGATCATTTAGCTATGAACAAAATTATGTTAACTTTCATCCATTAAATCTGATGATCATTTAGCTATGAACAAAATTATGTTAACTTTCATCCATTAAATCTGATGATCATTTAGTTATGAACAAAATTATGTTAACTTTCATCCATTAAATCTGATGATCATTTAGCTATGAACAAAATTATGTTAACTTTCATCCATTAAATCTGATGATCATTTAGCTATGAACAAAATTATGTTAACTTTCATCCATTAAATCTGATGATCATTTAGCTATGAACAAAATTATGTTAACTTTCATCCATTAAATCTGATGATCATTTAGTTATGAACAAAATTATGTTAACTTTCATCCATTAAATCTGATGATCATTTAGTTATGAACAAAATTATGTTAACTTTCATCCATTAAATCTGATGATCATTTAGCTATGAACAAAATTATGTTAACTTTCATCCATTAAATCTGATGATCATTTAGCTATGAACAAAATTATGTTAACTTTCATCCATTAAATCTGATGATCATTTAGTTATGAAAAAAATTATGTTAACTTTCATCCATTAAATCTGATGATCATTTAGCTATGAACAAAATTATGTTAACTTTCATCCATTAAATCTGATGATCATTTAGCTATGAACAAAATTATGTTAACTTTCATCCATTAAATCTGATGATCATTTAGTTATGAACAAAATTATGTTAACTTTCATCCATTAAATCTGATGATCATTTAGTTATGAACAAAATTATGTTAACTTTCATCCATTAAATCTGATGATCATTTAGCTATGAACAAAATTATGTTAACTTTCATCCATTAAATCTGATGATCATTTAGCTATGAACAAAATTATGTTAACTTTCATCCATTAAATCTGATGATCATTTAGTTATGAACAAAATTATGTTAACTTTCATCCATTAAATCTGATGATCATTTAGTTATGAACAAAATTATGTTAACTTTCATCCATTAAATCTGATGATCATTTAGCTATGAAAAAATTATGTTAACTTTCATCCATTAAATCTGATGATCATTTAGTTATGAACAAAATTATGTTAACTTTCATCCATTAAATCTGATGATCATTTAGCTATGAACAAAATTATGTTAACTTTCATCCATTAAATCTGATGATCATTTAGCTATGAACAAAATTATGTTAACTTTCATCCATTAAATCTGATGATCATTTAGCTATGAACAAAATTATGTTAACTTTCATCCATTAAATCTGATGATCATTTAGTTATGAACAAAATTATGTTAACTTTCATCCATTAAATCTGATGATCATTTAGTTATGAACAAAATTATGTTAACTTTCATCCATTAAATCTGATGATCATTTAGTTATGAACAAAATTATGTTAACTTTCATCCATTAAATCTGATGATCATTTAGCTATGAACAAAATTATGTTAACTTCATCCATTAAATCTGATGATCATTTAGCTATGAAAATTATGTTAACTTTCATCCATTAAATCTGATTATCATTTAGCTATGAACAAAATTATGTTAACTTTCATCCATTAAATCTGATGTGATGATCATTTAGCTATGAACAAAATTATGTTAACTTTCATCCATTAAATCTGATGATCATTTAGTATGAACAAAATTATGTTAACTTTCATCCATTAAATCTGATGATCATTTAGCTATGAACAAAATTATGTTAACTTTCATCCATTAAATCTGATGATCATTTAGTTATGAACAAAATTATGTTAACTTTCATCCATTAAATCTGATGATCATTTAGTTATGAACAAAATTATGTTAACTTTCATCCATTAAATCTGATGATCATTTAGTTATGAACAAAATTATGTTAACTTCATCCATTAAATCTGATGATCATTTAGCTATGAACAAAATTATGTTAACTTTCATCCATTAAATCTGATGATCATTTAGTTATGAACAAAATTATGTTAACTTTCATCCATTAAATCTGATGATCATTTAGCTATGAACAAAATTATGTTAACTTTCATCCATTAAATCTGATGATCATTTAGCTATGAACAAAATTATGAACTTTCATCCATTAAATCTGATGATCATTTAGTTATGAACAAAATTATGTTAACTTTCATCCATTAAATCTGATGATCATTTAGTTATGAACAAAATTATGTTAACTTTCATCCATTAAATCTGATGATCATTTAGTTATGAACAAAATTATGTTAACTTTCATCCATTAAATCTGATGATCATTTTTAGTATGAACAAAATTATGTTAACTTTCATCCATTAAATCTGATGATCATTTAGCTATGAACAAAATTATGTTAACTTTCATCCATTAAATCTGATGATCATTTAGCTATGAACAAAATTATGTTAACTTTCATCCATTAAATCTGATGATCATTTAGCTATGAACAAAATTATGTTAACTTTCATCCATTAAATCTGATGATCATTTAGTTATGAACAAAATTATGTTAACTTTCATCCATTAAATCTGATGATCATTTAGTTATGAACAAAATTATGTTAACTTTCATCCATTAAATCTGATGTAAACTTTCATCCATTAAATCTGATGATCATTTTAGTTATGAACAAAATTATGTTAACTTTCATCCATTAAATCTGATGATCATTTAGTTATGAACAAAATTATGTTAACTTTCATCCATTAAATCTGATGATCATTTAGTTATGAACAAAATTATGTTAACTTTCATCCATTAAATCTGATGATCATTTAGTTATGAACAAAATTATGTTAACTTTCATCCATTAAATCTGATGATCATTTTATGAACAAAATTATGTTAACTTTCATCATTAAATCTGATGCTATGAACAAAATTATGTTAACTTTCATCCATTAAATCTGATGATCATTTAGTTATGATGTTAACTTTCATCCATTAAATCTGATGATCATTTAGTTATGAACAAAATTATGTTAACTTTCATCCATTAAATCTGATGATCATTTAGCTATGAACAAAATTATGTTAACTTTCATCCATTAAATCTGATGATCATTTAGTTATGAACAAAATTATGTTAACTTTCATCCATTAAATCTGATGATCATGAACAAAATTATGTTAACTTTCATCCATTAATCTGATGATCATTTAGTTATGAACAAAATTATGTTAACTTTCATCCATTAAATCTGATGATCATTTAGTTATGAACAAAATTATGTTAACTTTCATCATTAAATCAATTAAATCTGATGATCATTTAGCTATGAACAAAATTATGTTTACTTTCATCCATTTTTTCAGAGTTTTGTTGAATTTTAATTGATGGGGGGTTAAAAAAGCATGTGAAATTTTGGGCCTACTTAGTAGAGTATTAACTCTTAAAATCCTGTTGAGAATTTTCTAAGTCCAGAGCCCCATTCCTATAAGGATCTATCAAAAATGGCTAAACATTTTCTTTTCATTTAAAGTTACCTGTTATTTACCTTAAAATAAAAACTTCTAAATATGTTTAATATTATATTTAAATAAAGGCTATCGTTTGGGGTGGATTAAGAAAACAAATATGACTTCTGGCTGGGTGGAATGAGGTGGTATAGGATGTTAAGAGTTAAATGGAATTAAAATGAATTAGAATCTTAATTAATAATCTTTTTATTACTTTCTTCACACTTCTTTGTAAGGCTTCCAATCTCAATATTACACTCTAATGTCTTAACCATAATGGCAAAGGGGTTGCGACAATCATATAGATGCTAGGGCTTTCAATATATTACACTCAATGACCAATCTCATATTACACTCTAATGTCAATATGAAAAAAAGTTGGGGGTTAACCATAATGGCAAAGGGGTTGCGACAATCATATAGATGCTAGGGCTTTCAATGACCAGCCTCAATATTACACTCAATGACCAATCTCAATATTACACTCTAATGTCAATATGAGAAAAAAAGTTGGGGGTTAACCATAATGGCAAAGGGGTTGCGACAATCATATAGATGCTAGGGCTTTCAATGACCAGCCTCAATATTACACTCAATGACCAATCTCAATATTACACTCTAATGTCAATATGAGAAAAAAAGTTGGGGGTTAACCATAATGGCAAAGGGGTTGCGACAATCATATAGATGCTAGGGCTTTCAATGACCAGCCTCAATATTACACTCAATGACCAATCTCAATATTACACTCTAATGTCAATATGAGAAAAAAAGTTGGGGGTTAACCATAATGGCAAAGGGGTTGCGACAATCATATAGATGCTAGGGCTTTCAATGACCAGCCGATTCATCTGAAGGGATTCTCTCCGACCGCCCGTCTAGCACAAGTAACGGCCAAAAGTAGAGTGTTGCATGTCATAAACTGCTCAGCCACCAAGATTCCGTCCTTGAGCATCACGGGTCACCAGCCAGGATCAACAGTCAACAATTGGAGGGATTTTACTCTTCTGCAGAGGTGCAGTCGGTGTGTTTTTTTGCCCCAGCAATTAGGGCGGATTTATTTTCTGTTTTTTTTTCTCTCCATTATGTTTAATTTATTATTGTGTTCGTATTGATACTCTCCATACAAATTTTCTACATGAGTTTTACTTAGACCTTGCTAGAGAGCTGAAAAAACTGTGGAACATGAAGGTAAACGTTGTACCAATTGTAATTGGGACCCTTAGAACATTCCCCAAGGGTTTGGAAAAGAGTCTGGGTGAACTGGAAATCAGAGAAAGAACAGACCATCACACAGCTTCTAGTGAACCATCAGCCATAGAGGGTGTGAAAATCTCTCATAATAATAATAAAATACTGGTGTTCCTACAAAAGGGATAGTAAGTCTCCTTGGATCTCCAGGATTATTCTAAGTATTCTACGTGATCTTAACTCTTAACATCCTATACTGCCCGTCAGGAAGTCATATTCATTTTCCTAATTCACCCCAAACGAAAGCCTTTGTTTAAATGTAATATTAAACATATTTAGAAGTCTTTGATTTAAGGGAAATAACAGGTAACTTTGAAATGAAAATGCCATTTTTAGCCATTTTTTGATAAATCCTTATAGGAATGGGGTTCTGGACTAAAGACTGTCACTCAAGAATTGGCCTGCAGAGTCACTTGCGCAGATGCAGATAAATTTTTTTTTTTGGACACTATACCATCCTCCTTCTCAACAGGATGTTAAGAGTTAATAGTGCTGTGGTCTGGATGGTCTCATTTCTTCCTCTGATCTCCAGTTCCTCCACTCCTAGACGTGTTTCACAATTTTTTCAGCTCTCTAGCAAGATCCAGGTATTTGTCAAGATATTTACCCCCATTATGATTTTTTGAATAACAATCATATCTTGTCATTTATAATTGGAGCAGGAGGATATGCCATATTGACACAAACACGTGGATGTAAAAATAGAGCGACCTGGTGCCTCAATGTTAAGCAAGTCACGGAGAGGGGTAAGGCAGAGAGGAGAGTAGCCTTGACAGCAAAGAGAGCCAGAAAGAGAGAGAAAAGCCAGCAGCCCCAGAAAGCATCACAGTTTGTGTGCATTCAGTGCACCAAAGACTGTCACTCAAGAATTGGCCTGCAGAGAGTCACTTGCGCAGATGCAGATATTTTTTTTTTTTGGACACTACACCATCCTCCTTAGTGGATGGAAAGGATTCAATAAAAATAATTGGAGCCCAGGTTTAGAGTGCAATGTTCTATATGAGGTTTTTATTGTGTCTGTCGGGAATATATTTTCTCTTTCCAATTTTTGAATCCGATTGCTCGCAAAAAAGTCAGTTATGACAATCATTGTAAATTACTATTTTGTATATATACTATGTATATCTATACATAGGGGGCAATGTAGTTGGGGGTGTATTTATATGTAATTGTCTGCCTTTTTCACTGTCAAGGGATTTAGATGAATTCATCTGCAAATTTTATATCTAATATGAAAAAATGTACTGTGCTAAATGAAATCTGTCAATTAATTACTTTATTACAGATAATATATATATATATATATAATTTAATATACCAAGCGTGTTGGTAAATCCTTGCGGTGAGAAAAAAAACAGTAAATAGTTTGATTGTAAAAATATACTACCAAACATCAACCAGGGAGAAAAAAAAAATTTTTGAAAAAAAAAGAAAAGACCAAGATAGTCGTACCAACAAAAAAATTATTTATTGGTACAGTATTTGGCCAAAAGAAAAAACAATTTATATGTATATATATGTATATAAGATATATATATATTTATATAACCGCTAGGAGAAAGCTAATAAGTAAAACGTGCTCGATACCTAAGTAGAGCCAATTATAAAGATAAATCTAATGAGTCAGACGAACCTACTATTAGTTTCGCCTGACTCATTAGATTTATATATATATATATATATATATATATATATATATATATGTGTGTGTGTGTGTGTGTATATATATATATATATATATATATATATATGGGGGGGGGGGAGAATATGTACTTAATTGAAAATAAACTATCCAGCCAATCATTCCATTTGCCCTCGATATAATAAACAAAATATGTCTGTCAATTTTAAATGTAACATAAAATCCAACCCCTAGATCAGTGATTCCCAACGTGGGGCCTACACTCCACTGGGGGGGGGAATTCAATAATAATAGGGGGGCAATATGAAAAATATAGTAATATCAACATTTTTTATTTTATTTTTTACCCTATATGGGTAAAAATTATAAATTTATAGGGTAAAATTGTAATTACAACCTAGCTGAGCACAAGAGCTTGTGCAATCTAGTCAAGTGTTCACCCACTAATGTTATCGTGCATCTGGCACCAGCTATATGCGTGGCTTCTGATTTGTTTAACTTTGCAGTTCTTCATCTGTTGCCCTCCGCTGCAATTGTACACATTATAAAATGGATTTTATTTGATTAAATTTGAAGTTAAACCCATTAGTTTTATTTGAAAGATACAATTTTTTATGCTATATTTCTTCAAAACTGATATTATTATATCCCACTAAACAATTAACGGGTGGGGGACATGAAGAAATTTGTGATAAAAACGTGGGTCATAGTACTAAAATGGTTGGGAACCACTGCCCTAGATCATATTCCTTTTTTGGTCGTATTGTTGGTATTTTTAAAAATATTTTTTTTTTAAAAATCCAGAAAAAAAAAGTATTATTTGGATTATTCGGACTATTGTCTGCATCTTTATCGTTATCTGTACAATGTTTTGGCTGATGTACCCTCCGGCCCTTTTCAGGTATTTCTTGTTGGCCTCAGGAACCTTCCTGACGTAATTGGGATACCCCCGTGGATTGGGTTCAAAGTTCCGTGATAGCTCCCAATTATGACAAGAAGGTTCCCAAGTTGGAAAAAGAAGGTTCCCGAGTTGAAAAAAAGGGTTCCCGATTACAAAAAAAAAAGAAAAAAAAAAGGGTTCCGTTAAAAAAAAAAGAAAAAAAAAAGGGTTCCCGATTACAAAAAAAAAAGAAAAAAAAAAGGGTTCCCGATTACAAAAAAAAAAAAAAAAGGGTTCCCGATTACAAAAAAAAAAAGAAAAAAAAAAGGGTTCCCGATTACAAAAAAAAAAAGAAAAAAAAAGGGTTCCCGATTACAAAAAAAAAGAAAAAAAAAAGGGTTCCCGATTACAGAAAAAAAAAAAAAAAAAAAAAAAAGGGTTCCCGATTACAAAAAAAAAAGAAAAAAAAAAAAAGGGTTTCTGATTACAAAAAAAAAGAAAAAAAAGGGTTCCAGATTACAAAAAGAATGTTCCCAAGTTAAAAAATGAAGGTTCCCAAGTCCGACAAGAAATACCTGAAGTAAGCCAGAGGGCACACCGACTGAAACATTGTACAGATAATGATAAAGATGAGGACAACAGTCCGAATAATTCAAATAATACTAATTATCAAGCTTCATCTCAAAAATTCAGAGAAATAAAAAAAACAAAAATGTTTGCGGTAGATAACACACTGAACTTGAGGAGAAAGGAGTCGGATCGATTCCATTGGATTCACAGAATCTCCTGGTGCCATCCTTAAGCAGGTTATGGCTTCTTTCAAAATGGTCAATCCGACCCCTACAGTTTCTTTCTTTTTTTTTTATTTCCAAACAATTAAAAACACAGAGGGACCATTCCGGCGCCAATGGGCACGATTTAAGGAACCCTCTGAACAAACACAATCACCAAGTCTGTCAAGAAAGACACTTAGTCAATCAAGGGAAAGTCAGTTTGAGCCTTCTCCTTAAGGTCATTGATCTGTTGGATGAGACTGGACGTACTTCCATTCAAAGAATTGCTGGCGCCCAGTGACCGACGGTCAGTCAGTTCGTCAGTCGAGTCAAAGTCCTCGAAACTGGTCATGGAATCGGTCCAGCCAAAGTTGGAGGAGCATTCGGAGTTTGATTCGGAATGTCTGTCTTGGATAGTTAGTTTGTAGTCTTGAATAGCGTCGCTGAGGGACCAAAGTTGGCAGAGTAGACTTAGGTCAAGATGACGAAGACACGCCTGAAAAAGAGAAAGAAAATGAAAGATTCAATAAGAAACATTTGCAGGATTTAAATCAGTTGGCTGCGACCAGACATGCAAACTTCAAAAATAAGGCTGTTTGCATTTCACATTTTTAGAAATCATTGTCCAATGCAATTTTATTGTAAAAAGTTTTTTATAGTAAAATCATTTCCAATGCAATTTTTATAGTAAAAATCATTTTCAATGCATTTTTATAGTAAAAATCATTTCAATAAAAATCATTTTTATAGTAAAAATCATTTCCAATGCAATTTTTATAGTAAAAATCATTTCAATGCAATTTTTATAGTAAAAAGCATTTCCAATGCAATTTTTATAGTAAAAATCATTTTCAATGTATTTTCAATTTCGAATGCATTTTTATAGTAAAAATCATTTCCAATGCATTTTTATAGTAAAAATCATTTATGTAAAAAATCATTTCAATGCAATTTTCATAGTAAAAAATCATTTCCAATGCAATTTTCATAGTAAAAATCATTGTCCAATGCATTTTCATAGTAAAAATCATTGTCAATGCATTTTCATAGTAAAAATCATTGTCCAATGCATTTTCATAGTGTCCAATGTAGTAAAAATCATTTTCAATGTAGTAAAAATCATTGTCCAATGCATTTTTATAGTAAAAATCATTTTCAATGCATTTTTATAGTAAAAATCATTTCCAATGCATTTTTATAGCAAAAATCATTTTTCAGTGCAAATCAGTTGGCTATGACCAGACATTCAAACTTAAAAAAAAAAAAAAAAAAAAAAAAAAAGAAAAAGAAAAAAAGGCTGCTTGCATTTCATACCTGTTAATAATGGAGATCTTGGGAGTGTGGAATACCCCTTCATCACCATTACCCCCCCCCAAAAAAAAACAACCTTACATGATATAGTATAAAGTGTCTACTAATTAAGTGTTCAATTTCAAGAATATTGATAAAGATTACCCTCTTTGATTTTGCAATGAAAACTAAGAACTAACATTTAGCCTAAAACAAAAATTTCATATTTTGTGTTTTCGGCTGTTTGAAGCAAAATACTGTTTTAGAATCGCTGTAAAGAATAATTCAATGGATAAAAACCATGGAAATTACATATTTAGAAAGATTATTTTATTTTCTTTCCAATCATATAAATATTTTAAAGATTGGTTTGTTTGTTTTGTTTTACGGCATATCAACCTCAGTGGGTCATTTAATGCCGATAAAGTTTTGAAATAAATCAATTCTTAATGGATAATACAATTTATTTATAAATACATTTTTGTATTTAACCCATAGATGGGACCCTAACAGGTACTACCACTCCGGTCAGAGTGGACCAGGGAGCAATGGTGATGAAGGGGTGCTCCACATTCCCCAAACTCCAGAACTGGAACCTCACCATCAGATAGAGTTTAACGTCATTCCCAGGACATGTAGACCTTCAGTCACCGCTTTCTAGCACCCATATGATAAAAAGGGGTTGGGAAAATCATATAGGTGCTAGGGCTTGATGTGACCAGCCAACTGATCGGAGGGGGCCTCTCCAACCGCCCGTCTAGCCCAAGATAGGGCCAAAGTGGAGTATTGCATGTCATGAACTGCTCATCCACCCGGGCTCTATCCTTAAGCATCACGGGTCGCCACCCACGGCCAACAGGTGGCCCCATTGGGGGAGTCTTACCCCTCTGCAGAGGTGCAGTCGGTGCATTCTAACGCCACAGCCGACAGGGCGGTTTAAAGATTGGATCAGAAATACTCGAGAAATAGCGAATTAAACCTACTAAGGTTGCAAATTTGTCAATGTCCGCCAATTTCAGCTAAGTGCTGGCAATGCTAATTTTTCTGTAACCAAAACTATGTCACTGCTTATGTCACAAAATAGAAATCAATAACACCAAGTAATCTATTATTATACTAAAGCTGAGTGAATCAATGTTTGCTTCCCTAAGGCTTTTTTCCTGTTTAGTTTAATGACTAAAATTAAATACTAAGATATTCCTTACTTGTGGGATTGAATAATGTTTGAAAAAATAATTAATTTTCATCATTTTAATTAGCAGTAATTTGCAATTAACTCACAAAGCAACCCATTCCTCACTTAACTTCTTATCTATCAATTTCTACCTCCTCGATATTTTTCATGAACATGCTCCACAGAAAAAATATAATAAGAAAGAAAGAAAGAGCATAGGAAAAAGATAGAGAGAGGGGGTGATAGCACTAATCTGTTTCAATTGAACATAATGAAAAGAAGGAAAGAAAGAAAAAAAAAGTGAGTGAATGAGGGAAAGTTAAATCAAGATTATTGTATTTTTTACATATTAAAGTATGAGGTAGGTAAAAGGATAGTGAACAAAAAATGATAACTCAAAACAAATCTAAGAGTTGAAATATTTCGTCCGATTTATACGGACATCCTCAGTCAAAGATTTTTATTGAAAGCAAAATTACGTGCGTGTACATCCGATTTGGTGAGGGGGTGAGTTAGTAGCGGAAGTGAAGGGAGGGAGGATAGGGGCTGACATGAATGAAGTGTGGGGATAGTTTTCATCATTTTAATTAGCAGTAATTTGCAATTAACTCACAAAGCAACCCACCCCTCACTTATGATCAATCAATTTTGTTGTATAGCAAAAGTCGAAATCTCCCGATTCACTAATACAAGCTACATACACTCGCCAACGGGACGGACAAAGTCGGAAGTGTCCTCTATCATTACCTAAAACGGAATGACCATTTTAACATATATCTGCGCATGGGCTCCGATCGGAGTTCCGCTTTGATAGTCAATTCCCAAAATTAAATTAAAAAAAAAAATTGGTAAATAAAATTTGCATTATCATCCAATAAAAGCGATTCCCGGGTGAAATGAAAATATCTTCATTTGATCCAACTTCGGCTACCAATCTCTATAAAACGAACAGCTTTGAAGGCACCGACAGTCAAAGCTTCAGACACCATCACGAACGCAGGCCCGACGAGCGCTACCTCACAGAAGGACACATCAAAGGCGGCGGATCACACCCCCAACTTACCCAAACCTGACCTCACCAGGCAGTCAAATCAACAATAACTACCGAACATTTCTATATCACTCGACGATACAAAAAATTCTACTACTAAAACACGATATTCGGCCTACATCACCACCCCACTACCACAGTCACGCTGGACATTTACGGACTTAATATCCACCCATAACTATAACCAAATTTATCCTGTAATTCTCATTTCTATCCTTTCACCGTTCTCATGTTGTTTTTTTTAATACAATTTTAAAACTTAAAATCTGTGTTTTGTTCATTTCCTCATCACCATACGCTTGCATGCTAATACGGTTTATAAAAATTTCTACCCCTCTATATATTTCAATCCCCTCTGTGTTAAATTCTTAGTATATCTGTGAGAGTAAGCCACTCTCTGCCACCAGCACAAATCAGCAGTCAGCAGGAATCTCTTTTTACCACCCTCTTTAGCTAATAACAATCCCTGACTCCACAACTTCTCTTTCACTTCTGTCATGGTAAAAATTGTCAATAGTGTTTTTTGTTTTTTTGTTAATTTAACTACCGCAGAAGTATAAAATCATTTTACTTTATTTTCCAAACTTTTTTCACTACAGTTTTGTTTGAGAGAGATTATTTTTGATATTACATTAAAAAAATGATTTTCTGTCATCCCCACAAATTAGCTTCTCAACACTGTAGCTATTAATAGAATTTCAAGAATCAGGTCCATTTAAATTTAAATTTGGTCAAACTTTCCCTTTCTTAGAAATCTTACAAAATGATTTTAATGATTTTTAAAAAAATTTCTGAACCTATTTCTTTTTTTTAGATTAATTCACTTTGCAAACTGACTTCTTTTCTGGGTGCTCAATGGATGACCCAAACAGGTCATGTTTTTTCTAGTTATTTATTAAACACAGTTTTATCAAAACCAGTATGCAAATTATTCAAACCATATACACTGTAAACATTATTTTTTTAATGATACAGAACACACATTATAGGATTTTAAACACACTGATATGTGCTCTTCAGGGTCTGTGGGTCCGGTGACTTCAGCCACTGGACTATTAATGAAATAAACAGCATGATCCCAGGGGGCTACCCCCCCCCAGGCAACATCTGCCCCTTTGATTTAAATGGGCAAGGCTGGTTTTACTGCCCAGTGCCTGAGACGCTCCTCTTGAGGGGGAATGCCGAGGGGATCCACGCATTTTTTGTGCCTGCCATCTAATGAGCTTCGGTTCGTGGGTGGCCCCACATTAATAGGACCTTGTGTCTAACCTGCATAAGTGGGAAGTGTGATGAATAACGAATTAATAATATGGGCAGTTTTGAGGCAAATCTATCTCAGCTAGACCTTAATAGAGACATTACTATAAATAAGATGCTAATTAAGATTAAATAATGATTATCTAATGAACATTGAGAATATAATGTAAATAACTAAGGGAATTGTGACGTTGGTGGTGACATAGTTTTGGTTACAGACAGACATATCATATTATAATGGAATTTATGTGTCTATCAGCATGTGTGTGTGTGTGTGTGTGTGTTCAATTCAATATTTGATTACAGAGTTTCAGTGCTGAAGCATTTGGTAATATATAATGCGAAATACCAGGATCTAGCTAGAGAGCTGCAAATGTTGTGAAACATGATGGTAGCAGAAAATAACTAAGGGAATTGTGACATTGGTGGTGACATAGTTTTGGTTACAGACAGTCATATCTTATTATAATGGAGTTTATTTGTGTGTGTGTGTGAGTGAGTGCAATTCAATATTTGATTACAGAGTTTCAGTGCTGAAGCATTTGGTGATATATAATGTCAAATACCAGGATCTTGCTAGAGAGCTGCAAAAGATGTGAAACATGAAGGTGGCAGAAAAACAAACTCACCATTTCTGACCGAAGTCGCATCAGGGCAGTGTTCAGTTTCCGAAATGGGGAATTCTCATCACGGATTTCATTGTCGATCCTTCGACTTTCCTCTTGAGAATTCCTCTTTACACAAATTTTCCAATCGCTTGCGCAACAACTGTTGTTGACTGTCCGTGTCGACAAGTCTGAAAAATCAAAAAAATCTATCTTCTCTATATCATATATATAAATTAGATTCAGTAATCTGCGGGACTAAAAAAAATCCCCTCTACCCGGGCGACGCCGGGTAGCCACTGCTAGTACATATATAAAGGGCAGTTGTGTGTATCTGTATGTCCGGAGGAAACTTTGAAAATAAAACAATTAATGACAAAGTAAATATATATACACATTAAATATCACCAGGGCTTGGGTTTTGAGTAAAAAATAATAGAGAGTTGATTTATATTCGTGAAGATAATTAAAAAATAAAATCTAAATGATAACAGCATGGATTTTTTTTTCATTTAATATTTTAGATAGTAGACATTAACATTTCTTTTCAGAGTAGCTGGATCAGTGCAAGGTCTATTTTTTTACATAGGGATTTAAATGGGGCATCCCATGAGGATTCAACTCATGATTCAGTAATAATGGATCTGCGGGACTCACTTTAAAAAATCCCCCTTTACTCTGTGTCTATCTCTTTCTTCCCCTCTACGTATCGCTTGACTACCTCCTCGTTATATAATGTTAGTTTCTCTGGAGTGTAAAGAGAGAGAATTTGAAATGTATTTCTATGTTAAATTTCACAACCAGCAACCCATAGCTTAAATGAGGTCAAACATTTCCTTTCTTAGAAAGCTAACAAAATGATTTTAAGGTTTCGTCCGGCTGTATTTTTTTTTTTTTTTTTTTTTTAATTTTATTCGCTTTGCTAACTCCCTTTTTCCTAATCTCAATTATCTACACAGAGCTGAATGGGTGAACCAATGGGTCACATTTTGACTAGTATATATATATATATATATATATATATATATATATTATAAAAAAAAGAAGGTCCGCAAAATGTATTTTGTTCTCAGAAAAAATTTTTTTAATTCTTTTTGTTTTACATATGCAACACGTGTTTCAGATCTTCTGGTATCTTCTTCAGGCTTTGATTGATAATATTATCAATCAAAGCCTGAAGAAGATACCAGAAGATCTGAAACACGTGTTGCATATGTAAAACAAAAAGAATTTTTAAAAATTTTTCTGAGAACAAAATACATTTTGCGGACCTTTTTTTTATAAAATATTGAATTTTCTCCCGTTGGAACCAGAACAACATTTTTATATATATATATATATATATATATATATATATATAAAAGAGTTTTATAATTTACTTAAAGCATTGTGTTTATATTGGTTTGGTGGTTGGTTTTGAAGGCTATCATAATGCAAGTGTAAAAAAAAATAAAAATAAAGTAGCTATGATGTTGTTTGTTAACCTCCAATTTATTCTTAATATTTCAAGATAAAATTTCTTCAACAGAAGATTTCTGAAACTGAAGCTGTTGCTAGCAAGCGTCCATTTTGTTTTGTGTCTTATATTTTCCAAATTCCAAGGAAGCACGTGGTGTAATGGTTAAAGTCAAGGGAAATGGACTTGTCGCCCCGAGTTCAAATCCTGGACGTGGTAATTGCATTTCACTTAGCGCTAATACCCTTGGGAAAGGTATGAATTCTACTCTCCCTCCAGCTATGGGTAAATAGTAGGGCAGACTGGGCTCTTTAACCTTGGTTAGGCAACCAGTCTAGGAGAAGGAAAACTCTGAATTCAAACCTGTTAAACTCTGCTTAAGAAATTGACCTTGTGTCACATCCTGCTCGTGCGGAGGGGTTGGTAAATATATATATATCTTCCAAATTCTCTGCGTATGTTTGTGTGTGTGTGCATGTTTATGTATGTGTGTTTGTTCAACAATGTCTGATTATAATTCCCGGTTTGGCCTACCCCTTTTTGTTTTATTAAGTAGTAGCGTGTTTGTTTATTTGTGGGTGTGGGTGTGTGTATTTGTATTATTTAGTCTTTGGGCCAGTTTAGCTCAGTTGTTAGAGCGCCTGCCAAGGAATCACAAGGTTCCTAGTTCGATACCAGTCCCCACTAACTCAGAGCATGAGTAGCACAGATTGGGTAATTTGATCTGTGTGGTAAAGTGGGAAGCTGACAGTAGGTGTGGTTCACCACCTCAGCAAAAAAAACAATCCCCCGACTATTTTGGTTATTTCCTATAAGTCTAACATAAACAAAGGGGAACAACTTGTTGTGAGGTTTTAAGGGGTCAAATAAGAACAAAACGACAGGTAACAAATGTAGGAAAATGTATTAACAGAAAGTAGACAAATACAATACAGATAAGTGGAAATTACGTCCGACAAATAGAGTTATTGGCTTACTCGCAAGCCACAATTATCCCTGTTACTCATAGTAACCCGTTGGCACATTCCATTGGTCAATAGGGTATATCACCTATAACACAACTCCTGACTGATAAATCATTTATTTATTTATTGATATACTAGGAAAAAAGAAGATGGAGTTAGGGTTTAGGGTTAGTTTAATGGGAAAATAAATAAACAATTTATCAGTCAAGAGTGGTTCCCCTTTGTTTATGTTAGACTTATAGGAAATAACCAATATTTTCTTGATGTTTTTGTGCTGTTTCTTTTTATCTTTTCAGTTCCCCTGTGGTTTGGGGTTTAGGGTTAGTTTAATGGGAAAATAAATAAATAATTTATCAGTCAAGAGTGGTTCCCTTCGTTTATGTTAGACTTATAGGAAATAACCTATATTTTCTTGATGTTTTGTGTTGTTTTCTTTTCTCTTTTCAGTTCCCCTGTGGTTTGGGGTTTAGGGTTAGTTTAATGGGGAAATAAATAAATAATTTATCAGTCAAGAGTGGTTCCCCTTTGTTTATGTTAGACTTATAGGAAATTACCCTATTTTTTTTGTAGGGCTATTCTAATCCTGTGCCTCATAATGTAGAACAGCTGAAGCAGAATATCAAGCGTGAAGTAAGACAAATCACTGCCAATATGGTCAGAAGAACCGTTGAGAATCTTCCCACCCATATCCAGCATGTGTTAGCTCACGGTGGTGTCTGGATTGAGCACATCCTCAACTACTAATGGACTGCTGTATGTAACCTTCCCAGAATGAATCTAGTCTGTAAAATATGTACATATTCTTGCCATTCAATTTGATATTTGAAAAAAAGGGAAAAAAAATCAACCTACTGTACAGACCAGAATTGTACATAAAATCGCTACCCATTCATCATTTACCATTTTAAGTAGGGTAATGGATAGACAAGATGTATGGATGGATCCTGAATTTGACTAGCTAATGTTGGTGGTATTTACGCAACCAGTTCGTCACGTATAGGATGTGACACAAGGTCATAAGTATGAGGCATCCATTGAGGATGTTTGTTTTCTGCAATTTGGCACCCAGTGGGGTTAAAAATGTTGAGAATTAAAAATGTTATGGCATATATTATAATTTTCATTTTTTTTTTTTGGACCACCCTGTATATGGTAGTTTTGATAGACAAAAAAATATTTGTATACTTGTCCCACCCCAAACTCCTGACCCCTCAGCATGACATTCAAATTGAGGTTCAAAATAAGGTTCAACATTAGGGTCAAACATGACATTCATATTGAGGTTCAAAATAAGGTTCAACATTAGGGTCAAACATGACATTCATATTGAGGTTCAAAATAAGGTTCAACATTAGGGTCAAACATGACATTCATATTGAGGTTCAAAATAAGGTTCAATATAGGGTCAAACATGACATTCATATTGAGGTTCAAAATAAGGTTCAACATGAGGGTCAAACATGACATTCATATTGAGGTTCAAAATAAGGTTCAACATGAGGGTCAAACATGACATTCATATTGAGGTTCAAATAAGGTTCAACATGAGGGTCAAACATGACATTCATATTGAGGTTCAAAATAAGGTTCAACATGTTGGTGACTAATAAAATAGAGTTTGATGAAAAACTCATTGATCAGAGAAAAGCATTTTCCTTTTCTAAAAATATCAACACACCATACATATTTTCATCAAAAAGTAAGTAATTATGGAAATTTTGGTGAAAATCGGACCATTAATTGATTTTTCATAGAATTTTTTTTAAAAAGCCTTTAGTCGTAACTTGTTTTGTTTTTTTTTTGTTAAATTTCAATTGATTAAAGTAAACGGTGTGAAAATGTAAACATTGTTTTTGTTCATAATTTTCATTATTTCCATGAGCTGAAAAATTTTTTTTTTTTTAATAATCATCCGTTTTTTTAATGTTTCTTCTTTTGAATGGACAACATATTTTCTAGATAATATTAACTTTAATGCAAGTTTCATTGTGTTAAATATAGGGGTGGGTGGGGGGTAAATTTCACAGGGAAAATTGGTGGTACCTACAGAACACAATCAACACACCATGCAAATGACTCAGTATCTCATAACCAATCCAAAATAGAAAGTTTTCTCACCCAGCCAGATAAGACCCGTCGGGTGGGAGAGAAGAAATTTGACACCCACCCACACACGCTACCACAAATTAAAATCAATAAATCAAAAACTAAAATACAGCAGTACCTTGACGTACAAGTGCCCAGGCAAGTTTTCCAAGTTTCACTCAGTCGATTTTTTAATTTGTGTTGAGAGACAAAAATTTGAGGTACAAGCCAAGTTTAGAGACGCTTATATATTAAAAACATAGAGCAATAAGAATCTTATTATAATCGAGATTGTGTGTTTTTCTGTCTGTAACCGAAACTATATTACTACTCAAGTCACAATTCCATTTGTTATTGACATCACAATCTCAATGATTTTTTATTTAAATCTCAATTATTAATAAAATTGTTTTATATTATTAATGCTGTTGACCATATCCACATACTAATAACATGCAATTATATTTATATATACAACAAAATAACTGTTTACAGTGTGAACGGGAAGGCTAATTTGCATATTGATATTAAAAATGTGATTTTAATAAATATGTGCTTAGTATTATTGATTTCTAATTGTTTGGTTTATTTTAATGAATATAAGCAAAAATCTCTTCAATAAATCTTAAATGAAATCCATTAACAAGAAGAAATAACTGTCATTTTATTATTTACTTCCTCTTTTAACTAAATACTTAAATTAGAAAAAATATGAAAGACAAGAGTGATGGAAGTATAAGTTTCAGTTGTTCTATTTTTCCGATTATACCCCCTCTCTGTTTCAAATCTTTTTATCTGCATTCTTATTTAGTTTCATTAGCCTTTCTGATTTAAGAGCAATAATAATAATAATAATAATTTTGGAAAAGATTTAAGGGTCTACCATGGTTTCAATCCAAATGATTTCATCAGGACCCTACCCTACACTTAACTAAATGTTTGAAGAAAAAGGTAGTAAGGGAGAATAAGATAAATAAAATAAATAAGATAATGATAAAGAATTAAAATAAAATAAATACATTATATATACTAGCAAATATATGCACCCTCCGGGTGCAAGTATTTAAGTTTTAATGTAATAAAATATTGTATTAAATTAGAAAAGGCTAATAAAACTAAATAAGAATGCAGTTAAAAAGATTTGAAACAGATGGGGAAGTATAATCAAAAAATAGAACAACTGAAACTTATTAGTATTTAGTTAAAAGAGGAAGTAAAGAATAAAATGACAGTTATTTTTTCTTGTTAATGGATTTCATCTAAGATTCATTGAAGAGATTTTTGCTTATATTCATTAAAATAAAACCAAACAGTTAGAAATCAATAATACTAAGCACATATTTATTAAATTCGATTTTTTAATATTAATATGCAAATTAGCCTTCCCGTTCACACTGTAAACCGCTATTTTGTTGTATATATAAATATAATTGCATGTTGTCAGTATGTAGACATAGTTAACAGTATTAATAATGTAAGACAATTTTATTAATAATTGAGGTTTAGATAAAAATAAAATCATGGAGAATGTGATGTCAATAACTAAGAGAATTGTGACTTGAGTAGGAATATAGTTTCGGTTACAGACAGAAAAACACACAATCTCCATTATAATAAGATATATATATATATATATATGTATGTAAGTGAATGGAAGGTAATCCGACAGTATGAATGAAACATTTTTTTGAAAAAACAAATGATGTTGATAAATCGCTGACAGAATCTGTTTCAACCTTTAGCGGTCTTCTTCAAGAGCGAAATATATATGATGGAAAGACAGAAATAAATAAACCGTTAAAAGATACGAAGGTACAAACGAACGGTTGTGTGAGCGTTCAAGTTCGGAGCCGGAATTTATTTAAATTTAAAAATGCATATACTGTGTTAAAAATAAAATAAATTTTATTTTAAAAAATCAGAAGCATTTATAATCCACAGGAAAACTCAAAAAGAGTTTATTGTAAAAATATATAAAATATATATATATATATATATATATATAAAAGTTCATGATTCCAGCTGTAAGGTAGTAATCCAATTAGCACTTTAGACATGAAGACCCTCAGCCACCGTCTTCTAGCACCCATATGATAAAAAGGGCAGGGGTTTGCCATAAGGGCAATAGGGATATGGCACATTGATACAGAGTTTGGTTTGTTTGGTTTGTTTTGTGGCATATCAACCTCAGTGGGTCATTTAATGCCGATAAAGTTTTGAAAGAAATCAATTCTTAATGGATAATACAATTTTTCTATTTAACCCATAGATGGTACCCTAACAGGTACTACCACTCCGGGTCAGAGTGGTCCAGGGAGCAATGGTGATGAAGAGTTGCTCCACATTCCCCAAACCTCCAAAACTGGAACCTCACCATCAGATAGAGTTTAACGTCATTCCCAGGACATGTAGACCCGCAGCCACCACCTTCTAGAACCCATATGATAAAAAAGGGGTTGGGGCTTGCCATAAGGGCAATAGGGTTGGGAAAATAATATAGGTGCTAGGGCTTGACGTGACCAGCCGATTGATCGGAGGGGGGCCTCTCCGACCACCTGTCTAGCCCAAGATAGGGCCAAAGTGGAGTATTGCATGTTATGAACTGCTCATCCACCTGGGCTCTATCCTTAAGCATCACGGGTTGCCACCCACGGCCAACAGGTGGCCCGATTGGGGAGTCTTACCCCTCTGCAGAGGTGCAGTCGGTCGTGCATTCTAACGCCCCAGCCAACAGGGCGGTGATGCAGAGTGAACACTCCCCCAATCGGGCCACCTGTTGGCCGTGGGTGGCAACCCGTGATGCTAAGGATAGAGCCGCAGGTGGATGACAGTTCATAACATGCAATACTCCACTTTGCCTATCTTGGCTGACAGTGGTCGGAGAGGCCCCCCTCCGATCAATCGGCTGGTCACGTCAAGCCCTAGCACTATAATTATTTTCCCAACCTATTGCCTTATGGCAAGCCCCAACCCCTTTTTTATCATATGGGTTCTAGAAGGTGGTGGCTGCGGGTCTACATGTCTGGGAATGAACGTTAAACTCTATCTGATGGTGAGGTTCCAGTTTTGGAGGTTTGGGAATGTGGAGCAACCTCTTCATCACCATTGCTCCCTGGACCACTCTGACCCGGAGTGGTAGTAACCTGTTAGGGTACCATCTATGGGTTAAATAGAAAAAATTGTATTATCCATTAAGAATTGATTTCTTTCAAAACTTTATCGGCATTAAATGACCCACTGAGGTGATATGCCACAAAACAAACCAAACAAACAAACTCTGTATCAATGTGCATATCCTATTGCCCTTTATGCAACCCCTGCCCTTTTTTATCAATATGGTGCTAGAAGACGTGGCTGAGGGTCTTCATGTCTAAAGTGCTAATTGGATTACTACCTTACAGCTGGAATATGAACTTTTTATATATATATATTATATATATATTTTATATATTTTTACAATAAACTCTTTTTGAGTTTTCCTGTGGATTATAAATGCTTCTGATTTTTTAAAAATAAATTTATTTTATTTTTAACACAGTATATGCATTTTTAAATTTAAATAAATTCGGCTCGAACTTGAACGCTCACACAACGTTCGTTTGTACCTTCGTATCTTTTAACGGTTTATTTATTTTGTCTTTCCATCTATATATTTGCTCTTGAAGAAGACCGCTAAAGGTTGAAACAGATTCTGTCAGCGATTTATCAACATCATTTGTTTTTTCAAAAAAATGTTTCATTCATACTGTCGGATTACTTCCATTCACTTACATACATATATATATATATATATATCTTATTAATAATGGAGATTGTGTGTTTTTCTGTCTGTAAACCGAAACTATATTCCTACTCAAGTCACAATTTCTCTTAGTTATTGACATCACATTCTCCATGATTTTATTTTTATCTAAACCTCAATTATTAATAAAATTGTCTTACATTATTAATACTGTTAACTATGTCTACATACTGACAACATGCAATTATATTTATATATACAACAAAATAGCGGTTTACAGTGTGAACGGGAAGGCTAATTTGCATATTAATATTAAAAAATCGAATTTAATAAATATGTGCTTAGTATTATTGATTTCTAACTGTTTTGGTTTTATTTTAATGAATATAAGCAAAATCTTTCAATAATCTTAATGAAATCCATTAACAAGAAAAAATAACTGTCATTTTATCTTTACTTCCTCTTTTAACTAATACTAATAAGTTTCAGTTGTTTCTATTTTTTTGATTATACTTCCCATCTGTTTCAAATCTTTTAACTGCATTCTTATTTAGTTTTTATTAGCCTTTTCTAATTTAATACAATATTTTATTACATTAAAAACTTAAATACTTGACCGGAGGTGCATATTTTGCTAGTATATATATGTATTTATTTTAATTTTAATTCTTTATCATTATCTTATTTATTTTATTTATCTTATTCTCCCTTACTACCTTTTTCTTCAACATTTAGTTAAGTGTAGGGTAGGGTCTGATGAAATCATTTGGATTGAAACCATGGTAGACCTTAAATCTTTTCCAAAATTATTATTATTATTATTATTGCTCTTAAATCAGAAAGGCTAATGAAACTAAATAAGAATGCAGATAAAAAGATTTGAAACAGAGAGGGGGTATAATCGGAAAAATAGAACAACTGAACTTATACTTCCATCACTCTTGTCTTTCATATTTTTTCTAATTTAAGTATTTAGTTAAAAGAGGAAGTAAATAATAAAATGACAGTTATTTCTTCTTGTTAAATGGATTTCATTTAGATTTATTGAAGAGATTTTTGCTTATATTCATTAAAATAAACCAAACAATTAGAAACAATAATTAAGCACATATTTATAAATCACATTTTTAATATCAATATGCAAATTAGCTTCCCGTTCACACTGTAAACAGTTATTTTGTTGTATATATAAATATAATTGCATGTTATTAGTATGTGGATATGGTCAACAGCATTATAATATAAAACAATTTTATTAATAATTGAGATTTAAATAAAATCATTGAGATTGTGATGTCAATAACAAATGGAATTGTGACTTGAGTAGTAATATAGTTTCGGTTACAGACAGAAAAACACACAATCTCGATTATAATAGATTCTTATTGCTCTATGTTTTTAATATATAAGCGTCTCTAAACTTGGCTTGTACTCAAATTTTTGTCTCTCAACACAAATTAAAAAATCGACTGAGTGAAACTTGGAAAACTTGCCTGGGCACTTGTACGTCAAGGTACTGCTGTATTTTAGTTTTTGATTTATTGATTTTAATTTGTGGTAGCGTGTGTGGGTGGGTGTCAAATTTCTTCTCTCCACCCGACGGGTCTTATCTGGCTGGGTGAGAAAACTTTCTATTTTGGATTGGTTATGAGATACTGAGTCATTTGCATGGTGTGTTGATTGTGTTCTGTAGGTACCACCAATTTTCCCTGTGAAATTTACCCCACCCACCCCTATATTTAACACAATGAAACTTGCATTAAAGTTAATATTATCTAGAAAATATGTTGTCCATTCAAAAGAAGAAACATTAAAAAAACGGATGATTATTAAAAAAAAAAAATTTTTCAGCTCATGGAAATAATGAAAATTATGAACAAAAAACAATGTTTACATTTTCACACCGTTTACTTTAATCAATTGAAATTTAACAAAAAAAAACAAAACAAGTTACGACTAAGGCTTTTTAAAAAAAATTCTATGAAAATCAATTAATGGTCGATTTCACAAAATTTCCATAATTACTTACTTTTTGATGAAAATAGTATGGTGTGTTGATATTTTTAGAAAAGGAAATGCTTTTCTCTGATCAATGAGTTTTTCATCAAACTCTATTTTATTAGTCACCAACATGTTGAACTTATTTTGAACCTCATATGAATGTCATGTTTGACCTCATTTGAACCTTATTTTGAACCTCAATATGAATGTCATGTTTGACCCTCATGTTGAACCTTTTTTGAACCTCAATATGAATGTCATGTTTGACCTCATGTTGAACCTTATTTGAACCTCAATATGAAATGTAATGTTTGACCCTCATGTTGAACCTTATTTTGAACCTCAATATGAATGTCATGTTTGACCCTAATATTGAACCTTATTTGAACCTCAATATGATGTCATGTTTTGACCCTAATGTTGAACCTATTTTGAACCTCAATTGAATGTCATGTTTGACCCTAATGTTGAACCTTATTTGAACCTAATATGAATGTCATGTTTGACCCTAATGTTGAACCTTATTTTGAACCTCAATTTGAATGTCATGCTGAGGGGTCAGGAGTTTGGGGTGGGACAAGTATACAAATATTTTTTTGTCTATCAAAACTACCATATACAGGGTGGTCCAAAAAAAAAATGAAAATTATAATATATGCCATAACATTTTTAATTCTCAACATTTTTAACCCACTGGGTGCCAAATGCAGAAAACAAACATCCTCAATGGATGCCTCATACTTATGACCTTGTGTCACATCCTATACGTGACGAACTGGTTGCGTAAATACCACCAACATTAGCTAGTCAAATTCAGGATCCATCCATACATCTTGTCTATCCATTACCTACTTAAAATGGTAAATGATGAATGGGTAGCGATTTTATGTACAATTCTGGTCTGTACAGTAGGTTGATTTTTTTTCCCTTTTTTTCAAATATCAAATTGAATGGCAAGAATATGTACATATTTTACAGACTAGATTCATTCTGGGAAGGTTACATACAGCAGTCCATTAGTAGTTGAGGATGTGCTCAATCCAGACACCACCGTGAGCTAACACATGCTGGATATGGGTGGGAAGATTCTCAACGGTTCTTCTGACCATATTGGCAGTGATTTGTCTTACTTCACGCTTGATATTCTGCTTCAGCTGTTCTACATTATGAGGCACAGGATTAGAATAGCCCTACAAAAAAAATAGGGTAATTTTCCTATAAGTCTAACATAAACAAAGGGGAACCACTCTTGACTGATAAATTATTTATTTATTTCCCATTAAACTACCTAACCCCCACAGGGGACTGAAAAGAGAAAAAGAAACAACACAAAACATCAAGAAAATATAGGTTATTTCCTATAAGTCTAACATAACGAAGGGGAACCACTCTTGACTGATAAATTATTTATTTATTTTCCATTAAACTAACCCTAACCCCAAACCACAGGGGAACTGAAAAGATAAAAAGAAACAGCACAAAAACATCAAGAAAATATTGGTTATTTCCTATAAGTCTAACATAAACAAAGGGGAACCACTCTTGACTGATAAATTGTTTATTTATTTTTCCATTAAACTAACCCTAAACCCTAACTCCATCTTCTTTTTTCCTAGTATATCAATAAATAAATAAATGATTTATCAGTCAGGAGTTGTGTTATAGGTGATATACCCTATTGACCAATGGAATGTGCCAACGGGTTACTATGAGTAACAGGGATAATTGTGGCTTGCGAGTAAGCCATAACTCTATTTGTCGGACGTAATTTCCACTTATCTGTATTGTATTTGTCTACTTTCTGTTAATACATTTTCCTACATTTGTTACCTGTCGTTTTGTTCTTATTTGACCCCTTAAACCTCACAACAAGTTTGTTCCCCTTTGTTTATGTTAGACTTATAGGAATAACCAAAATAGTCGGGGGATTGTTTTTTTTGCTGAGGTGGTGAACCACACCTACTGTCAGCTTCCCACTTTACCACACAGATCAAATTACCCAATCTGTGCTACTCATGCTCTGAGTTAGTGGGGACTGGTATCGAACTAAGGAACCTTGTGATTCCTTGGCAGGCGCTCTAACAACTGAGCTAAACTGGCCCAAAGACTAAATAATACAAATACACACACCCACACCCAAATAAACAAACACGCTACTACTTAATAAAACAAAAAGGGGTAGGCCAAACCGGGAATTATATCAGACATTGTTGAAACAAACACACATACATAAACATGCACACACACACAAAATACGCAGAGAATTTGGAAGATATATATATATTTACCAACCCCTCCGCACGAGCAGGATGTGACACAAGGTCAATTTCTTAAGCAGAGTTTAACAGGTTTGAATTCAGAGTTTTCCTTCTCCTAGACTGGGTTGCTAACCAAGGTTAAAGAGCCCAGTCTGCCCTACTATTTACCCATAGCTGGAGGGAGAGTAGAATTCATACCTTTCCCAAGGGTATTAGCGCTAAGTGAAATGCAATTACCACGTCCAGGATTTGAACTCGGGGCGACAAGTCCATTTCCCTTGACTTTAACCATTACACCACGTGCTTCCTTGGAATTTGGAAAATATAAGAACAAAACAAAATGGACGCTTGCTAGCAAACAGCTTCAGTTTCAGAAATCTTCTGTTGAAGAAATTTTATCTTGAATATTAAGAATAAATTGGAGGTTAACAACAACATCATAGCTACTTTATTTTTATTTTTTTTACACTTGCATTATGATAGCCTTCAAAACCAACCACCAAACCAATATAAACACAATGCTTTAAGTAATTATAAAACTCTTTTTATATATATATATATATATATATATATATATATATATAAAAATGTTGTTCTGGTTCCAACGGGAGAAAATTCAATATTTTATAAAAAAAAAGGTCCGCAAAATGTATTTTTGTTCTCAGAAAAATTTTTAAAAATTCTTTTTGTTTTACATATGCAACACGTGTTTCAGATCTTCTGGTATCTTCTTCAGGCTTTGATTGATAATATTATCAATCAAAGCCTGAAGAAGATACCAGAAGATCTGAAACACGTGTTGCATATGTAAAACAAGAATTAAAAAAATTTTTTCTGAGAACAAAATACATTTTGCGGACCTTCTTTTTTATATATATATATATATATATATATATATTATATATATATACTAGTCAAAATGTGACCCATTGGTTCACCCATTCAGCTCTGTGTAGATAATTGAGATTAGGAAAAAGGGAGTTAGCAAAGCGAATAAAATTAAAAAAAAAAAAAAAAAAAAAATACAGCCGGACGAAACCTTAAAATCATTTTGTTAGCTTTCTAAGAAAGGAATGTTTGACCTCATTTAAGCTATGGGTTGCTGGTTGTGAAATTTAACATAGAAATACATTTCAAATTCTCTCTCTTTACACTCCAGAGAAACTAACATTATATAACGAGGAGGTAGTCAAGCGATACGTAGAGGGGAAGAAAGAGATACACAGAGTAAAGGGGGATTTTTTAAAGTGAGTCCCGCAGATCCATTATTACTGAATCATGAGTTGAATCCTCATGGATGCCCCATTTAAATCCCTATGTAAAAAATAGACCTTGCACTGATCCAGCTACTCTGAAAAGAAATGTTAATGTCTACTATCTAAAATATAAATGAAAAAAAAAATCCATGCTGTTATCATTTAGATTTTATTTTTTAATTATCTTCACGAATATAAATCAACTCTCTATTATTTTTTACTCAAAACCCAAGCCCTGGTGATATTTAATGTGTATATATATTTACTTTGTCATTAATTGTTTTATTTTCAAAGTTTCCTCCGGACATACAGATACACACAACTGCCCTTTATATATGTACTAGCAGTGGCTACCCGGCGTCGCCCGGGTAGAGGGGGATTTTTAAGTTAGTCCCGCAGATCCATTATTACTGAATCTAATTTATATATGTATATATAGATATAGATAGAAGATAAATTATTTTAAATGATTTTTTATTATTTTGATTTTTCAGACTTGTCGACACGGACAGTTATAACAACAACAGTAACAACAACAGCAGTCAGAAGGAAGGAGAGAAAATGTTGCGCAAGCGATTGGAAAATTTGTGTAAAGAGAACATTATTTCCGAATTTGGAGTTGCTCAAGAGGAAAGTCGAAGGATCGACAATGAAATCCGTGATGAGAATTCCCCATTTCGGAAACTGAACACTGCCCTGATGCGACTTCGGTCAGAAATGGTGAGTTTGTTTTTCTGCCACCTTCATGTTTCACATCTTTTGCAGCTCTCTAGCAAGATCCTGGTATTTGACATTATATATCACCAAATGCTTCAGCACTGAAACTCTGTAATCAAATATTGAATTGCACTCACTCACACCACACACAAAATAACTCCATTATAATAAGATATGACTGTCTGTAACCAAAACTATGTCCCACCAATGTCACAATTCCCTTAGTTATTTTCTGCTACCATCATGTTTCACAACATTTGCAGCTCTCTAGCTAGATCCTGGTATTTCGCATTATATATTACAAATGCTTCAGCACTGAAAACTCTGTAATCAAAATATTGAATTGAACACACACACACACCACACAACACATGCTGATAGACACATAAATTCCATTATAATATGATATGTCTGTCTGTAACCAAAACTATGTCACACCAACGTCACAATTCCCTTAGTTATTTACATTATATTCTCAATTTTCATTAGATAATCATTTATTTAATCTTAATTAGCATCTTATTTATAGTAATGTCTCTATTAAGGTCTAGCTGAGATAGATTTGCCTCAAACTGCCCATATTATTAATTCGTTATTCATCACACTTCCACTTATGCAGGTTAGACACAAGGTCCTATTATGTGGGGCCACCCACGAACCGAAGCTCATTAGATGGCAGGCACAAAAAAATGCGTGGATCCCTCGGCATTCCCCCTCAAGAGGAGCGTCCTCAGGCACTGGGCAGTAAAACCAGCCTTGCCCATTTAAATCAAAGGGGCAGATGTGCCTGGGGGGGGGGTTAGCCCCCTGGGATCATGCTGTTTATTTCATTAATAGTCCAGTGGCTGAAGTCACCGGACCCCACAGACCCTGAAGAGCACATATCAGTGTGTTTAAAATCCTAATGGTGTGTTCTGTATCATTAAAAAATAATGTTTACAGTGTTATATGGTTTGAATAATTTGCATACTGGTTTTGATAAAACTGTGTTTAATAAATAACTAAAAAAACATGACCTGTTTGGGTCATCCATTGAGCACCCAGAAAAGAAGTCAGTTTGCAAAGTGAATTAATCTAAAAAAAAGAAATAGGTTCAGAAATTTTTTAAAAATCATTAAAAATCAATTTTG
>CM042176.1:18271769-18293253 GCA_023376005.1 Doryteuthis pealeii | reverse complement strand
AAATTAACAGGATTTGCACTGAAAACTCATTATCAGAGAAAAGCATTTTCCTTTTCTAAAAATATCAACACACCATACATATTTTCATCAAAAAGTAAGTAATTATGGAAATTTTGGTGAAAATCGGACCATTAATTGATTTTTTCATAGAATTTTTTAAAAAGCCTTTAGTCGTAACTTGTTTTGTTTTTTTTTTGTTAAATTTCAATTGATTAAAGTAAACGGTGTGAAAATGTAAACATTGTTTTTGTTCATAATTTCATTATTTCCGTGAGCTGAAAAATTTTTTTTTTTTTTTAAAATCATCCGTTTTTTTAATGTTTCTTCTTTTGAATGGACAACATATTTTCTAGATAATATTAACTTTAATGCAAGTTTCATTGTGTTAAATATAGGGTGGGGGGGTAAATTTCACAGGGAAAATTGGTGGTACCTACAGAACACAATCAACACACCATGCAAATGACTCAGTATCTCATAACCAATCCAAAATAGAAAGTTTTCTCACCCAGCCAGATAAGACCCGTCGGGTGGGAGAGAAGAAATTTGACACCCACCCACACACGCTACCACAAATTAAAATCAATAAATCAAAAACTAAAATACAGCAGTACCTTGACGTACAAGTGCCCAGGCAAGTTTTCCAAGTTTCACTCAGTCGATTTTTTAATTTGTGTTGAGAGACAAAAATTTGAGGTACAAGCCAAGTTTAGAGACGCTTATATATTAAAAACATAGAGCAATAAGAATCTTATTATAATGAGATTGTGTGTTTTTCTGTCTGTAACCGAAACTATATTACTACTCAAGTCACAATTCATATAGTATATTTATATATACAAGAAAATAACTGTTTACAGTGTGAATTCTAATTGTTTGGTTTTATTTTAATGAATATAAGCAAAAATCTCTTCAATAAATCTTAAATGAAATCCATTAACAAGAAGAAATAATTCTGATTTTATTCTTTACTTCCTCTTTTAACTAAATACTTAAATTAGAAAAAATATGAAAGACGAGAGTGATGGAAGTGTAAGTTTCAGTTGTTCTATTTTTCCGATTATACCCCCTCTCTGTTTCAAATCTTTTTATCTGCATTCGTATTTAGTTTCATTAGCCTTTCTGATTTAAGAGCAATAATAATAATAATAATTTTGGAAAAGATTTAAGGGTCTACCATGGTTTCAATCCAAATGATTTCATCAGGACCCTACCCTACACTTAACTAAATGTTTGAAGAAAAAGGTAGTAAGGGAGAAATAGATAAATAAAATAAATAAGATAATGAAAGAATTAAAATAAAAATAAATACATTATATATACTAGCAAATATATGCACCCTCCGGGTGCAAGTATTTAAGTTTTAATGTAATAAAATATTATATTAAATTAGAAAAGGCTAATAAAACTAAATAAGAATGCAGTTAAAAAGATTTGAAACAGATGGGAAGTATAATCGAAAAATAGAACAACTGAAACTTATTAGTATTTAGTTAAAAGAGGAAGTAAAGAAAAAAAATGACAGTTATTTTTTCTGTTAATGGATTCATTTAAGATTATTGAAGAGATTTTTGCTTATATTCATTAAAATAAAACCAAACAATTAGAAATCAATAATACTAAGCACATATTATTAAATTCGATTTTTTAATATTAATATGCAAATTAGCCTTCCCGTTCACACTGTAAACCGCTATTTTGTTGTATATATAAATATAATTGCATGTTGTCAGTATGTAGACATAGTTAACAGTATTAATAATGTAAGACAATTTTATTAATAATTGAGGTTTAGATAAAATAAAATCATGGAGAATGTGATGTCAATAACTAAGAGAATTGTGACTTGAGTAGGAATATAGTTTCGGTTACAGACAGAAAAACACACAATCTCCATTATAATAAGATATATATATATATATATATATATATATATATATATATATATATATGTATGTAAGTGAATGGAAGTGAATCCGACAGTATGAATGAAACATTTTTTTGAAAAAACAAATGATGTTGATAAATCGCTGACAGAATCTGTTTCAACCTTTAGCGGTCTTCTTCAAGAGCAAAATATATATGATGGAAAGACGGAAATAAATAAACCATTAAAAGATACGAAGGTACAAATGAACGGTTGTGTGAGTGTTCAAGTTCAGAGCCGGAATTTATTTAAATTTAAAAATGCATATACTGTGTTAAAAATAAAATAAATTTTATTTTTAAAAATCAGAAGCATTTATAATCCACAGGAAAACTCAAAAAGAGTTTATTGTAAAAATATATTAAAAATGTATATAAATAAATATATAAAAAAAAGTTCATAATTCCAGCTGTAAGGTAGTAATCCAATTGGCACTTTAGACATGAAGACCCTCAGCCACCATCTTCTAGCACCCATATGATAAAAAGGGCAGGGGTTTGCCATAAGGGCAATAGGGATATGGCACATTGATACAGAGTTTGGTTTGTTTTGTTTTGTTTTACGGCATATCAACCTCAGTGGGTCATTTAATGCCGATAAAGTTTTGAAAGAAATCAATTCTTAATGGATAATACAATTTTGTTATAAATACATTTTTCTATTTAACCCATAGATGAGACTCTAACAGGTACTACCACTCCGGGTCAGAGTGGACCAGGGAGTAATGGTGATGAAGGGGTGCTCCACATTCCCCAAACCTCCAAAACTGGAACCTCACCATCAGATAGAGTTTAACGTCATTCCCAGGACATGTAGACCCGCAGCCACCACCTTCTAGCACCCATATGATAAAAAAGGGGTTGGGGCTTGCCATAAGGGCAATAGGGTTGAGAAAATAATATAGGTGCTAGGGCTTGACATGACCAGCCGATTGATCGGAGGGGGCCTCTCCGACCACCTGTCTTGCCCAAGATAGGGCCAAAGTGGAGTATTGCATGTTATGAACTGCTCATCCACCTGGGCTCTATCCTTAAGCATCACGGGTCGCCACCCAGGGCCAACAGGTGGCCCCATTGGGGGAGTCTTACCCCTCTGCAGAGGTGCAGTCGGTGCATTCTAACGCCCCAGCCGACAGGGCGGTGATGCAGAGTGAACACACAGCAGCTATGATAACCATAACACCACCCACGCCTCCAAAGAAATAAATTTTTTAAGTGACACCGCTTCGACTTCAATCGTAGCTGGTGTTTTTTTTTTCTTCAGCAGCAGCCACCGTCTAGCGTTTTTTTAGGCAGGAGGCCGGGACAGTTCTCCGCGAAGAGTAACGTAGATAACTAATCTTGAATAATTAAAGTACTTTTTTTTTTTTTTTTCTATTTTGCTGATACGAAAAACAGATGGAGTACTACATCAGTGTTAATTAGGGATCCCCAGTTCAAGCGTTAAAGTCAAATTTGATAGTATTGGCCTGTCCTCTCCCCCAGAAAGAAAAGAATTTACCAAAAATCAGGGAATTAACAGATTTTAATGAAATTTTCAGTGTTGATATATTTCAAATTGTCTGGATCAATGCAACATCTTTTTTACATAGGGATTTTAATGGGGCATCTTGTGAGGATCGAACTCACGATTCAACAATAATGGATCTACAAGACTACCTTCCCCCACCCCTCTACTTTAGTATTATTATCTAGTAATTTTTTGAGAAATCTCAATTGAAAAATTAGGCCCCCACCCTTTTAGACAGAACAAATATCAATGTATAATTTTTTCACTGATATTCTAAAAGACAATTATATAAAAAAACAATAGAGTGAAAAAGAAATCGCCAAAAATTAAAAAATACATTTTTCTTTTGTTTTTGTTTTTTTACATTTAATTTTTAGATTTTCAGTACTTATTTTCTACCAGAGTCACTCCTTTAAAAAAATTTTTCATCTTCTTTGGTCTTTCATCCTTTTATTTATACTGTAATTAGTTTCAAATTTATTTAACCCCACAGATATTTTCTAGTCGTAAACTAAGGCTCATACGTTTTTGCTTTTTGCAGTTTTTGCAGTTGAAAACAGACTTTGTTTTGTCCAACTTCAGGAGTGGCAAAAATATACGTTTACTCATTGTTATTGTGACTATAAATTAAATACTGATAAACTTACGCATTTTATGAGGGTAATCAGTGAAGTAGTTTCGGTTACAGACGGACACACACCGAATCTCCATTATGATAAGATTGTTGTTGTTGTTATTGTTATTTTTTGTGTCTCGGTTTCTGTTCACCTGACTTGGCTAATGCTGGAGCCAATCAGTGTTCAGAGTAGGTATTATTGTGAGTATGAATTAAACACTGATAAACTTAGGTATTTTCTGGGGTATTATAAGGTAATCAGTGACGTAGTTTCGGTTACAGATGGACAGACACCGAATCTGCATTATGATAAGATTGTTGTCATTGTTGTTGTTGTGTTGGTTTCTGTTCACCTGACTTGGCTAATGCTGGAGCCAATCAGTGTTCAGGGTAGGTATTATATGATAAAAAGGGCAGGGGTTTGCCATAAGGGCAATAGGGATATAGCATATTGATACAGAGTGAACACACAACAGCTATGATAACCATAACACCACCCACGCCTAAAAAGAAATAAAGAAGATCTTATGAAATAACATTTTATTTCATATCATTATAATAAAAATATCTATTTTTACTGATTACTCTTCTTTCCAATTATATATAATCAATTTCATATTGATTACATATTGTTGCCGCTATTTTGATTGGCCAATTAACTTGTCATTGTTTTATTAAGGAAGAGGCGTATCATAAGTCATTTTCAAAAAGAAAAAACAAAATAAATAAAACATGTTGGTCATTCTTTAATGTTTTAATCAATAACACATCTCTTAACATCCTGTTGAGAATTTTCTAAGTACAGAGCATTCCTATAAGGGTATATAAAAAAAATGGGTAAAAATGACCTTTGCATCTAAAGTTACCTGTTATGTCACTTAAATCAAAGACTCCTAAATATGTATAATATTACATTTAAACAAAGGCTATCATTTAGGGTGGATTAGAAAAACGAATGAGACTTCCGGCCGGGTGGAATGAGGTGGTATAGGATGTTAAGAGTAAATGATATGTATAGGCTATTTAGAGTTTTTTTTCAGACAATCTTTTATAAATCAATTCAAAAATAAAAAAAATCATCTGGAATAAAAATCATCAGTAAATAATCCAAAAGTGCCCCATATATATAAAAACATAGAATAAAATGAAAAAAATGGACAAATACCTGGACCTTGCCAGAGAACTGAAAAAGTTATGGAATATGAAAGTCAAAGTTATACCAATTGTAGTTGGTGCACTTGAAACGGTCCCAAAAGGATTGGAAAAGGGTTTGGAAAGTTTGGAAATCAGAGGAAGGGTTGAAACCATCCAGAACACTGCACTGCTGCAATCTGCCAAAATACTCAGAAGAGTCCTGGAGACCTGAGGAGACTTGCTGTCACTCAGATTCTAGTGAAAGACCATCAGCTGATGCTGTTGTGAAAACTCAAAAGGAGTAAATAATAATAGAGGAAAAGATTTAAGGGTCTACCATGGTTTCAATCCAAATGATTTCATCAGGACCCTACCTTAAATTAAGTCGATGTAATTCTTTAGTTAAACTCTAAAGAATTTGGATTGACACCATGGTAAACCCTTAACTCTTTTCCTATACTAATATTATTATATATATGGGTAATTCCATGTCAAATCATCCAGGCCATGTCACCCACCCCCTTCAATTTTTCTAAAATTTTGTACAAGTGTGGATTATAATAAAGTTAGCCAATCCCCCAAAATTTGAGCTTCCAATTCCAAAAATTGGCTGAGTTATGTTGATTTTTAGCTCTCCAAATTTAAGGGGGGGGTGAAAAATAGCGACTTTTGTAACCTATTTTTGTCTATTTGGTACAAATAATGTTCAATATATGTAAAATAATATTAGAAAAAATTGTTGTCGTAGACGCTGTGCCACATCGGGATATCGATCTTGCTAAATAAAAAATCAGAAATCAGCAATAACTTAAAATTGGTTGACTTTAAAACTTTTTTGATAGCATTTTTGGATTTCATTGGTAAAAAACGCTTTTATAAACCAATTTTAGTAGTAGGGAAGCTCTAGAACTCATTTTACAGATGATAATAGATTACAAAAAGTCGTAATTTTTCGCCAACCCCACCAAATTTGGAGAGCTAAAAATAACTCCGCTAATTTTTGGAATTGGAAGCTCAAATTTTGGGGATTGTCTAATGTTAACATAGTCCACACCTGTACAAAATTTCAGAAAAATTGAAGGCGGTGGGTGATAATTTTACTTTTTTCTGGATGATTTGACATAGAATTGTCCAGCTGCACGTTCCTGGCCTTGCCTGGGTTACATTGTATCTGACTAAATTTAAATCTCATATTGCTCACCACTGGATAGCAGTACCTATCAATCTATGTGCTTATAGTAAAAATGTTACAATGGAAATTTGAAAAGGAAGACAAGACAATGGTTTATTTTCACACATTACACAATATAAACAATGTCACATAAATCAAAAAACGTAATGCTGGTTGTTGTATTAATGTGTGGAGGATGATCACTAATTTGGACTCAACCTATTCTAGTAGTAACCACCTCAGTTGTTTGGTTTTTCTTTTTCTTTTTTTAACAGTTTTTACTTTTACATAGTTTTGTGGTATTGAATCTATGACAAAGATTTTTTTTGATTATTATTTCATATCTATTGAACATTATTTGTACCAAAAAGTTAGTTTGGGGAATGTCTAATTTTAACATAGTCCACACCTGTATAAAATTTAAGAAAAAATGAAGGTGACAATTTTACTTTTTTTCTGGATGATTTGACATGGAATTATCCATGTGTTAATAAGTTCAATAAAATCATTTAAGTTTCAAAATTTATTATGACAAAGAAAAAATATTGGTCAAGGTAAATTTCTTAAGCAGAGTTTAACAGGTTTGAATTCAGAATATTCCTTCTCCTAGATTGGTTACCAAATCAAGATTAAAGAGCCCAGTCTGCCCTACTATTTACCCATAGCTGGAAGGAGTCTAGTTGGATTAATACCTTTCCTAAGGGTATAGCGCTAGGTGAAACGCAAACAGCCTCATCCAGGATTTGAACTCGGGTCGACAAGTTTATTTCCTTTGACTAACCATTACACCACACGCTTCCAACCAAATATAAATATAAACATACAATGAATGTGATTCCCTAACCTCTAGACATAAAATAACCCAACAAGTGGTGACATGCCATAAAATTGGCCTCCAACCAAATATAAATATAAACATACAATGAATGTGATTCCCTAACCTCTAGACATAAAATAACCCAACAAGTGGTGACATGCCATAAAATTGGCCTCCAACCAAATGTAAATATAAACATACAATGAATGTGATTCCCTAACCTCTAGACATAAAATAACCCAATAAGTGATGACATGCCATAAAATTGGCCTCCAACAAAATGTAAATATAAACATACAATGAATGTGATTCCCTAACCTCTAGACATAAAATAACCCAACAAGTGGTGACATGCCATAAAATTGGCCTCCAACCAAATGTAAATATAAACATACAATGAATGTGATTCCCTAACCTCTAGACATAAAATAACCCAACAAGTGGTGACATGCCATAAAATTGGCCTCCAACCAATGTAAATATAAACATACAATGAATGTGATTCCCTAACCTCTAGACATAAAATAACCCAACAAGTGGTGACATGCCATAAAATTGGCCTCCAACCAAATGTAAATATAAACATACAATGAATGTGATTCCCTAACCTCTAGACATAAAATAACCCAACAAGTGGTGACATGCCATAAAATTGGCCTCTAACAAAATGTAAATATAAACATACAATGAATGTGATTCCCTAACCTCTAGACATAAAATAACCCAACAAGTGGTGACATGCCATAAAATTGGCCTCCAACAAAATGTAAATATAAACATACAATGAATGTGATTCCCTAACCTCTAGACATAAAATAACCCAACAAGTGGTGACATGCCATAAAATTGGCCTCCAACAAAATGTAAATATAAACATACAATGAATGTGATTCCCTAACCTCTAGACATAAAATAACCCAACAAGAGGCGACATGCCATAAAATCCATTTGGCAGATAAGCAACACTTGATAATCAAGATTTACGTTTTAGCATTTCATCTTGGATGATTTGGATGGTCTCATTTTTAACCAGAGGGTGTTGCAAGACGCTAATGGTCAGAAGATTAAGGAACAAGAGTATCAATATATAGATTCTTTTGTAAATATCAAATATCTTGCCCTGACGACGGCCGTTTCTCTGTATACTTAAAAATTTTATCTTTTTCTATTATTATTTTATTTTGTATTTAAAATAATAATAAATAGAATACAATGTGTACAAGGACAATCTCTTGGTTGAAACACGTGTTGGCACTTCATTAAACCATTTTTATCCATTTAACATTACTTTTCTTTATTTATTTTTTCAACAGATTCTTTTACTTGTTTTTGTAGGTTATGGCAAAACAGTGAGTCACGTAATTGGTTTGAAGACTGCTAAAAGCAACTTCACAAATGTAAATATAAACAATGAATGTGATTCCCTAACCTCTAGAAATAAAATAACCCAACTAAAGGTGACATGCCATAAAATCATATTGGATGGTCTTATTTTTACCAGTGGGTGTTGCAAGATGACAATAGTTAATGTACAATTAAAGAATACATTTATTATTATTAATACTAGTACAAAATAAAAAAAAAATGTAAATAGATTTTTGAAACATATTGCCTGAGGGGTGGGAGTAAAAAAATTCAATGTCAGTGAGTTTGTACCCTAAGTAAGTAAAATCATTAAATTCATTAAAGGATTAAAAAATAAAACAATTTGAAATGTAAACTTTAAATATGTATTAAAATAAAACAAACTATATATAGATATTTAATACCAGTCATGTATTTATTAAAACTTGTTTTAAAAAACAATGAAGACTGTCTAATGTTGCATGCTCAAATTTTGAGTGTATTTATTCTGTTATGACGATTTTGGGTAATGTGACGTAAGCAGTGACGTAATTTTTGTTACAGACAAAAATCGGAAGCGAATTTCCATTATTAATAGAATACTAGTACAAAATAACCCCCCACCTCCGGGCGATGTAAAAGTATATTTTTTAAACATATTGCCTGAGGGGTGGGAGTAAAAAAATTCAATGTCAGCGAGTTTGTACCCTAAGTAAGTAAAATCATCAAATTCATTAAAGGATTAAAAAATAAAACAATTTGAAATGTAAACTTTAAATATGTATTAAAATAAAACAAACTATATATAGATATATAATACCAGTCATGTATTTATTAAAACTTGTTTTAAAAAAACAGTGAGGACTGTCTAATGTTGCATGAGACTTTGATGAGTTGTGGTGCACCTGAGCACTATACACAATAAATTTCATTATATTTACTAGCAACAGAAAACACCCTCCGGGCGTCGTAAAAATTAATTTTTGAAAGACATTGTCTCAGAGGGTGGGAGTTAAAAATTCCATGTCAGAGGGTTTGTATCATAAGTAAGACAAATCCTCATATTTATTAAAGGAGTAAAAAAATAAAACAATTTGAAATGAAAACTGAGCCCTGTCCTTCTCAAATAAAATGTTGCGTGCATGTAATAATCAAACAATTATTTTGAATATTTTCCCCATCAATTTTACACAAAATTGTAGGTATTTTTATTTGTAAACTTTTTAGTCAACTACTTGTTACTGTAAAAAAAAAAAAAGGACGAGAGTAAAAAAACAATTTTTAGAATTGCTTACTCAAACTTTTGGTGTATATAGCATAAGAATATTGTGACGTAAGTTGTGATGTAGAGCTATGACATAGCTTTTGTTACAGACAGAAATACAGACAATTTCCATTAATAATAGATTACATGAGACTTAGGTTCAAAAACATAGCATGCTTAGGTATTAATGCACGCAGTATTCAGATTTAAAAAAAAAGTCCCTCTATCAATTTTTTTAATTTTTTAACATCAACGTATATATATATATATATATATATATATATAAAAGAAGTTATTTTGTGCCTGAGAGTAATGCCAGATTTAGTTTGTGTGCATATAAGAGAGAAATAGAAAACGGAAGAGGATAAAGGAAAAGTCCCACAGAAAAGAAAAGATATTTATTTATGTCGTTCGTGACCCACCTTATCTACAAATATCTCATAGAGTGTGGGGGCAGCTACACACACAAATATAAATATATCTATCTATCTATCTATACATATATAAAGGGCAGTTGTGTGTATCTGTATGTCCGGCGGCTCATCACAGGTTTGTGGGCTTTGCCGTTCGATCTCACTACAACATGCAAAAGTGTTTAAACCCAAATTAGCAGATACACTCCTCACACGAGCGAATAGTAAAACGTGGTCGGTCAAGCATTTGTATAACGTGATGTGTTTTCACGTGATAGAATCTTTTTAACAATAACAACAGCAATCTTGAGCACCTTTTTGATCTCCATCTTTCTAACACACGTGGGCATGCCTACAAAGTCAGAAAACAGCATAGCTCACATGACTTTCAGAAACATTTTTTCATGCTCAGAGTTGCTGAGGCATGGAATAAGCTGCCTGCGTCCGTTGTAGCCTGCAGAAACACTGCATATTTCAAAGCCTCCATGCTTCCTGTAGTCTGCCAACACTATACCTGATGCACGCATGCGCACACATACATGTATATTATTACTGTACACTATTCATGTTCCTAACACTAATACATTATTCTGTGTACTAGACATGAGACTTTGATGAGTTGTGGTGCACCTGAGCACTATACACAATAAATTTCATTATATTTACTAGCAACAGAAAACACCCTCCGGGCGTCGTAAAAATTAATTTTTGAAAGACATTGTCTCAGAGGGTGGGAGTTAAAAATTCAATGTCAGAGGGTTTGTATCATAAGTAAGACAAATACTCATATTTATTAAAGGAGTAAAAAAATAAAACAATTTGAAATGAAAACTGAGCCCTGTCCCTCTCAAATAAAATGTTGCGTGCATGTAATAATCAAACAATTATTTTGAATATTTTCCACATCAATTTTACACAAAATCGTTGGTATTTATTTATTTGTAAACTTTTTAGTTAACTTCTTGTTACTGTAAAAAAAAAAAAGGATGAGAGTAAAAAAACAATTTTTAAAATTGCTTACTCAAATTTTTGGTGTATATAGCATAAGAATATTGTGATGTAGAGCTATGACGTAGTTTTTGTTACAGACAGAAAGGACAATTTCCATTATTAATAGATTATATGAGACTTAGGTTCAAAAACATAGCATGCTTAGGTATTAATGCACGCAGTGTTCAGATAAAAAAAAAAAAGTCCCTCTATTAAATTTTTTAAAACCAACGTATATATATATACATAAATAAGAAGTTATTTTGTGCCTGAGAGCAATACCAGATTTAGTTTGTGTGCATATAAGAGAGAAATAGAAAACGGAAGAGAATAAAGGAAAAGTCCCACAGAAAAGAAAAGATATTTATTTATGTCGTTTGTGACCCACCTTATCTACAAATATCTACTGGCATATCTGGGGGCAGCCACACACACACAAAATAAATATATATATATATATATATATATATATATATATAAAAATGGCAGTTGTGTGTATCTGTATGTCCGGAGGAAACTTTGAAAATAAAACAATGAACAACAAAGTAAATATATATACACATTAAATATCACCAGGGCTTGGCTTTTGAGCAAAAATAATAGAGATTTGATTTATAATTGGGAAGATATTTAAAAATTCAAATTTGAAAAGGAAAAGTCATTCACATGTTATTCTTTTTTTTTTTTTCGCTTTGAAATATAATATTGATTGATTGAATTAATTGCATCATCTATATCTTTTTTTTTTTTAAAGTTATAAATCATAGAAATTTCTTACCACATTGTTATATATTGCCGTGGGGATTTTTATGGGGCAACCAGCGAGGATCTCACTCGTGATAAGTAATAATGGATCTGCTAGACTAACTTTAAAAAAATCCTCCCTCTACCCAGGTGACACCGGGTAGCCACTTCTAGTATATATATATATGTCTCTTGTTTAACGATTTAAATTCATTTAATTATAATTAATTAACAAATTAGGTATGACTTTAATTAAGCACATAATCTCCCACAAATTGTCGGCCTTCGCCATTTTCAAACACATCGTTTGAACACTTCATATATATATATATATATATATATATACACACACATGTGGAATTAAACAAAAGATACGTCTCCTGTTTAACGATTTTATTAGTGATCTTTTCAAGTTTTCTGGCCAACTTTTTAATATTTGGATGGAATTCGTGGATTAGTCCACCGAAGTTCATATCCCGAGACTAATCCACAAATTCCATCCAAATATAAAAAAGTTGTCCAGAAAACTTGAAAAGATCACCAATAAAATCGTTAAACAGGAGACCTGTCTTGTTTAATTCCATAAGTATAAATGAAAAAATGCTGCCCAAATACACACACACACACACACATCTTATTATAATGGAGATTGTGTGTTTTTCTGTCTGTAACCGAAACTATATTACTACTCAAGTCACAATTCCCTTAGTTATTTACGTCACATTCTCCATGATTCTATTTCTATTTAAACCTCAATTAATAATAAAACTGTTTGACATTATTAATACTGTTGGCCTTACCTAAATACTAATAACATGCAATTGTATTTATATATACAACAAAATACCAGTTTTCAGTGTAAACGTAAAGCTAATTTGCATATTGATATTAAAAAAACTGATTTTAATAAAAATGTGCTTGGTATTATTGATTTCTAATTGTTTGGTTTTATCTTAATGAATATGAGTAAAAATCTCTTCAATAAATCCTAAAAGAAATTCATTAACAAGAAGAAATAACTGTAATTTTATTCTTTACTTCCTGTTTTAACTAAATAGTTAAATTAGGAAAATTTAGCATTGAAAAACGGAAGTGATGAAAGAGTAAGTTTCAGTTGTTCTATTTTCCGATTATACCCCCTCCGTTTCAAATCTTTTAATTTGAATTCTTAATTAGTTTCATTAGCCTTTCTGATTTAATCTAATATTTTATTACATTTAAACTTAAATACTTGCACCCGGAGGGTGCATATATTTGCTAGTATATATATATATATATATATATATATATATATATATATATATATATATATATATATGTGTGTGTGTGTGTGTGTGTGTGTGTGGTTTGGGCAGCATTCTTTCATTTATACATGTGGAATTAAACAAAAGACTTATCTGTTTAACAATTTTATTTGTGATTTTTTCAAGAAAACTTGAAAAAAATCACAAATAAAATTGTTAAACAGACGTGTCTTTTGTTTAATTCAACATGCATATATATATATATATATATATATATATATATATATATATATATATATATATATACACAGAGGTTTAGAATTAATGAAGAAGTACCACAGCTGATTGTACATTAATTACCAACTACCAATCCCCCAAACCGATTTTCACACAATCTGTTTTTCCTTCCAATTTATCTCACATTTTTATTCACCTTTAAATTAACGAGAAAGAATTTCCGCAAACATATCTTCCAAAGGGAGGTGTGTAGTATAATGGTTATTGTCGTAGGAAATGGACATGTCGAGACAAGTTCAAATCCTGGATGAGGCTGTTTGCATTTCACATAGCACTAATACCCATAGGAAAGGCTTGAATCCAAGGCCTACGATACCCACTCTCTGTCTGGCTGATACCGACATTAGGCGGCCCAGACTACGACTTACTGTGTGTGTATATATATATATATATATATATATATATATATATATATATATATGGAGGCGCGTGGGCGAGTGGTTAGAGTCGTGGAAAATGGACTCGTCGCCCCGAGTTCAATTCCTAGACGAAACTGTTGGCATTTCACATAGTGCTAATATCCTTGGGAAAGGTATGAATCCATATATTCTCCCTCCAGCTATGGGTTAAATAGTAGAGCAGACTGGGTAGGTAACCAGTCTAGGAGAGGGATAACTCTGAATTCAAAATTCCTGAGGTCGGTCGTTGATTGGGTTTGTGGCAACCCTTGATGCACCAATTCTTTCCTATCGACTGTGCCAAAAAGTGTGGATGGTCCAACACAAGCCTTCACCACTATAAACAAATCCCTGTGTGGATGTTCATTCACGGCGAGATTCCATATATATATATATATATATATATATATATATATATAAAAAATGGACTCTCCCGTCGATTTTTGGCACAGTCGATAGGAAAGAATTGGTGCATCAAGGGTTGCCACAAATCCAATCAACGACCGACCTCAGGAATTTTGAATTCATAGTTATCCCTCACCTAGACTGGTTACCTACCCCAGTCCACCCTACTATTTAACCCATAGCTGGAGGGAGAATATATGGATTCATACCTTTCCCAAGGGTATTAGCGCTATGTGAAATGCCAACAGCTTCGTCTAGGAATTGAACACGAACCGATGAGTCCATTTTCCACGACTCTAACCACTAGCCCACGCGCCTCCATATATATATATATATATATATATATATATATATATATATATATATATATATATGCAGTTGTCTTGTAGCAGACAACTAAACCAGATTTAGTTTGTGTGCATATGAGAGAAGAGTAGAAAATTGAAGAGAATAAAGGAAAAGTCCCACAGCAAAGAAAAGATATTTATTTCTGTCGTTTATGACCCACCTTATCTACAAATATTCTCATGGAGTTTGGGGGCAGCTGCATTGGTTAGCCTTAGAATTAACAAGGAAATGATATTGAGCACTATTTGATGGGCCAGGTTAGCTCAGTTGGTAGAGCATTCAGCTAGAAACCACAATGTTCCTAGTTCGATACCAGTCCTCACCAACTCAGCGTATGAGTAGCACAGGGATCTGTGCGGTAATGTAAGAGGCTGATGGTAAGTGTGGCGCTCCACTTCAGAGGTCAAAACAATCTCCTTGGTCTAGTGCTATTGAAAAGAGGAGATTCCCTCGCTGACTGGCTGATACCGACTTTAGGACCATTCCACACTTTTTGGCACAGTCGATAGGAAAGAATTGGTGCATCAAGGAATGCCACGAATGTTGTTTATTTTTTTAAAGCGATACGTAATTAAAAACAACCTTAATCCCCTAAAACCGTAACCCAATTCACAAAATATTAATTCATAGATTGTAGTTAAACTGTCATTGGGTACCACCAAAAAACTTACCAATTTAATTTCCGACTAGCTCAGTCGGTAGAGCATTCGGCTAGAAGCCACAAGGTTCCTAGTTCGATACCGGTCCTCACCAACACAGCGTATGAGTTGCACAGGGATCTGTGTGGTAAAGTAAATAGCTGATGGTAGGTGTGGCGCTCCACCTCAGACACCAAAACAATCTCCTTGGTCTAGCGCTATTGAAAAGGGGATAGACTCCCTTGCTGACACCTGCTTTAGGCTGCCCCGACATCAACTTTTACTCTCTCTCTTATATATATATATATATGTGTGTGTGTGTGTGTGAAGGCGCGTGGGCTAGTGGTTAGAGTCGTGGAAAATGGACTCGTCGATTCGAGTTCAATTCCTAGACGAAGCTGTTGGCATTTCACATAGCGCTAATACCCTTGGGAAAGGTATGAATCCATATATTCTCCCTCCAGCTATGGGTTAAATAGTAGGGCAGACTGGGCCCTCCAGCCTTGGGTAGGTAACCAGTCTAGGAGAGGGATAACTTTGAATTCAAAATTCCTGAGGTCGGTCATTGATTGGGTTTGTGGCAACCCTTGATGCACCAATTCTTTTCTATCAACTGTGCCAAAAAGTGTGGATGGTCCAAAACAAGCCTTCACCACTATAAACAAATCACTATGTGGGTGTTCATTGTGTGTATGAACCCTCATACGTCGAAAATCGACGGGAGAGTCCATAATAGATAGATAGATGAGAGAGAGAGAGAGAGAGAGAGAGAGAGAAAAAAGCACAAAGATTAACAGAGAAAGAAACTATTAATTATCTTTGGGGTATTTTCCATGACTCAAAATTACCAGTTACATTTTGAATTCTACATTCAACTACTCGGCAAAACTTGTAAAAGTCTTACCTCTTAGCCATTTTCTTTTAATGATCAAGTCAAATACCCTGGCACTGCTACTGGCTGACCACCACCCTCCCCCCAGGAAAGATGTGGAGAGGTGGAGGGGGGGCGTGAATCCTGGGAGGACAGGAGTGTAGCAGACAGCTTGGAGCCTGAAATTTTAGGAAATCTTTTGTCGTGTGTTTTTGACATCAGTCCAACGACTAAGCTTCCTTTTCCAAAGATTCTATACTGTTTGTAAAAGTGGGGTGGGAGTGGATGGGTGGGGAAGTGTCAACAGCGTTTGGGTTAGTGGGTGGGAGTTAAAATGTAGATAAATATATATTTATACTACAGGTTAAAAAGAACATTGGTTCATTTAGTTTAGTGGCATATCCACCTTTTGGTGGATCATTTAATGCCAAATTTTGTTTCTTTACATATATCATATATATAAACCATAAATAAATCATAATTGCTAGTACAAAATAAAAAACACCCTCCGGGCGATGTAAAAATAGATTTTTGAAACATATTGCCTGAGGGGTGGGAGTAAAAAATTCAATGACAGCAAGTTTGTATCCTAAGTAAGTAAAATCATCAAATTCATTAAAGGATAAAAAAAATAAAACAATTTAAAATGTAAACTTTAAATATGTATTAAAATAAAACAAACTATATATATATATAGATAATACCAGTCATGTATTTATTAAAACTTGTTTTAAAAAACAATGAGGACTGTCTAATGTTGAATGTTCAAATTTTCAGTGTATTTATTGAATAAATACACTCAAAATTTGAATTTGCCAAAAATCGTCATGTTATGACGATTTTGGGTAATGTGATGTAAGCAGTGACGTAATTTTTGTTACAGACAAAAACCGGAAGCGAATCTCCATTATTGATAGATATAAACAATTGTAAATACAAATGATAATCATAATCATATATACAAATCATATATAAACAATTGTATATACAAATCATATATAGATCATAATTGTATATATAAATAATAATCATATATAATCATCATCCTATATATAAATTATATATAATCATCATCCTATATATAAATTATATATAAATCATAATCATATATACAAATCATATATAAATCAATCGTATATACAAATCATATATGAACAATCGTATATACAAATCATATATGATATGAACAATCGTATATACAAATCATATATATCAAATCATATATGAACAATCGATAACAATCGTATATACAAATCATATATGAACAATCGTATATACAAATCAATATATGAACAATCGTATATACAAATCATATATGAACAATTGTATATACAAATCATATATGAACAATCGTATATACAAATCATATATGAACAATCGTATATACAAATCATATATGAACAATCGTATATAAAATCATATATAAAATCGTATATACAATCATATATAAACAATCGTATATACAATCATATAATATATATATATAAACAATATATACAAATCATATATAAAAATCTATATAATCATATATAATCGTATATAAATCATATATAAAAAATCGTATATACAAATCATATATAATCGTATATACAAATCATATATGAACAATCGTATATATATATATATCAATCGTATATACAAATCATATATGAACAATCGTATATACAAATCATATATGAACAATGTATATACAATATCGTATATACAAATCATATATAAACAATCGTATATACAATAATATATATATATACAAATCGTATATACAAATCATATATAAACAATTGTATATACAAATCATATATAAACAATCGTATATACAAATCATATATGAACAATCGTATATACAAATCATATATAATCTATATACAAATCATATATGAACAATCGTATATACAAATCATATATGAACAATCGTATATACAAATCATATATGAACAATCGTATATACAAATCATATGAAAAATCGTATAACAAATATATATGAACAATCGTATATATCATATATCATATATATATACAAATCATATATACAAATCATATATGAACAATCGTATATACAAATCATATATAACAATCGTATATAATCATATATAATCGTATATACAAATCATATATATCATATATCGTATATACAAATCATATATATATATATCATCATCGTATATACAAATCATATATATATCAAATCATTGTATATACAAATATATATCAATAACAATCATATATAGATCATAATTGTATATAATAATAATCATATAATCATCATCCTATATATAAATCATAATCATATATACAAATCATATATATAACAATCGTATATACAAATCATAATCATATATAATCATCATCCATAATCATATATACAAATCATATATAGATCATAATTGTATATATACATCATAATCATATATAATCATATCATATATACAAATCACAATCATAATCATTATATACAATCACATATTATCATAATCATATATACAAATCAATATTATCATAATCATATATACAAATCACATAATCATATAATCATCATAATCAAATCATAATCGTATATACAAATCATAATTGTATATATAAATCATATATAAACATAATCAAATATACAAATCATAATCATTATCATATACCAGCAAAATAAAAAGACACCCTCCAGGCGATGTAAAAATATTTTTTGAAAGATATTGCCTGAGGGGATGGGAGCTGAAAATTCAATGTAATAGAGTGTGTACCATAATTATGTAAAATCGTCAAATTTATTAAAAGAGTAAAAAAAAAAAAAAAGAAAGAAAGACAATTTGAAATGGAAACAGTTCCGATAACTTTAAATATTATATTAGAATAAAACAATCTAAATCTAAATATATAACGCCGGGCATCTATTTATTGAAACAATAAGGATTGTCTAACGTTGGATGCTCACATTTTGAGTATATTTATTCTATGTTATGACGTTGGATTATGTGTTGGGTAATGTGACATAAGCAGTGACGCAGTTTTTGTTACAGACAAAAAGATAGCGAATCTCCATTATTAATAGATAATTATCATTCAATATATAAATCATATATAAATCATATATATCATATATAAATCATAATCGTATATACATATACATTAGGGACATCTAATCTGATGTGCAACCCCCCCCCTATATTTAACACAATGAAACTTGAATAAAGGTTAATATTATCTTCAAAATTTTTGGACCATTCAAAAGAATGTTATTTATTTATTATAACCTATACATAATCTTTTAAATTTAAAATAGATCACCAAGTAGGACTGAGCCTAGTAGTGATCACCCCAAGCGGAGATTTAAGAGGTTTGAATTCAGAGTTTTCCTTTTCCAAGACTGGTTGCCTAACCAAGGTTAAAGAGCCCAGTGAAATAGATTACTACGTAGGCCTGAGCCTATTCTAGTAGTGACCACCCCAAGCGGAGATTTAAGAGGTTTGAATTCAGAGTTTTCCTTCTCCTAGACTGGTTAAAGAGCCCAGTCTGCCCTACTATTTAACCATAGCTGGAGGGAGAGTAGTTAGATTCACACCTTTCCCAAGGGTATTAGCAAATCTTTAAAGAAACAAAATCCTTGAAATTTTTCCTTTTTGTTTTTTGTTGCATACCACAATGTCAAATAATCTGACTTGGTATTTGAACTAAAAAAACAAAAACAAAACAAACAACATTTCTGTCTGTCTGTCTGTCTGTGTGTGTGTCTCTCTCTCTCTCTCTCTCTCTCTTATCCATTAAGATTCAGAGTTTTCCTTCTCCTAGATTGGTTGCCTAACCAAGGTTAAAGAGCCCAGTTTGCCCTACTATTTAACCATAGCTGGAGGGAGAATAGTTGGATTCATACCTTTCCCAAGGGTATTAGCGCTATGTGAACTGTGGCTTCGTGCAGGATTTGAACTCGGGTTGATGAGTCAATCTCCTACTACTCTAACCAGTACACCACACACCTCCCTTAATCGGAGTAAGTCGTGCAAGATACAAGATCAGGAGAAATCAATTAGATTCAGAATATAAAATAAAATTCTCAACCCTCATCTTGATATTCTCGCCTCACCCCACCGAGTCCTAAGTAGGAAGGAAGGAAGGAAATAAAAGATTAAAAACAGGGTGGGTGGGTAGTGGAGATATAAAACCCAAGTTAAAATACTGTCTTTCAACCTACAAACTGGATATTACCCCCCCCCCCAACCATCGGCCATCAATCAAAATTGGTTGAAATGATTCAAGTAACTAGAAGGACTGTATACTAATGTGGGTGGGGATATATATATATATACATATATATATATATACATATATATATATTATATATATATATATATATATATATATATATATATACATATATAATAAAGTTAAACCTAATGAGTCAGATATAACTACTAATAGTTTCACTTAGTAGCTCATCAGGGCAAGAATCAGATTCTTGCCCTGATGGGCTACTAAGCAAAACTATTAGTAGATATTTCTGACTCATTAGGTTTAACTTGATTTGCTCTACTTAGGTATTGAGCACTTTTTACATTTTAGCTTTAGATAATCCTAGCAGCATACATACATATATATTTCATATACATACATAATATCATATATATATTGTTTTTTCTAGTATATATATATACATATATAAAGGCAGTTGTGTGTATATGTATGTCCGAATGTAATATATACATATATAAAGGGCAGTTGTGTGTATGTGTATGTCCGGAGGAAACTTCAAAAATAAAACAATTAACAACAAAGTAAATACATACACACATTAAATATCACCAGGGCTTGGTTTTTTGAGCAAAAATAATAGAGATTGATTTTATATTCGTGAAGATGATTAAAAGATAACATTTAAATGATAACAGCATGGATTTTTTTTTCATTTAATATTTTAGATAGTAGACATTAACATTTCTTTTCAGAGTAGCTGGATCAATGCAAGGGTCTATTTTTTTTTTACATAGGGATTTAAATGGGGCATCCCACGGGATTCAACTCACGATTCAGTAATAATGGATCTGCGGAGCTAAATTTAAAAAATTCCGCTCTACCCAGGCAATGCTGGGTAGCCACTGCTAGTATATATATATATATATATATATATATATTATACATATATACCAACCCTCTGCACAAACAGGATGTGACACAAGATCAATTTCTTAAGCAGAGTTTAACAGGTTCAAATTCAGAGTTTTCCTTCTCCTAGACTGGTTACCTAGTCATGGTTAAAGAGCCCAATAAACCCTGCTACTTAGCCATAGCTAGAATGAGAATTGATTCATACCTTTCCCAAGGGTATTAGCGCCATGTGAAATGCAAACAGCTTCATCTCTCCTTTTGGGGTG
>CM042176.1:18241503-18271669 GCA_023376005.1 Doryteuthis pealeii | reverse complement strand
TATTCATGATTTTATTACTGCCTTTCTCGGAAAAATAACATAAATAAATACAATAGTGAAATCTCAATGTACCCAGACTTTGGACACCCTGTATAATCTATATTTATTATTTACTATATATTATTATTCATTACTATATACTGGCAAATATATGCCCACCCTCCCGGGGGTTGGCAAATATTTAAGTTTTAATGTAATAAAATATTGTATTAAATTAGAAAGGCTAATGAAACTAAATAAGAAATAACAGATAAAAAGATTGAAACAGAGGGAGTATAATAAAAAAATGGAACAACTGAAACTTACTCTTCATCACTCTCGTCTTTTCATTGTTATTTTTTCTAATTTAAGTATTTAGTTACAAGAGGAAGTAAAGAATAAAATGACAGTTATTTTATCTTGTTAATGGATTTCATTTAAGATTCATTGAAGAGATTTTTGCTTATATCATTAAAAATAAAACCAAACAGTTAGAAATCAATAATACAAAGCACATATTTATTAAAATTCGATTTTTAATATTAATATGCAAATTAGCCTTCCCGTTCACATTGTAAAGCGCTATTTTTTGTATATATAAATATAATTGCATGTTGTTAGTATGTAGACATAGTTAACAGTATTAATAAGTACAAATTGTATTAATAATTGAGATGAGATTAGATAAAATAAAATCATGGAGAATGTGATTGTAGATAACTAAGGGAATTGTGACTTGAGTAGGAATATAGTTTCGGTTACAGGACAGAAAAACACACACTCCATTATAATAAGATATATATATATATATTATATAATTATTATTTTATTATTTTATTATTTCTTTATTTTTTATTATTTTTTATCTTTATTTAAAAAAAATTTTTTGTATCTTTTTATTATTTTTTTTTGTTATTTTTATTTTTATTTTTATTTTCTGTGTTCTCCTTATTTCTAGTCTTTTAATTCTGCTCATTCTGTGTACACTTTTACAACTATTTCCCCAAGGAATCAGTCCCCCATCTAAGCCACACCTCATCCAAGCATAGACCCGCCTCATTCAAAGAAACTAATTCCTGCCCATTCAAAACTAAGACACCAACCCTCCCTCCCCCAAATTGATAAATTTAAAAGCGATATTACTTTGGGAAATCTCAGTAAGAGTCATGTTCTTGTGATACCTGAAGATGCCGTATTTATACGGTTGAAATAAATTATTGTAATGAAGCAAGTTTAGAGTTTTTCTTCATTTACTATATATATTATATATATAGTATATATAGTAGATTGTTTACTACTATAATTATTGAAGTCAGTCAGTATACTGTTGGTTTGAATAACAGCAACTAGCTAAGCACAAAACTGCCAGTGCCCCAAGATAGCTGGTATTTATGGAAGTCAAGAATAGTCCATTCATGTATTAGGTGATTCCATTCCTTGAATCCTGATTGGCTGCTTGGTTCTTATGATTTATGAGGCTTCATGAATACCATCATTTTTGCAGTAGTATTGTGACAAGATTAGATTTGTATTCAGTATGACTACTTGTTGCCTTGTCTTACCAATTTGACGGTAATTGGAACTTAGTTTGATTATTCTAATATTTAACTATATATTATTATTACTAAATTTTAAAATTTTAAATTCGTAAATGAAAATTTGACATAAACCACCCACCACTGTTATATATTGTGGCAATAAATATATATATGTATATATATATATATATGTGTGAAGAAAAGGAAGTGAATCCAACAGTATGTAGTATATTAAGAAAGAATGAAAAAACACAGGTTTAAATGGGTTAAGTGGTGAGTTTATTGGCCGACACTGCAGTGTTTCGATCTATTAATTAGATCATTTAAATTTTATCACAGAATAACGAGAAAAGCGAGTGATAGTCCTTGTTTATCACTGTCGTTTATCGCAAAAGATTTATACACACACGCGCAACACACCACCTAAAAAAAAATGCACAATGCTTTCTTTTGATACACACACTTACACAGTCCCATACCTACACCGTAAAAGAGAATATTTGACGTCATATTTCAAACCGTCTCCTTTTTTTCAAACTTCAAATTTTAAACAGACTGAATAACAAGGACTACCACTCGCTTTTCTCGTTATCCTTGATAAAAATTTCTCATTACCTTCCATATACCAACAAATGCCTGAAGATGATCTAATCAATAGATCGAAACACTGCAGCGTCGGCCAATAAACTCACCATTTAACTCATTTAAACCTGTGTTTTTTCATTCTTTCTTAAATATACTATATATACTAGCAAATATATGCACCCTCTTAAGGTGCAAGTATTTAAGTTTTTAATAGAAATAAAATATCATATTAAATTAGAAAGGCTAATGAAACTGAATAAGAATGCAAATAAAAAAATTTTGGAACAGAGGGTATGATTTGAAAAATAGAACAACTTTGAAACTAACTCTTCCATCATTTTCCATTACTCCCGTCTTTCATTGGTAAATTTTCCTAATTTAACTATTTAGTTAAAATAGGAAATAAAGAATAAAATTGTAGTTATTTCTTCTTGTTATTGGATTTCTCTTAAGATTTATCTCAGAGATTTTTGCTCATATTCAAAAAGATAAAACCAAACAATTAGAAATCAATAATACTAAGCATATATTTATTAAAATCAAATTTCTTAGATCAATATGCAAATTAGCCTTCCCATTCATACTGTAAACCTCTATTTTGTTGTATATATAAATACAATTGCATGTTATTAGTATGTAGATATGGTCAACAGTGGCTTCGGCCTCTGGACCATTGCTATAATTAACAGCGTCGATCCCAGGGGGCCATCCCCCCAGGCAACACCTGCCCCCTTGATTTAAAGGGGCAGGGCTGGGGGAATGCCGACGGGATCGACACAATTTTTCACCTGCCACTCCATGAGCTTCGGCTTGTGGGTGGTCCCACGTTAATAGGGACTTTGTGCCTGACCCGTACAAGTGGGGTACGCGGTAAATACCATGTAGATATGGTCAACAGTCTTAGTGATGTAAAACAATTTTATTAATAATTGAGGTTTAAATAAAAACAAAATCAGGGAGATTGAGACGTAAATAACAAAGGGAATTTTGACTTGTATAGTAATATAGTTTCAGTTACAGACAGACAAACTCACAATCTCCATTATAATAAGATATATATATATATATAATAGTAGACCCTTAATTTACCGCTACTATTTATTATTTTTATTATTTACTGCTCTATGTTTTTAATATATTGAGCACTTTTGGATTATTTACTGATGCCACTGCAATGGAAAAGTTAAAGTGGCAATTGGATACTATTATATATAGTATTATAGTGTGTACAGAAATAACCTACTCGAGTTTCACCATAAGGATCTTCAGGGTTAAATCCACTGAATTAATCAAGATATTGATTAATTACAGTTAACTGCGGAGTTCATATTGTAATTATGATAATTGAAAATAGTTTTGCAGTTAATGAATGCTGTTGCATCATATATATATATATATATATATATATATATATATATATATATATATATATATATGGAGGTGTGTGGTGTAATGGTTATAGTCATAGGAAATGGACTCGTCAACCCGAGTTCAATTTCTGGACGAAGCTGTTTGCATTTCACATGGCGCTAATACCCTTGGGAAAGTATGAATCCAATTCTCATTCTAGCTATGGCTAAGTAGCAGGGTTTATTGGGCTCTTTAACCATGACTAGGTAACCAGTCTAGGAGAAGGAAAACTCTGAATTTGAACCTGTTAAACTCTGCTTAAGAAATTTGATCTTGTGTCACATCCTGTTTGTGCAGAGGGGTTGGTTATATATGTATATATATATATATATATATATTATATACTAGCAGTGCTACCCAGCATTGCCTGGGTAGAAGCGGAATTTTTTAAATTTAGCTCCGCAGATCCATTATTACTGAATCGTGAGTTGAAATCCTCGTGGGATGCCCCATTTAAATCCCTAGTAAAAAAAAAATAGACCTTGCATTGATCCAGCTACTCTGAAAAAAAATGTTAATGTCTACTATCTAAAATATTAAATGAAAAAAAAATCCATGCTGTTATCATTTAAATGTTATCTTTTAATCATCTTCACGAATATAAATCAAATCTCTATTATTTTTGCTCAAAAACCAAGCCCTGGTGATATTTAATGTGTGTATGTATTTACTTTTGTTGTTAATTGTTTTATTTTTGAAGTTTCCTCCGGACATACACATACACACAACTGCCCTTATATATGTATATATTACATTCGGACATACATATACACACAACTGCCCTTTATATATGTATATATATATACTAGAAAAAACAATATATATATGAAATATATATGTATGTATATGAAATATATATGTATGTATGCTGCTAGGATTATCTAAAGCTAAAATGTAAAAAGTGCTCAATACCTAAGTAGAGCAAATCAAGTTAAACCTAATGAGTCACAAATATCTACTAAATTTCGCCTTAGTAGCCATCAGGGCAAGAATCTGATTCTTGCCCTGATGAGCTACTAAGTGAAACTATAGTAGTTATATCTGACTCATTAGGTAACTTTATTTATATGTATATAATATATTATATATATATAATATATATATATATATATATATATATATATATTATATATATATATATATATATATATGTATTATATAATATATCTATATATATATATGTATATATATATATATATATATATATATATCCCAACCCACATTAGGTATACAGTCCTTCTAGTTACTTGAATCATTTCAACCCAATTTTGATTGATGCCGATGGTGGGGGGGGGGGTAATATCCAGTTTGTAGGTTGAAAGACAGTATTTTAACTTGGGTTTTATATCTCCACTACCCACCCACCCTGTTCTTAATCTTTTATTCCTTCCTTCCTTCCTACTTAGGACTCGGTGGGTGAGGCGAGAATATCAAGATGAGGTTGAGAATTTTATTTTATATTCTGAATCTAATTGATTTCTCCTGATCTTGTATCTTGCACGACTTACTCCGATTAAGGGAGGTGTGTGGTGTACTGGTTAGAGTAGTAGGGAGATTGACTCATCAACCCGAGTTCAAATCCTGCACGAAGCCACAGTTCACATAGCGCTAATACCCTTGGAAAGTATGAATCCAACTATTCTCCCTCCAGCTATGGTTAAATAGGGAAAACTGGGCTCTTTAACCTGGTTAGGCAACCAATCTAGGAGAAGGAAAACTCTGAATCTTAATGGATAAGAGAGAGAGAGAGAGAGAGAGAGACCACACACACAGACAGACAGACAGACAAAATGTTGTTTGTTTTTGTTTGTTTTTTTAGTTTCAAATACCAAGTCAGATTATTTGACATTGTGGTATGCAACAAAAAACAAAAAGGAAAAATTTCAAGGATTTTGTTTCTTTAAAGATTTGCTAAACCCTTGGGAAAGGTGTGAATCTAACTACTCTCCCTCCAGCTATGGTTAAATAGTAGGGCAGACTGGGCTCTTTAACCAGTCTAGGAGAAGGAAAAACTCTGAATTCAAACCTCTTAAATCTCCGCTTGGTGGTCCACTACTAGAATAGGCTCAGGCCTACGTAGTAATCTATTTCACTGGGCTCTTTAACCTTGGTTAGGCAACCAGTCTTGGAAAAAGGAAAACTCTGAATTCAAACCTCTTAAATCTCCGCTTGGGGTGATCACTACTAGGCTCAGTCCTACTTGGTGAATTCTATTTTAAATTTAAAAGATTATGTATAGGTTATAATAAATAAATAACATTCTTTTGAATGGTCCAAAAATTTTGAAGATAATATTAACCTTTATTCAAGTTTCATTGTGTTAAATATAGGGGGGGGGTTGCCACATCAGATTAGATGTCCCTAATGTATATGTATATACGATTATGATTTATATATGATTATATATGATTTATATATGATTTATATATTGAATGATAATTATCTATTAATAATGGAGATTCGCTATCTTTTTGTCTGTAAACAAAAACTGCATCACTGCTTATGTCACATTACCCAACACATAATCCAACGTCATAACATAGAATAAATATTACTCAAAATGTGAGCATCCAACGTTAGACATCCTCATTTGTTTCAATAAAATAGATGCCCGCCGTTATATATTTAGATTTAGATGTTTTATTCTAATATAATATTTAAAGTTATCGGAACTGTTTCCATTTCAAATTGTCTTTCTTTCTTTTTTTTTTTTTTTTACTTCTTTTATAAATTTGACGATTTTACATAATTATGGTACACACTCTATTACAGTTGAATTTTCAGCTCCATCCCCTCAGGCAATATCTTTCAAAAAATTATTTTACATCGCCCAGAGGGTGTCTTTTTATTTTGCTGGTATATGATAATTGATTATGATTTGTATAATTTGATTATGTTTATATATGATTTATATATACAATTATGGATTTGTATATACGATTATGATTTGTTATATACGATTATTGATAATATGTGATTTGTATATATGATTATGATAATATGTGATTGTATATATGATTATGATAATATGTGATTTGTATAATATGGATTATGATAATATGTGATTTGTATATATGATTATTAATATGTGATTTATATATGATTATGATTATATATGATTATGATGTATATATACAATTATGATCTATATATGATTTGTATATATGATTATGATTTATATATAATTTATATATAGGATGATGATTATATATGATTATGATTTGTATATACGATTGTTTATATATGATTTGTATATATGATTATGAATTTATATATAGGATGATGATTATATATGATTATTATTTATATATACAATTATGATCTATATATGATTTGTATATACAATTGTTTATATATGATTTGTATATACAATTGTTTATATATGATTTGTATATACGATTGTTCATATAGATTTGTATATACGATTGTTTATATATGATTTGTATTATTTGTTATATATTATGAATATTCATTATATGATTTGTATATACGATTGTTCATATATGATTTGTATATACGATTGTTTTATATGATTTGTATATACGATTGTCATATATGATTTGTATATACGATTGTTCATATATGATTTGTATATACGATTGTTTCATATATGATTTGTATATACGATTGTTCATATATGATTTGTATATTAACGATTGTTCATATTATGATTTGTATATACGATTGTCATCATATGATTTGTATATACGATTGTTCATATATGATTGATATACGATTTTTTCATATATGAATTGTATATACGATTGTTCATATAGATTTGTATATACGATTGTTCATATATGATTTGTATATACGAATTGTTCATATATGATTTGTATATACGATTGTTCATATTATGATTTGTATATACGATTGTATATTGAATATATGATTTGTATATACGATTGTTTATATATGATTTGTATATACAATGTTTATATAGATTTGTATACAATGTTTATATATGAGTTGTATATACGATTGTTTATATATGATTTGTATATACGATTGTTTATATATGATTTGATATACGATTGTTTATATATGCATTTGTATATACGATTGTTCATATATGATTTGTATATAGATTGTTCATATATGATTTGTATATACGATTGTCATATATGATTTGTATATACGATTGTTCATATATGATTTGTATATACGGATTGTTCATAATGATTTGTATATACGATGTTCATATATGAGTTGTATATACGATTTTTTTATATATGATTTGTATATACGATTTTTTATATATGATTTGTATATACGATTTTTTATATATGATTTGTATAACGATTGTTATATATATGATTGTAATACGATTGTTTATATATGATTTGTATATACGATTGTTTATAATATGATTTGTATATACGATTGTTATATATGATTGTATATACGATTGTTCATATATGATTTGATAATACGATTGTTCATATATGATTTGTATATACGATTGTTCAATATATGATGTATATACGATTGTTCATATATGATTTGTATATACGATTGCATATATGATTTGCTAATACGATTGTTCATATATGATTGTATATACGATTGTTCATATATGATTTGTCATATACGATGTTCATATATGATTTGTATATACGATTGTTCATATATGATTTGTATATACGATTGTTCATATATGATTTGTATATTTGTATATTATGAATTGTTCATATATGATTTGTATATACGATTGCAATATATGATTTGTATATACGATTTCATATATGATTGTATATACGTATTGTTCATATATGATTTGTATATACGAATCATATAATGCAATCGTATATACAAATCATATATGAACAATCGTATATACAAATCATATATGAACAATCGTATATACAAATCATATATGAACAATCGATATACCAAAATCATATATGAACAATCGTATATACAAATCATATATGAACAATCGTATATACAAATCAATATAACAATCGTATTATACATTCATATATACAATCGTATATACCAATATATATGAACAATTGTATATACAAATCATATATGAACAATCGTATATACAAATCATATATGAACAATCGTATACAAATCATATGAACAATCGTATATACAAATCATATATAAACAATCGTATATACAAATCATATTATAAACAATCGTATATACAAATCATATATAAACAATCGTATATACAAATCATATATAAACAATCGTTATATACAAATCATATATAAACAATCGTATATACAAATCATATATAAAAAATCGTATTACAAATCATATATAAAAAATCGTATATACAAATCATATTATGAACAATCGTATATAACAAATCATATATGAACAATCGTATATACAAATCATATATGACAATCGTATATACAAATCATATATGAACAAATATACAATATGAACAATCTATATACAAATCATATATGAACAATCGTATATACAAATCATATATAACAATGATATACAAATCATTAAAACAATCGTATATATCATATATAAACAATCGTATATACAAAAATATCAATATAATATATACATATATAAACAATCGTATATAACAAATCATATATAAACAATATATACAAATCATTATATAAACAATTGTATTATACAAATCATATAGAACAATTCGTATATACAAATCATATATGAACAATCGTATATACAAATCATATATGAACAATCGTATATACAATCATATATATCATCATATATATACAAATCATATATGAACAATCGATATACAAATCATATATGAACAATCGTATATACAAACATTATATGAAAATCGTATACAAATCATATATGAACAATCGTATATTCATATATTGAACAATCGTAATATACAAATCATATATATCGTATATACAATCATAACAATCATATATACAAAATCATATATAAACAATCGTATATAAAAATCATATATCAATTATATACAATCATATATGAACATCGTATATAATTCATATATAACAATCGTATATACAAATCATATTATAAATCATAATCATATATACAAATCATATGAACAATCGTATATACATCATATATATTGTATATAAAATCATATATATATATACAAATCATATAAGATCATAATTGTATATAAATATATAATCATATATAATCATCATACCTATATATAAAATCATAATCATATATACAAATCATATATAAACAATCGTATATACAAATCATAATCATATATAATCATCATATATATATATATATATATAATCATAATCATATATACAAATCATATATAGATCATAATTATTATAATATATCATATAATCATAATCATATATCAAATCACATAATCATAATCATATATACAATCATATTAATCATTAATCATATATACAAATTATTATCATAATCGATATATACAAATCATACAAATCATAATTGTATATATAAATCATATATAAACATAATCAAATATACAAATCATAATCATTATCATATACTAGCAAAATAAAAAGACACCCTCAGGCGATGTAAAATAATTTTTTGAAAGATATTGCCTGAGGGGATGGAGCTGAAAATTCAATGTAATAGAGTGTGTACCATAATTATGTAAAATCGTCAAATTTATTAAAGAGTAAAAAAAAAAAAAAAAAGAAAGAAAGACAATTTGAAATGGAAACAGTTCCGATAACTTTAAATATTATATTAGAATAAAACAATCTAAATCTAAATATATAACGCCGGGCATCTATTTATTGAAACAATAAGGATTGTCTAACGTTGGATGCTCACATTTTGAGTATATTTATTCTATGTTATGACGTTGGATTATGTGTTGGGTAATGTGACATAAGCAGTGACGCAGTTTTTGTTACAGACAAAAAGATAGCGAATCTCCATTATTAATAGATAATTATCATTCAATATATAAATCATATATAAATCATATAAATCATATATAAATCATAATCGTATATACATATACATTAGGGACATCTAATCTGATGTGTAAACCCCACCCCCTATATTTAACACAATGAAACTTGAATAAAGGTTAATATTATCTTCAAAATTTTTGGACCATTCAAAAGAATTTTATTTATTTATTATAACCTATACATAATCTTTTAAATTTAAAATAGATCACCAAGTAGGACTGAGCTAGTAGTGATCACCCAAGCGGAGATTTAAGAGGTTTGAATTCAGAGTTTTCCTTTTCCAAGACTGGTTGCCTAACCAAGGTTAAAGAGCCCAGTGAAATAGATTACTAGTAGGACTGAGCCTATTCTAGTAGTGACCACCCCAAGCGGAGATTTAAGAGGTTTGAATTCAGAGTTTTCCTTCTCCTAGACTGGTTAAAGAGCCCAGTCTGCCCTACTATTTAACCATAGCTGGAGGGAGAGTAGTTAGATTCACACCTTTCCCAAGGGTATTAGCAAATCTTTAAAGAAACAAAATCCTTGAAATTTTTCCTTTTTGTTTTTTGTTGCATACCACAATGTCAAATAATCTGACTTGGTATTTGAACTAAAAAAAACAAAAACAAAAACAAAACAACATTTCTGTCTGTCTGTCTGTCTGTCTCTCTCTCTCTCTCTCTTATCCAATAAGATTCAGAGTTTTCCTTCTCCTAGATTGGTTACCTAACCAAGGTTAAAGAGCCCAGTTTTCCCTACTATTTAACCATAGCTGGAGGGAGAATAGTTGGATTCATACCTTTCCCAAGGGTATTAGCGCTATGTGAACTGTGGGTTCGTGCAGGATTTGAACTCGGGTTGATGAGTCCATTCCTACTACTCTAACCAGTACACCACACACCTCCCTTAATCGGAGTAAGTCATGCAAGATACAAGATCAGGAGAAATCAATTAGATTCAGAATATAAAATAAAATTCTCAACCCTCATCTTGATATTCTCGCCTCACCCCACCGAGTCCTAAGTAGGAAGGAAGGAAGGAAATAAAAGATTAAAGAACAGGGTGGGTGGGTAGTGGAGATATAAAACCCAAGTTAAAATCCTGTCTTTCAACCTACAAACTGGATATTACCCCCCCCCCACCATCGGCCATCAATCAAAATTGGGTTGAAATGATTCAAGTAACTAGAAGGACTGTATACCTAATGTGGGTTGGGGGATATATATATATATTATATATATATATATATATATATATATATATAATAAAGTTAAACCTAATGAGTCAGATATAACTACTAATAGTTTCACTTAGTAGCTCATCAGGGCAAGAATCAGATTCTTGCCCTGATGGCTACTAAGCGAAACTATTAGTAGATATTTGTGACTCATTAGGTTTAACTTGATTTGCTCTACTTAGGTATTGAGCACTTTTTACATTTTAGCTTTAGATAATCCTAGCAGCATACATACATATATATTTCATATACATACATATATATTTCATATATATATTGTTTTTTCTAGTATATATATATACATATATAAAGGGCAGTTGTGTGTATATGTATGTCCGAATGTAATATATACATATATAAAGGGCAGTTGTGTGTATGTGTATGTCCGGAGGAAACTTCAAAAATAAAACAATTAACAACAAAGTAAATACATACACACATTAAATATCACCAGGGCTTGGTTTTTGAGCAAAAATAATAGAGATTTGATTTATATTCGTGAAGATGATTAAAAGATAACATTTAAATGATAACAGCATGGATTTTTTTTTCATTTAATATTTTAGATAGTAGACATTAACATTTCTTTTCAGAGTAGCTGGATCAATGCAAGGTCTATTTTTTTTTTACATAGGGATTTAAATGGGGCATCCCACGAGGATTCAACTCACGATTCAGTAATAATGGATCTGCGGAGCTAAATTTAAAAAATTCCGCTCTACCCAGGCAATGCTGGGTAGCCACTGCTAGTATATAAATATATATATATATATATATATACATATATACCAACCCCTCTGCACAAACAGGATGTGACACAAGATCAATTTCTTAAGCAGAGTTTAACAGGTTCAAATTCAGAGTTTTCCTTCTCCTAGACTGGTTACCTAGTCATGGTTAAAGAGCCCAATAAACCCTGCTACTTAGCCATAGCTAGAATGAGAATTGATTCATACCTTTCCCAAGGGTATTAGCGCCATGTGAAATGCAAACAGCTTCGTCCAGAAATTGAACTCGGGTTGACGAGTCCATTTCCTATGACTATAACCATTACACCACACACCTCCATATATATATATATATATATATATATATATATATATATATATATATATATATGATGCAACAGCATTCATTAACTGCAAAACTATTTTCAATTATCATAATTACAATATGAACTCCCGCAGTTAACTGTAATTAATCAATATCTTGATTAATTCAGTGGATTTAACCCTGAAGATCCTTATGGTGAAACTCGAGTAGGTTATTTCTGTACACACTATAATACTATATATATATAGTATCCAATTGCCACTTTAACTTTTCCATTGCAGTGGCATCAGTAAATAATCCAAAAGTGCTCAATATATTAAAAACATAGAGCAGTAATAATAAAAATAATAATAGTAGCGGTAAAATTAAGGGTCTACTATATATATATATATATATATATCTTATTATAATGGAGATTGTGAGTTTGTCTGTCTGTAACGAAACTATATTACTATACAAGTCAAAATTCCCTTTGTTATTTACGTCTCAATCTCCCTGATTTTGTTTTTATTTAAACCTCCATCACTAAGACTGTTGAATTTAAACTTGTAATTTTCCAACAATAAATAAATCGACGCCAGCCACTGTTGACCATATCTACATACTAATAACATGCAATTGTATTTATATATACAACAAAATAGAGGTTTACAGTATGAATGGGAAGGCTAATTTGCATATTGATCTAAGAAATTTGATTTTAATAAATATATGCTTAGTATTATTGATTTCTAATTGTTTGGTTTTATCTTTTTGAATATGAGCAAAAATCTCTGAGATAAATCTTAAGAGAAATCCAATAACAAGAAGAAATAACTACAATTTTATTCTTTATTTCCTATTTTAACTAAATAGTTAAATTAGGAAAATTTACCAATGAAAGACGGGAGTAATGGAAAATGATGGAAGAGTTAGTTTCAAAGTTGTTCTATTTTTCAATCATACCCCCTCTGTTCCAAATTTTTTTATTTGCATTCTTATTCAGTTTCATTAGCCTTTCTAATTTAATATGATATTTTATTCTATTAAAACTTAAATACTTGCACCTTAAGAGGGTGCATATATTTGCTAGTATATATAGTATATTAAGAAAGAATGAAAAAACACAGGTTTAAATGAGTTAAATGGTGAGTTTATTGGCCGACGCTGCAGTGTTTCGATCTATTGATTAGATCATCTTCAGGGCATTTGTTGGTATATGGAAGGTAATGAGAAATTTTTATCACAGGATAACGAGAAAAGCGAGTGGTAGTCCTTGTTATTCAGTCTGTTTAAAATTTGAAGTTTGAAAAAAGGAGACGGTTTGAAATATGACGTCAAATATTCTCTTTTACGGTGTAGGTATGGGACTGTGTAAGTGTGTGTATCAAAAAGAAAGCATTGTGCATTTTTTTAGGTGTGTGGTTGCGCGTGTGTGTATAAATCTTTTGCGATAAACGACAGTGATAAACAAGGACTATCACTCGCTTTTCTCGTTATTCTGTGATAAAAATTTAAATGATCTAATTAATAGATCGAAACACTGCAGTGTCGGCCAATAAACTCACCACTTAACCCATTTAAACCTGTGTTTTTTCATTCTTTCTTAATATACTACATACTGTTGGATTCACTTCCTTTTCTTCACACATATATATATATATATACATATATATATTTAATTGCCACAATATATAACAGTGGTGGGTGGTTTATGTCAAATTTTCATTTACGAATTTAAATTTTAAAATTTAGTAAATAATAATATATAGTAATATATGTAGAATAATCACACTAAGTTCCAATTACCGTCAAATTGGTAAGACAAGGCAACAAGTAGTCATAACTGAATACAAATCTAATCTTGTCACAATACTACTGCAAAATGATGGTATTCATGAAGCCTCATAACATCATAGAAACCAAGCAGCCAATCAGGATTCAAGGAATGGAATCACCCTAATACATGAATGGACTATTCTTGACTTCCATAAATACCAGCTATCTTGGGGCACTGGCAGTTTGTGCTTAGCTAGTTGCTGTTATTCAAACCAACAGTATACTGACTGACTTCAATAATATATAGTAGTAAAACAATCTTACTATATATATATAGTAAATGAAGAAAAAACTCTAAACTTGCTTCATTACAATAATTTATTTCAACCGTATAAATACGGCATCTTCAGGTAATCACAAGAACATGACTCTTACTGAGAATTTCCCAAAGTAATATCGCTTTTAAATTTATCAATTTGGGGGAGGGAGGGTTGGTGTCTTAGTTTGAGATGGGCAGGATTAGTTTCTTTGAATGAGGCGGGTCTATGCTTTGGATGAGGTGTGGCTTAGATGGGGGACTGATTCCTTGGGGAAATAGTTGTAAAAGTGTACACAGAATGAGCAGAATTAAAAGACTAGAAATAAGGAGAAACACAAGAAAATAAAAATAAAAATAAAAATAACAAAAAAACAAAATAATAAAAAGATACAAAAAATTTTTTTTAAAAATAAAGATAAAAAATAATAAAAAATAAAGAATAATAAAAATAATAAAATAATAATATATAATATATATATATATATATCTTATTATAATGGAGACTGTGTGTTTTTCTGTCTGTAACCGAAACTATATTCCTACTCAAGTCACAATTCCCTTAGTTATTTACGTCACATTCTCCATGATTTTATTTTTATCTAAATCTCATCTCAATTATCAATAAAATTGTTTTACATTATTAATAATGTTAACATGTCTACATACTAACAACATGCAATTATATTTATATATACAACAAAATAGCGCTTTATAATGTGAACGCGAAGGCTAATATGCATATTAATATTAAAAAATGAATTTAATAAATATGTGCTTTGTATTATTGATTTCTAACTGTTTGGTTTTATTTTAATGAATATTAGTAAAAATCTCTTCAATGAATCTTAAATGAAATCCATTAACAAGATAAAATAACTGTCATTTTATTCTTTACTTCCTCTTATAACTAAATACTTAAATTAGAAAAAATAACAATGAAAGACGAGAGTGATGGAAGAGTAAGTTTCAGTTGTTCCATTTTTTTATTATACTCCCTCTGTTTCAAATCTTTTTATCTGTATTCTTATTTAGTTTCATTAGCCTTTCTAATTTAATACAATATTTTATTACATTAAAACTTAAATATTTGCACCCGGAGGGTGCATATATTTGCAGTATATAGTAATGAATAATAATATATAGTAAATAATAATATAGATTATACAGGGTGTCCAAAGTCTGGGTACATTGAGATTTCACTATTGTATTTATTTATGTTATTTTTCCGAGAAGACAGTAAGTAAAATCATGACATAAACAATTAAATTTAAGAAATAATAATTTTCCTTTTTTACTTTTGTTTAAATTAAATAAAAAATAATTTACTTTTCTAAATTGATGGCAATATAGACTTATTTAATCAAGTCCACCTGAATTTTGCAAGGCGCATCAAGTTATGCATTGAAAATGGTGGAAATCATACTGAAAATATTATTTATTAACATTATAATTAAATAAAATTGTTTTGTTTTAAAAATATGTGTTAAACCCTGTTGACTTATTTCAGCATAAAGGTGTGCTTTAATTCCCCACTTCTATTTATAGACTGGCCAAGGTCATGTGATTGACTCTTCTAACCAATCACTGGCAGTGCTGCTGGCCTGATAGAATACTTAACCCCCCCCCCCGCCCATATTGGTCATAATTCAAATTGCACTATTGGAGGACACACATAGGATTGCTGGGATCTTTACCAATACTCATGAAGGACTTATACGATTACCAATAACTGAGGACACTTTAGTAACCAAACGATTCACATTATCGAAGGACTTTATACCAATAACTCAAGACACTTTAGTAACCAAACGATTCACATTATCGAAGGACTTTATACCAATAACTCAGGACACTTTAGTAACCAAACGATTCACATTATCGAGGGATTCTTTATCAAGGATCTAATTCCACTGGATAAGCGCTTCTGCTTTAAAACCTAGCAACGGCCCTTAAAAATGTAACAAACCCCATGTACCCAGACTTTGTGGAAACCCTGTATCTCAATAGAACAAAATATAAAATAAATGCATTTATCTCAACAAAATCTTTAAGGACTTCTGTAAAACATTTTCAACCAAAAATATCCCCTGGTAGACATTGGATATCGCACATTTGACCCACACTCTAAATATCAAATTCTCTTCAAAGTCGGACGAAAAAAAAGTATCCTGTTGGTTACTTGGTTGGGTGGTGAGTTTGGTGTAAACAGGTTTTGTGGTATCGTAGAGATAAACAAAAGAAACAATTAATATACTTTAAAAACTGGTTTGTTGATCTCACTCCCACCTATCCGCAAATTGTCGACGGTGAATGGGGGTGGGTGTTAAAACAGGATTCTTAAAAAATTGAAAAGTCATATCTGTTCATTTTCCTCAGCTGTTTTCTTGTCTTTAAATCCAACTGCCCTGTCAGCCGAGACTGTAGAATACGCCAACTGTGTCTCTGCAGAGGGGTAAGACATCTCCTCCAATGGGGGTTATAAGATGAGAAGTTCTTATGATAAAGTTGGAAGGCTCAGTGTAACCTTCCAACGTGGGTACATGTGTGTACATAAATTACTCAGACAAAGATATATATATATAGATGATGAATATACCAATACATATATATAAAGATAGATAGATAGAGAGAGGGGGGAGAGAGAGGGAGAGATAAGTATATATATCGATTCATAGATAGATAAACATACTTATATATATATAAACAGAGATAGATAATGTAAATACCTACACACACAGACACACATACACACACATATGTGTGTGTATATATATATATATATATATATATATATATATATATATATATAGCTACACGTACTTGTATATATAAACATTGACAGATAGATAGATAATGAAGATATATATATATATATGTATATATATATATATATATATATATACATACATGTGTGTGTATGTGTGTGTGTATATATATATAATATATATATATATATATATATATATATGAGAAGTAAACAAACAGACGATGTTTGTGATATGGCTATTTTCAGCCGACAATATTTGGGAGAATATGTGTTTAATTGAAGTCGAACCTAATTTATGAAAGTTAATTAATTAATAATTAATTAATTAGGCGGGATTACCTATTTAAATTTAAGGCTAAACAAATCGAGAAAAATCAATCTCTGTATGTACATTTCGGCCTATTAGGCCTCATCAGCAGAGCTATAGATACAAAGACCGCCCCGTGTGCGATTCGAAACCTGATTCAGCTTGACAATCAGGTTTCGAATCGCACACGGGGCGGTCTTTGTATTTATAGCTCTGCTGATGAGGCCTAATAGGCCGAAATGTACATACAGAGATTGATTTTTCTCGATTTGTTTAGCCTTAAATTTAAATAGGTAATCCCGCCTAATTAATTAATTATTAATTAATTAACTTTCATAAATTAGGTTCGACTTCAATTAAACACATATTCTCCCAAATATATATATATATATATATATATACACACAGAGTTAGAGAGAGACAGAGAGCAAGAGAGAGGGGGAGAGAAAGAGAGAGAGAAAGAACTAATATATGACATCTAAGATAATTGAACTTGACTGAAAAATATTCCACTTTATTAAAATTTATGATAAGTAAGAATTTTATGTCAAAATGAATATTTTTCCTTGTACCTTATTATAAGATAATAACAAACAGACTTTAATTTTTGAGCACTTGAGAAATGCATACAAGACAGGAAAACATATACTCATTATAAGGTACAAGATAGATATACAGAACAGATATGTAAACACATTATAAGAATGTAGGACTTTATCCCAAAGAAGTGATATAGAGTTTCTGCAGGAATGTCACTTACTGATAGCTGGTTGGGTGGCAAAGCCCCCACTTAAGGGTAAGAGGCACAAGCGCCTAAACCATGTGAAGTGGTTGCCAGTCCCAGAGGAAGAGAGGGTTAGAATTTCCTGGGCTCCCACTCTAGCCCTTTACTGGCAAAAACCTGCAGCAAGGGAAGATAACTCTTTAGGACCCCACATCGATTCAAACAGGGGTAGACAATCATTACAGGGCCAAAGTTGGTTGGTTGGATTTTATGGCATGTCAACCTTTATTGGGTTATTTTATGCCAAAAACGTTTTATTTTATTAATTCTTGATGGGTACTATTTTTAAAAAACTCAATTTTATTCTTTTCAACTCACAGATGGGACCCTAACAGGTACTACCACTCCGGGTCAGAGTGCACCTAGTAGTAATAGTAATGATGTGGTACTCCACATGCCCCAGAGTTCCAGAATTGGAACTTCACCATTAGATATAGATTTAAATGGAATCATAAAGAGTTACCTCTTGATACATATTGGATTTCTATTGGAGATGAGTATCCTTCAATAATGAGAAAAATAAGGATGGACCTGGGAGTAATAGCAATGAAGGGGTACTCCACATGCCCCAGAGTTCCAGAATTGGAACTTCACCATCAGGTAGAGTTTAACGTTATACCCAGGATATGAAGACCCTCAACCACCACCTTCTAGCACCTATATGATAAAAAGGGGTGGGGATTGCCATGAGGGCAATAGGGTTGGGACAATCATGCCACCTGTAGGCCAATAGAAGGCAATCCATAATTCCTTGGAGCTGAGCGGTCTGTGACCAGGGTACTAAGTGGTCATGTGACCTGTAACAGTCCACCTTGGCCCTTACTTTGGCAAAGTAGCATGTTAGCCATTTATCATCAAGACAATGCCCCCATTGTCTTGATGATAAATGGCTAACATGCTGCTTTGAAACCAATGGTAACAATCGCACCTTAAATGTATTGTACACTATAATAAATAGGGAAGCGCGTGGTGTAATGGTTAAAGTCATAGGAAATGGACTCATCGCCCCGAGTTCAAATCCTGGACGTGGTAATTGCATTTCACTTAGTACTAATACCCTTGGGAAAGGTATGAATCCTACTCTCCCTCCAGTTATGGGTAAATAGCAGGGCAGACTGGGTTCTTTAACCATGGCTAGGTAACCAGTCTAGGAGAAGGAAAACTCTGAATTCAAACCTGTTCAACTCCGCTTAAGAAATTGACCCTGTGTCGTATCCTGCTCGTGCGGAGGAGTTGGTAAATATATATAATAAATAAATAAATACACTTCTTACACCCTTTAATCAAGCACTTTACTTTCAATTCTCCAATACTAGAAAAAAACTAATATATATATATATATATACACACAGATGCTGATAGGTATGCGTCATGCATATCTGAAAAGAAAAAAAAAATCTAAAAGGACGCAGTAAAATCATATCCATGTGTCCCAGTGTTTTTCTTTTTTCTTCCTCACCATTTCAACCTAACTGTAAATACATTTCAATATTTTACACAGGATAGGTTACAAGGTAGGAGTTAGACAGCTTTAATTGGGACTCATACATTTTCCCGGGGACTCGTTCAATGTAAATATGTGCATCCCAGGACAACTAAAGCAAAAAAAAAAAATTTTTAAAAATGAATAAATAAACCGTTAATAATACGGAATAAATAAACAGTTATTTTTAAAATTCTGGCCCTGAACGTGGGCGTTCGTTTGGGTAATTTATGAGGAAGTGCGTCCCAGTCACCTGCCTCAGAAATTGCTACCCGGTGACTATTAAAATAACGTCCTCAGCTATGTCGGTGTTACTTGAAAGAAAACAACCAACTTAGGGCGTTAAATGTATTTTAGAGGGGGGGGTCTCTTTTTTGGCGTAATTCTTATTTATTTATCGTAATTTGTCGTAATTCTTGTTCATTTATAGAAATTTGTCGTAATTCTTGTTCATTTATAGAAATTTGTCATAATTCTTGTTTAGATATGAAGATGGATATAGTTTGGAATAGACTGAGATAGATAAACAAAATAATATAGATAGATATGAACAAATGGAGATAGATAATTATTTTCTACAAGTAAATGTATTTGTGGGGTGTCGCTTCTTTTTTGTCGTAATTCTTGTTTATTTAAACTAAAAACAAGACATTAAACAAACATGAATAAAAGAAAATCTGAGACGACATAGCTGGGAACATTATTTTAATAGTCACCGGGTAGCAATTTCTGAGGCAGGAGACCGGGACGCACTTCCTCATAAATTACCTTCGTTGTACCCATCTTGATTAACGGTTTATTTATTCCTTCTTTCCTTTATAAATAATGTTGCTCTTGAATAAGACCGCTGTATTAAAAGGTCGAAACAGATCTGTCAGCAAACTAATAACATCATTTTTATTTTCTAAAAAATTTTCAAATCATATATATATATATATATATATATGATTTGAAAATTTTTTAGAAATAAAAATGATGTTATATATATATATATATATGTAATATATCAAGGAAAATGAAAAAACACAGGTTTAAATGGGTTAAATGGTGAGTTTATTGGCCGACGCTGCAGTGTTTCGACCTATTAATTAGATCATCTTCAGGGCATAAGATAAGAAATTATTTATCACAGAATAATGAGAAAAGCGAGTGGTAATCCGTCATTCAGTCTGTTCAAAAATTTTTTAAGTTTGAAAAAGGAGACGGTTTTGAAATATGACATCAAATATTCTATTTTATGGTGTGAGTATGTGGCGCTGTAAGTGTGTGTATTGAAAGGAAACATTGTGCATTTTTTTAGGTATGTGGTTGTGTGTGTGTGTGTGTATAAATTTTTTCTGTTGCGATAAATGATAAACGACAGTGGAAGTGAAACTCAAGGTTATGTGTGTGTGTGTGTGTGTGTGTGTGTATTGGTAAGAGGTAGGGGAGAGGTGTGTGTGTATATTGGTAAGAGGTAGGGGAGAGATGCCATGTCATGGTAAGAGGTAGGGGAGGTGTGTGTATATAATGGTAAGAGGTAGGGGAGAGATGTCATGTTATCTTATGCCCTGAAGATGATCTAATTAATAGATCGAAACACTGCAGCGTCGGCCAATAAACTCACCATTTAACCCATTTAAACCTGTGTTTTTTCATTTTCCTTGATATATTACATACCGTCGGATTCACTTCCTTTCTTCACATATATATATATATATATATATTAGACAGGAAGTATACTAGCTTTCTCAAGAAAGACAAAAAAAAAAAAATTATCAAAAATCATAAACATGATTCTTTTTTTTTTTTCAACAAGACGAGGGCCATTTATATGGCGCCGGCCATTTATATTGGCGCCAGTCATTGAAGTACTCAGGAATACATTGACTGGTTTGCATCTCTCCCCCATGATGTTAATGGTATCAAATATTTTGGAAGGAGCTCAAGTGTTTGTTTGGTTTTTATCGACTCTCATTGAGAGACAATGAAAAAGACATTGACCAAGCCTTTTTTTTTTTTGGCACAACATCCTCTTCTTATATATTGTTGTGAGACATGATGGGAAGGGTGATCTAGTTGGTGGGACGTGATGGGAAGGGCCAAGGTTTGAGAGTGTGTGTGTTTGTATGTGTGTGTGGTGTGTGTGTCTGTGTTTGCATGTGTGTGGTGTGTGTATTTGCATGCGTGTGTGGTGTGTGTGGTGGTGTGTTTTGTGTGTTTGCATGCATGTGTGGTGTGTGTGTGTGTTGCATGCGTGTGTGTGCAGTGTGTGGTGTGTGTTTGCATGCGTGTGTGTGCATGTGTGTGTGTGTGTGTGTTTGCATGCGTGTGTGTGCATGTGTGTGTGTGTGTGTGTTTGCATGCGTGTGTGGTGTGTGTGTGTGTGTGTTTGCATGAGTCTGTGGTGTGTGTGTGTGTTTGCATGCGTGTGTGTGCATGTGTGTGTTTGCATGCGTGTGTGGTGTGTGTGGTGTGTGTGTGTGTGCGTTTGCATGAGTCTGTGGTGTGTGTGTGTGTCTGTGTTTGCATGCGTGTGTAGTGTGTGTGTTTGCATGCGTGTGTAGTGTGTGTGTTTGCATGCATGTGTAGGGGTGGGTGTTTGTGTTCCTCTTCTCAACTATATAGACATTAGGAACAGGCTGATATAGATAAATAGATAGCTTTGAGCAAACAGAGATAGATAGATAGATAGATAGATAGATATGAGCAAATTCAGATAGATAGATAGATAGATAGATAGATATGAGCAAATTCAGATAGATAGATTGATTGATAGATAGATATGAGCAAATTCAGATAGATAGATTGATTGATAGATAGATATGAGCAAATTCAGATAGATAGATTGATTGATAGATAGATATGAGCAAATTCAGATAGATAGATTGATAGATAGATAGATATGAGCAAATTCAGATAGATAGATTGATTGATAGATAGATATGAGCAAATTCAGAGAGATAGACAGATATGAGCAAATTCAGAGAGATAGATAGATATGAGCAAATTCAGAGAGATAGATAGATAGATAGATAGATAGATATGAGAAAATTCAGATAGATAGATAGATAGAGATAGATAGATATAAGCAAATTCAGATAGATAGATAGATAGATTGATAGATAGATATAAGCAAATTCAGATAGATAGATAGATAGATTGATAGATAGATATAAGCAAATTCAGATAGATAGATAGATATGAGCAAATTAAGTCTGAGGAATCGCAAAGTTCTTGGTTCGATACTGGTCCTAACCAACTCAGTGCATGAGTAGCGGAGATTTGGTAATCTTATCTGTGCGGTAAAATGGAGAACTGACTGTAGAAATGGCGCTCCACCACATCAAAAACAATCTCCCTGGTTTAACGCTAGCGAAAAGAGGATAGACTCCCTCGCTTGTATTTTAAGATGGCCTTGGAAGGGCGGTCCAGTTTATATTGCATGATTATTTACATTGCTGTACTGTATCGATATGTTCAAGAAGTGGCTCAAAGAACAGTCAACAGAATTTTATGTGGCAGGGTTACATGCTCTCATTCAAAGGTGGAACATTGCTATTGAGGGAAACAGTGACTATGTGGAGAAGAAAGGATGTGATCCACAGAGGACCAACTTCATTTTGATGTATGATACATGTTCCTGTGTTGGTAATTATACCTGTCCTAAACAAAATGGCATTACGTTTTGAACCACCCTCGTATACATATATATACATGTTATAGGAAGCGCGTGGTGTAATGGTTAAAGTCATGGGAAATGGACTCGTCGCCCCGAGTTCAAATCCTGGACGTGGTAATTGCATTTCACTTAGCGCTAATACTCTTGGGAAAGGTATGAATCCTACTGTCCCTCCAGCTATGGGTAAATAGCAGGGCAGACTGGGTTCTTTAACCATGGCTAGGTAACCAGTCTAGGAGAAGGAAAACTCTGAATTCAGAACCTGTTAAACTCCGCTTAAGAAATTGACCTTGTGTCGTATCCTGCTCGTGCGGAGGAGTTGGTTATTTTTATATATATATATATATATATATATATATATATACACACACATGTGAAGAGAAAAATGGAAGTGAATCCGACGGTATGTAATATAGTGAAAAATTTGAAAAAACACAGGTTCAAATAAAATGAGTGATATTTATTCAGGCAACACTGCAGTGTTTCAATCTGTTTAGTAGATCTTCTTCAGGGCTTTTGTTGATATAAGGAAAAGAAAAAAATTATCACAGAATAATAAGGAGACTGTGAGAGTCTTTGTTGATCAGTTTGTTTAAAAATGTTTTGAATGGAAAATTAGCTCTTAGAATTGTTCGAAATTTATGAAACGCTGGGATAAACGGTTTTGAAAGATGACATTGAACATTCTCTTACGTTGTGTGTGTGTGAGAAAGAAAGGGAGAGAGGGAGGGGGAGACATATACATATATATATATGCATATATATACAATTTTATTTGTGATTCTTTCAAGTTTTCTGGCCAACTTTTTAATATTTGGGTGGAATTTGTAGATTAGTCCACCAAAGTTCATGTCCTGAGTACTTTCGGCACTTCGAAGTGCCATCATCGGGGGTGATGTGTTCCAGTTTTTCAAATTATATTAATGGATGTGGAGGCTGGAAGGAGAAGAATTGATGGGAAAGGTGCTATAGGCATTTAAATGTGTGTACTGCATTGGAAATTAATTTTGTTTAAGGATGGTTTGTATTGTTTTATGTATAAAGCTTCTAGTATTTGGAGTTTTTGTTTATTTTTTTCTTTGTGCAGAATGTGTGTATTTTCCGTTAGAATATTTCAGTAATTAGAGTGGAGGCATGAATGTAATTTTGGTGTTGTGAAATGGAGCTATCATCTGTCAAATGGAGAGTTAGACGATGTGACAATGTCGTTGAGGTAGAACCGATGTAGGTATTTTCATTTTCTGGGAGACTGCAATCGCTTTTAGTAGGTTCGTCTGACTCATTAGATTTATCTTTATATATATATATATATATATATATATATATATATATGCATATATATACATACACATAAATAAAGATAGATAAGCATAGACTGAAGGATATAAGACTGTGTTATTTACAGGTATGAGTTCTCTAAATTACCATAAAATATATATACCTATATATGTATTTATCATTCTGCTTTAATTCCGCTTTTAACAAGTACATGCTGACAGCTGAGAGTTTAGGGAATTGGACATGAAAAATCATTTAGGTTGTGCTAAGTCTAGCTACACTGAGGAGATGTGATACCTCGAAACACAGTGTAGCATTCCCAGTTGATTTTTTTTATTTGAGGTTATTGTTGTTTAATCACATTAGTTATATAGAGCTGTGTAAATGGAGTTCAGAACCGTTTGAATTATGCAAATATCCTCAGTGGTTCAAAAGTTATGAGAATTTAAAACACCGAAATTGGGGGTACAAATGTGGACATGATTTTGTTTTGCTCCTGGCTGGAGGTAGTGTGCTAAGTCTAGCTACACTGAGGAGACGTGATACCTCGAAACACAGTGTCTTTGGGTGACTAAGAATATATATATTTAAACAAACAAAAACCTTGAAATTCTTCCATTTTTTTGTTTTGTTATCTGTTGCATACCAAAACGACAAATAATCCGACTTGGTATTTGAACTAAAAAAAAAAGCAACAACATTTCTGACTGTCTGTCTCTCCCTTTCTCATCCATTGTTAACATCAACAATAAAACTACGCAGGAACTTTACTAATGTGACAATCAACAGTATAAACAAAAAAATATTGATGTAAACAGAACTGCGGAGTAGGAACACAAAGCATTTATCTTCAACAACCCAGTTATTTTTGGCACCCCCGACTCCGATCCCTCTATTCTTGGCACCGACAACTCAGACCCCTCCATTTTTGCACCCCCTACTCTGGCCTCTCTATTTTTTGTACCCCAACCACTCCATTTTTTGGCACCTCCGACAACGACCACTCCATTTTTTAGCACCCCCCCCGACTCTGGAACCCTCCATTTTTTGGCACCCTCGACTCTGGACCCCTCCATTTTTTGGCATCGACAACTCATCTTTATGTAATTAAGTGATTATGGCCTACAAATAAATATAAAACCACAATTTTTTATAATCACTTTATAAGGAGTGTGCACTGTATAACATTATAAACAGGGCCATATAATGTGTAAATTCAACTGGAGTCTGAAACCCTCCATTTTTTGGCATCTCCGAATTTGGAACCCCCCATTTTCTGGCACCCCCGACTCTGGAAACCCCCATTTTTTGGCCCCCATTTCTGGCACCCCCCAACTCTGGAGACCCCATTTACTGGCACCCCGACTCTGGAAACCCCCATTTTTTGGCACCCCCGACTCTGGAACCCCCATTTTTTGGCACCCCCGACTCTGAACCCTCATTTTTCTGGAACCCTCCATTTTTGGCACCCCCAACTCTGACCCCTCTATATTTGGCATCGACAACTCATCTTTATGTAATTAAGTGATTATGGCCTACAAATAAATATAAAACCACAATTTTTTATAATCACTTTATAAGGAGTGTGCACTGTATAACATTATAAACGAAAACAGGGCCATATAAAGTGTAAATTCAACTGGAGTGAGTCAGTATAGTTTTACAGACTCCAACTCCAGTGACACCTCAATTGCTTCTGACTCCCAACTCCACAGCCCAGTTAGCCACTACACGACCAGGGCTGTGAAGTTGGAATTCAAAACCTTCGACCCCTCTACTTTAGGGACTCCAACTTCATTTTATGTTGACTGACTCAGAGTCAGACACCAGTTGAATTTACACTTTATATGTCCCTAGGTTAGTCAGTAAAGTTATGCAGTGTTGTAGGCTCATAATCACTTGTATATTATTACTGTACACTATTCATGTTTCTGACATTAGTACATTATTCTATGTTATATCTATCTCTATACATGAGACTTTGAGGAGTTGTGGTGAACCTGAGTACTGTACACATACATGTATATTATTACTGTATGCTATTCATGTTACTGACACTAATACATTGTTCTATGTATTATACATGAGACTTTGATGAGTTGTGGTGAACCTGAGCACTTTACACATACATGTATATTATTACTGTATGCTATTCATGTTCATGACACTAATACATTATTCTATGTACTAGACATGAGACTTTGAAGAGTTGTGGTGCACCTGAGCACTGTACACATACATGTATATTATTACTGTGCACTATTCATGTTCCTGACACTAATACATTATCCTATGTACTATACATGAAACTTTGATGAGTTGTAGTGCACCTGAGCACTGTATGAAATAAATTTCATTTTTTTTTTAATATTCATGTATTTCTAAATTTTCGGAAGAAAAAAGAAAGACACTGGAATGCAAGGATATGATTTTACTGCATCCTTTTAGATTTTTGTGCATCAGGGATGCAAGATGCGTACCTATGAGCATCTCTTATATATATATATAAAAAGGTATAAAAACACACAATGCTGTTAAAATGAAAATATTTTATATCATATTCACAGCTAATATTGAACAATATTTCGATTTATAAAAATCATCATCAGAGTTTGTTTTTAATCCAGACTCATCGAGAGAAGCAGAAAATAATTTAAATTCAAAACAGAAGCATTGTTGTTCCAAAAAGCGTACAAGCCATGCGATCGTTTTGTCATTAGCACATCCGCTACGCATTTCTCTCCCTCCAGCTATGGGTAAAATAGTATGGCAGACTGGGCTCTTTAAACCTGGATAGGTAACCAGTCTAAGAGAAAGAAAACTCTAAATTTGAAAAACCTGAGGTCTGTAGTTGATTAGGTTTGTGGCATTCCTTGTGCACCAATTCTTTCATATTGACTGTGCCAAAAAGTGTGGATGGTCCAAACACAAGCCTTCACCACTATAAACAAAACACTGTGTAGGTGGTTCACTGGATGAACACTTATGCGTCAAAATTGACAAGAGAGTCTATTTATATACATATAACATGCTTTTTTTAAAAATATTGCTAATGAATATTCTATTATCAATCCAGATAAAAGAAAGAAAAGAATAAAAGACTGCAATTGCAGAGATTCAAAAACTAAAAACAATGGTATGGAATGTTTGATTCTATGTTTTTGGCCTTTGTATATAACCTCAAAAATAAATTCTATGATTTTTTGGTTTGTTTTGGTTTGTTTTACGGCATATCAACCTCAGTGGGTCATTTAATGCCGATAAAGTTTTGAAATAAATCAATTCTTAATGGATAATTTCTTTATTGATATTTTTTTAGTAGAAATCTGTATTCATGATTCTTTTACTAAAAAGCTCTCGCATCAAAATTTATAAAAATCTTCTGATATAATTATTCAGACTCATTTTTATAGAAAAAAAATAAAAATTGTTTTTTGTCAATGAAAATTTCATTAAAATGGATAATTCCCTGACTTTTTGGTAATTATTTTCAATAAGGCAGGTGAAATTTATTTTGTAAAATACGTCTGCATTCTGTAAAGTCAAAATTGGCAGATCCTCTATACTATAGAGTCTATAGTATAGAAGATAGCGTAAATATCTAATTAAATCAGAAAGTTTTGAAATAAAATAACTGGTGCATTATAAAATTCATTCATTGATAAATCAATACTGAACATTTCATTAAAATCGGATAATTCCTGGATTTTTGGTATTTTTTTTTCAATCAAGAGTGTTAAATTTATTTTGTAAACACGGATTTGACGGCAATTCCGGCAGCCATATAAAGTCAGATTTTATCAAAATTGACCCCAAAAAATCGTTTTAAATGTATTAAAAATAAATTACACGTGTAATAATATTTTGCTTTTTTTTTTTTTTTTTTTACTGATGTTACTTCTTTTTTTGTTTTTTTTTACTGATGTTACTCTTTTTTGTTTTTTTTTACTGATGTTACTTCTTTTTTTGTTTTTTTTTTTTTTTTACTGATGTTACACTTCTTTTTTTTGTTTTTTTTACTGATGTTACTTCTTTTTTTTTTTTTTACTGATGTTACTTTTTTTTTGTTTTTTACTGATGTTACTTCTTTTTTTTTTTTTTTTTACTGATGTTACTGTTTTTTTTACTGATGTTACTTCTTTTTTTTTTTTTTTTTTACTGATGTTACTATTTTTTGACTTAGACAAAAAAATTGCCCTTAAATAATCGATTTAATTAATTTTAATTCGTTTTTAAAATGAAAAGCAGACGAAAAAATGGGTACCCCTACTCTATACTATATTATTGTATGGTGTAAAAAATGTATAACAGAATTCAAAGATGGGTACGAATAGTCAACATATAAAAAAATTTTTTTTTTTTTTTGAGAGTGGGAGTATTACTAGGGTATAGAAATAAAGAAATGCATTTTTTTTCAAACGTTCCATAGATTAAATTATGGTGCTCTATCGGGTTAATAATGGTCCCAACAAAGCTAAAGCTGTTAGCATATTGGGACATGTTCCCCTTCTCCCCCAAAAAATGAATGAAAGAAAGAAAGAAAAAAGGGGAACCGTGCTTCCTGTGAGTCGGAGGTGGGGACGTAAAAGTTCTTGACTAAAAGAAAGAAAAGAAAAGGGATCGTAACATGACTACAGACGGATTAGTCACATAATTTATTATTGTTAATTATTATAGCTAGTGTTCCTGACGGGGTTCAGTACATATACCACTATAGGGGGGGGGGTAGAACAATAACATATTCTCTGCAATTCATGGGTGAGAGACTACTGTACTTTCTCGCATTATTCATGTAAATGTGATGTAGTTAAAAGTACATTATAACCCGTTTGGCCACTCGTACATGTAAAATGTGGCTAGCATTTTAAAATCAGATATCATAATTTTACTCTAATAAAATTTTACTCTAATAAAATTTTATAAGAACACAAATGAATTATTAATGTGTATTTAAGGGTGTATTTATGAGATGAGCCTTTTTATGATGACTTATTTCAAGGTAATTAATGTGTTTTTACAAGTAATTAACTTATTTTCAAATAATGCGCAAGTACAATTTTATAGTAAAAATTTAGATCCTTAAAGTGACAATTTATCATTAAAATAATAAATAT
>CM042176.1:18226503-18236503 GCA_023376005.1 Doryteuthis pealeii | reverse complement strand
TGTGTGTGTGTGTGTGTGAGAGTGCAGAAATAAAGGAAGTTTTCTTAAGTGGTTCCGTACAAGTCAAGGGTTCCGTATTTTTTACTAAATAAGAAATATTATATAATATTTTCTTTTATTTAGTAAAAATACAGAACCCTTGATTTCCCACCATACTTTCTGAAACCATATATTTTCAAAATATACAATATATATGATTTGAGGGACTTAAATATAATTAAAAAAAATAAAAAAATACTAAAATTAAGTAAATGAAAATCTTGTTATTTGGATAGTAAATAAACATAGAATATAAAATAAACCACTTAAGAAAACTTCATTTATTTCTGCAGATGTGTGAGTTGCTAATAGTGCCTAAAACAGGGGGTTAATAATTTGGCTAGAGATTAACCTTTCTTTTAGGTAACTATTAGGATCTCACACATAAAAAAACTCAATTGATTTACTCAACTGAGCAATTCCTGTAAGAATAAAAGGATGTTTTTCTTAAGTGATCTATTCCAATAAAACCATTTAAGGGTTCCGTATTTTTTTATTAAAGAAGAGAAAATAACCTTTAATGCTCGTATTGGAATATTTTTCAAAATATATATGGAAAAAAAAAACAGTAGAATCAGAATATTAAACAAAAAAAAATAAAAGGGGGGCACTTAGCGAATGAAGAGTACCTAGCTCTCCAAAAACTGCGAAAACGAAATTATGAGAACTAAAAGCAAAGGAAAAAGGGTAAACTGTGAATCCAGGGGTGTAAATTTTTACCATAGTGTACTGGAGAGATGTTAGTGGAATATGAAATGAAGTCGATATTTTTAATTCTCAATTAATCCTTTCAGTAAAAATCGAACTCTAAGGAAAACATAACTTAATACGTTAATTCATTTATAAGTTAAAAAAAAAAAAAAAATAGCATTAATTGATGTTGTATAGATTTAAAGTTGTTGCCTAGTGATTTAGTTATACACTTTCTTGACCCCAGAACTGCATAAGTGAACTGTTTTAAGTTTTTATTTTTATTAAAAAATGTTTTTTTTTATTGTTACTCTGAAATAGAAATATCGTTAAATACTCGGCAAAATTAGCTACGAATAGTAATTTTCAGTTAATTTCAGTATAGGACTTGATAAGTTTATAATCTCAATTCCCTTAAAATAACAACGCTGAGGTCAATCCATATTCCACTAACATCTGTCCAGTAGCCTATGCTAAAAATTTACGCCACTGAATTCACAGTCTACCAGAAAGAGTTTTAAAAAGAGAAACTGAATGTAAATGTAATATTATTACCAACCTGCTAAAACACTTAGGGAGTGGAGGGAGTCCTTGTATAGAGACCATTGTAGTATATCTATAATTGCTGTTCCACTCCATCAGTGTTCTTCTTTAAACGTAAATGAAAACATTCCAATTTTCAAGGCATGATATTAAATATTTCCTCCTATTTAACAACAGCAGCTACAAAAAATCCTATAGGATCCGGTTTGAAAAATTAAAAAATATATATATATATATATCCGAGAAAAAAAGATATATATGAGTGTAGTGTAAGGATAATTTGCTTCCTTACACACACAATCACGTGAAATAATACATACACACAAGAACAACAACAACCCGGTTTAGGTTTTTAGCAGGTGGGTCCGGATACGCTTCACTTCCGCTAGTTGACGTCAAAAATTCTTAATTGAAACTCCTTCTTCTTTTTCTTTTTCTTACTTCTCCCTTCTTCTTTCTTTTCTTCTTCTTCTTCTTTTGCCTGCTAACTCTATTTTCCCTTCGCTGAGAAGTCAGAGGTCAGAGTTGATGATTTAGCCAATCAGAAAACGGTATGATGACACGCCTTCAGCTGGGGGGCGAACAACACCGAGACACGTTTTACGTCTTAAAGAGATGAGATGATGACAGGGAGAGAAAGTGAGAAAACAAGATGAGATAGATAGATAGATAGATAGATAGATAGAGAGAGGGCATGAGAGAATAAGTGAGAGAGAGAAAGTAAAATCAAGAATTGTGAGAGGTTAGTGCGAGTAAGAGATGACAGGAGAGTAAGAGATGTAAGTGAGGTGAGAGAGAGAGAGAGAGAGAGAGAGAGAGAGAGAGAGAGAGAGAGAGAGAGAGAGAGAGAGATGACAGTAGGTAAAGTAAACATCTAATGTTTATTTCCACTCACTCGAGCGGACAAAGTAAAAATGTCCCGACCTCTTCGTTCCATTTAAAAACAAACTGCTTTATTTTTTTCTTTTAAATTATCTGACGTTTTATTAATTTTTTGTTCGATTCATTTTAATTGATTTTATAATTAATATTTTCAAAATTAAAATTTAAAAAAATTTGCATACCCAATATTGAATTATAAATTCAATAATAACTTTGTATGAATTTTTTGAAATTATTTTTATTTTCATTATTATTTATTACTAATTAATTTTTATTTTTGTTTTATTATTAATTTTTATTAATCATTTTTAATTTTTGTTTTTATCACGAATTAATTTCTATGTTTTATTATTAATTTTTATTTTTAATTAATATTATTAATATTTTTTAATATTGATTTTTTAAAATTATTATTATCATCATTATTATTATTATTATATAATTTTATCTTAATTTAATATTTAATTATTTATTATTATTATTATTATTATTATTATTATCATCATTATTATTATTACTACTAATTTCTATCTTAACTAATCATTATCATTATTTCATTATTATTAATTATTATTATAATCTTTTAAATAATTTTTTAATTATTATTATTATTAGTAGTAGTAGTATTATTATTCTTTAATCATTATTATTACTATTATTATCATTATTTTAATTATATATGTTATTATCATCATCATCATTATTATTAGCTTTTCACACCAGCGTTAGCTGATGGCCTTTCACTGGAGTTTGAGTCACAACAAGTCTCTCAGGTCTCCAGGACTCTCCTGAGTATTCCAGTTGTTTTCAACAATGCTGTTGTCTGGATGGTTTCAATTCTTCCTCTGATTTCCAGTTCTTCTAGTCTTTTTTCTAAGCTCATGGAGGCCCATTCCAAGTGCCCCAACTACTATAGGTATCACTTTCACCATCATATTTTGTTGAAATTATAAAGGGACATACTTCCGGTTTCACCGGTCAGCAGCAGCAGGCAGCTCCCTTATGGTCATGTGATGATGTTTATAAAAGCAGGCACACTGCTTCCCTCACCCCCTCTTTCATTCCTAACCCCTTGTGGGAAACAAGGTAGGTGCTAGCGTTCCTGTCAGCCTCATATAATAAGTTGGAAGATGTGTACATAAATTACTCCGACACAGAAATACGCTGAACAGATACATAAAAACATTATAAAGGAAGTAGAACTAAGTCCTCAGTTTCTGCAGGAATGTCACTTACTGATAGCTAGCTGAGGGACAAAGCCCCCCCACTCATGTGAAGTGGTTGCCGGTCCCAGATGGAGAGAGTTAGAATTTTCCTGGGCTCCCACTTAAATACTCTAGCCCTCTACTGGCGAAAACCTGGCAGCAAGGGAAGATAACACTTTGGACCCCACATCGATCCAAACATGGGTAGACAATCGTTACAGGGAATACATTCGGACTATTAGAATAATGAACCCTAGAAGTACTTCTTTGCTCACCGACCTCATGATGCTTGTGGACTTAGAGATTTTATCAAACACCCGAGACGGTCAATAGAAATGCCTGCTACACCTCACGTTAGGAATTAGAAAGACTTCGGCTATTTGATACAATAACTTCGGATATAGCTATCCCAAATAATCTTGAACACAAAGTCTAGTCTCAAAGACTATTCGGACCAAGTTACCTTTAAGCACCCCAGGGGTGACCTGGATTCAGAAGGACATGTTTCGCTTTGCACCGTTAACATCCGGTTGTTTGTTACCGGACGATTTTTAGACACATTTTTTAAATTATAATACTAACTGCTAACCCTAACCCTAACCCTAACAAACAACCGAATGTTGATGGTGCAAAATGAAACATGTCCTTCTGAATCCAGGTCGCCCCTTGGGTGCTTAAAGGTAACTTGGTCCGACTATTCTTCTAGTAGGATTAAACTCTTGCAAACTAACTAAAACTACCACAGTCACTGAACGACCCCTAAACAACCGATTTACCAGTAGTTATTTCCGACCTAAACAAACATTGAACTGAACTATGAACATTCACAACCCTCTTGTTGGTTTGGTTTGGTTTGTTTTACGGCATATCAACCTCGGTGGGTCATTTAATGCCGACAAAGTTGTGAAATAAATTCATTCTTAATGCATAATACAATTTTGTTTATAAACTCATGTTTTTCTATTCACCCATAGATGGGATCCTAACAAGTACTACCACTCCGTGTCAGAGTGGACCAGGGAGCAATGGTGATGAAGGGGTGCTCCACATTCCCCAAACCTCCAAAACAGTCACCGCCTTCTAGCACCCTGTTGTGATGTTAGTCCCAACAGTAAAAAGAAGTCAAGTCGAGATAGGGTAAAATAAGACAAGTGTATTTACAATAATGGTACATGTACGACTAGCTTGTCGTTAAGGGAACAGTGCTACCTTTCCACTCGGTGTCTCACTATTTATAGTGAGAACCGGTGCATGTTCTCCACTGTAGGAACGGCCGGTACAACACACCCATATGATAAAAAGGGGTTGCCATAAGGGCAATAGGGTTGGGAAACTTATATAGGTGCTAGGGCTTGACGTGACCAGCCGATTGATCGGAGGGGGCCTCTTCGACCGCCCGTCTAGCCCACCTCTTGTTGGACTAACATATTTGTATATATGTATTGTGTACATTTAACATTTATTAAACCCCTGTTTATCCAGTATGCTTTGTCCATCTCAATGGTTTGTGAGATGGCGGGCAGGTGGCCATACACCTGCTTTCTCACGGGGTGCTGTTTCCATGACTTGTTCAAGACTGCACGCAGCTCGCATCTAGCTCATAAGCGACGTTCTCCTGTGGTAGCCAACACATGGACATGCTAATGTGGGCTGCCCACCAAGGACCTACATTGACCAACTATGCGAGGATGCTGGATGCTGCACAGAGAACCTCCCTAGGACAATGAATGATAGGGAAGGTTGGCAAGAGATTGTCATGGATATCCATGTGCCAGTGTTCCTCTAGTTTTTTTTCTAAGCTTTTGGGGGGCTGTTCCAAGTGCCTCAAATACTACTGGTATCACTTTCACCTTCATATTCCACAGATTTTTCAATTCTCTAGCAAGGTCTAGGTATCTATCTATCTTTTCATTTTCTTTCATCTTCACACTGTGATCTGCTGGAACTACAAAATCTACCAGTTCACAAGTTCTCTTTTTTTTTTTTGTTAGTCAACACTAGGTCTGGTCTCCTGGCTGGGATTAGGGGATCTGTCTTTATTTCAAAGTCCCAGAGAATTTTATGCATTTCATTCTCAAGAACAGATTCTAGTTTATGCATATACCATTTTGTTGTATAGTCAAAATTCAGTTTTTTGCCTAATTCCCAGTGGATCACCTTCCCAACCCAGTCATGCCTAGCTTTGTATTCTCATTGTGCTATCAAAACATTAAAGTAAATGATTGGATATTTTCTGGACATAACTTGTATTGTTGCACTAGACACAGAAGATAAAAGCATTTACCCATAGCTGGAGGAGGAATAGTTGGATTCATTCCTTTCCCAAGGGTATTAGCGCTATGTGAAATTTAAATAGCCTTGTCCAGGATTTGAACTCGCATCAATGAGTCCATTTTCAACAATAACCATTACACCACACACCTCCATAGACATACCTTGTTTGTTTGCGCAAGACACCGAAGATAAAACCGCAAAACTTGTAAATACTTAATGGGATATTCATGATTAAATATCTCACGTTAGAAGGGGAACCCGAAACAAGACGAACCTGTTTAAAAGTTGACACAAAGAAAATGGTTTAAAGAAATTATTTCATATTTTTTATTCGTGTTTTTCTCGTTTCAAATAAAAACTAAATTTTTTTTCTTTCTTTTTCTTCAATAAAGTATCTTTGAGTTTATTCCGGTTTTTCATTGACTGAAATTATCCTGAGGGTGAGGGTGAGGGTTAGGGAGATGGTAAGTGCACATAAGAATTTGACATTAGAACATTCCTTTCTGTTTTTTGAAGTAGGATTAATGCTTTTGTGAACAGAACTTACTTTCATAAAGTGATTGTAAAGTAGATAGATAGATAGATAGATAGATAGACAGATATGAACAGACTGGGATAAATAATGAACATAGATAAACATGATCTGAGATAGATAGATAGATAGATATGAACAGAGATAGATAGATAGATAGATAGACATGAACAGAGATAGATAGATAGATAGATAGATAGATATGATAGATAGATAGATAGATAGATAGATAGATATGAACAGAGATAGATAGATAGATAGATGTGAACAGAGATAGATAGATAGATAGATAGATGAGATAGATAGATAGATAGAAACAGAGATATAGATAGATAGATAGATAGAGAGATAGATAGATAGAAACAGAGATAGAAGATAGATAGATAGAAACAGAGATAGAAGATAGAGAGAGAGATAGAAACAGAGATATAGAGATAGATAGATAGATAGATATAGATACATAGGAGATAGATAGAGATAGATAGAGAGATAGATAGATACATAGAGAGATAGATAGAAACAGAGATAGAACATAGAGAGATAGATAGATAGATAGAACAGAGATAGATAGATAGAGATAGATAGATAGATAGAGATAGAGATAGAGATAGATAGATAGATAGATAGAAACAGAGATAGATAGAAATAGAGATAGAAACAGATAGATAGATAGATAGAAACAGATAGATAATAGAAATAGAGATAGAAACAGAGATAGATAGATAGAAACATAGATAGATAGATAGATAGATAGAAACAGAGATAGATAGATAGACAGAAACAGAGATAGATAGATACATAGATAGATAGATAGAAACAGAGATAGATAGATAGATAGATACATAGAAACGGAGATAGATAGATAGATACATAGAAACAGAGATAGATAGATAGATAGATAGATATGATATGATCAGACTGAGATAGATGGATAGATATGAACAGAGATAGATGGATAGATAATTAGATAGGTGGATAGATAAATAAGTAAATATGAATAGACTGACGAGTAGACTGAGATAGGGAGCTGTTGGGAAAATCTGTTAGGCAAAGAGTTAAAAACTACTGACAAGGAAATTTTTGCCCAGTTTTTCCTGATCCTGTACATGAAAAGGCAGGTCATGTTTCTATGTAAGCAACACCTATCAAAACATTTTCAGCCAGACACTCATAATATCACCCATAAATAAGTTCACTATTCACATCTATATATTAATACTCTTGTACCTTAATCTTCCAACCGTTGACATCTTGCAACACCCTCTGGTTAAAAGTGAGACCATCCAAATCGTACAAAATGAAATGCAAAAATGTAAATCCAGATTATCTGGTGTTGCTTACTTGACGAATTCTTATTTCATATGAGTATCGTTACCTCAACTAAATAATGGACCATTCTGTTTTTATCATAAAGAAAGGAAAGAAAAAGGACATGATACACAGAAAAGATATACTAAAATAATATATATATAGAGATATAATTTATTTTTTATTTCATCTCTCTCTCTCTCTCTCTATATATATATATATGTGTGTGTGTATGTATCTATAGAATTTATTTTTTATTTCCTCTGTCTCTCTCTCATATATATATATATATATATATATATAGATAGATAGATAGATAGATAGATAGATAATGTTTTTTGAACATTATCTAAGAAGATCCATCACCTTTTGAACAACAAAAAATATTTTTCTCTTCTATATACCATATTGCCCTGAAGAAGGTTTTATATAAACTGAAACATTTAAACGTTGACATTAATAAATTCACCTTATTTGGAATAATTTGTTTTTTCATATTTCTATATATTGTCGGATTCATATCCATATTTTATCCCAATACACACACACACACACACACACACACATATATATATATAATATATATATATATATATATAGTAGGCAGGTGTTGTTAAATAACATGGAACATTTCTTCTGCATGATCTTCAGTTGTATCTTTTCCAGTCTTCTGGCTTTCTAAGGTCAGGATCGAGTTGATATAGGATTTTTCCTTTACTATCAACCTTAGCGCTGTTGACAGTTTCCTGCCTACAAAATAACTTGCTGCCAAAATACACAACATTTAAACTATATACATATCATTTATTTCGTATTTCATCTTATATATATATATATATATATATATATATATATATATACAAACATACATACATCACTTATCTTTTTATTTCACACACACACACACACACACACATATATAATAATTTATTTTCTTATTTCACACACACACACACATATATATATATAGTATATCAAGAAAGATTGAAAAAACACAGGTTTAAATGAGTTAAGTGGTGAGTTTATTGGCCAACGCAGCAGTGTTTCGATCTATTAATTAGATCATCTTCAGGGCATTTGTTGGTATATGGAAGGTAATAAGAAATTTTTATCACAGAATAACGAGAAAAGTGAGTGATAGTCCTTGTTTATCAGTCTGTTTAAAATTTGGAGTTTCAATTTGAACTTCAATCTTTCTTAATATACTACATACCGTTGGATTCACTTCCTTTTCTTCACACACACACACGCACATATATATATATATACATATCACTAATTTTTTTTATTTCAACTTTACATATATATAAAGTTGAAATAAAAAAAAATTAGTGATATATATATATGTGTGTGAAATAAAAAAATAAGTGATTATATATATATATATATATATATATATAGACTAGACAAAACGTGACCCGTTGGGTCACCCATTAAGCTCTCACTAGATAATTGGGATTAGGGAAAGAGTAGGTTCTGCCAAAATGTCATCTGCTATTCATTTAAAAACGAATTAAAATTAATTAAATTGACTATTTAAGGTTAAATTTTTGTCTAAGTCTAAAAGTTGTAACATAATGAGCATCAGTAAAATAAGGGAAATAATATTGTTCATGTAATTTATTTTTAATACATTTTAAACTATTATTTCAGGCAATTTTGCTCAAATATATCTTAAACATGACCACCAAAGAGGACGTCAAATCCGTATTTTATAAAATAAATTTAATCCCCCCCTCATTTGAAAATAAATTACCTAAAATCAAGGAAGTATCCGATTTTAATGAAATATTCAGTTTGATAAAATTCATTCATTGATAAATGAATGAATTTTATTCTATTTCAAAACTGATTTAATTAGGTATTTCTGCTATGGTAAATTAATAATATAAAATTCATTTAAAATATGAAGCGTCTAATTTTAAGTTTCAAATTTCATATTTTTACATTCTAAAGATTATCTTATTTAATAACTACTTTAGTTTATTATTGTTATCTTATATTTTTTGTAGAAAAACTCTATTGAAAATTTAGACCCCCATTTTAAACAGAACAAATATCGATGTATAATTTCTTTTATAAGATAATAGTCAATTAAATAATTATCAAAAAGAGTAAAAAAAAAAGTTCTCCAAAAATTATCTTTTTAGTTTTTATTTTAAATTTATTTTCCAATTTTCGGTACTTATTTTCTATCATGATATCTCCCTTAATTTTTTATTTATTTCTTCTATTTACAGCTTAAAAAAAAAAAAACAAAAAAAAAACTACACAAAAAAACATTAAAATCATTTTGTAAAATTTCTAAGAAATGGTTGACCTAGGTTTACCCAAAAATTCGGCTGCTACGAATTTTAAAAACGAATTAAAATTAATTAAAACGATTATTTAAGGTCAAATTTTTATCTAAGTCGAAAAGTAGTAATATAATGAGCATCAATAAATAAAAAAAAGCAAAATAATATTACACATGTAATTTATTTTTAATATGTTTAAAACGTTTTTTTTTGGTCAATTAACGATTGCG
>CM042176.1:18211503-18221503 GCA_023376005.1 Doryteuthis pealeii | reverse complement strand
TACTCCATCGTCTCTCATAGCAAACACAAGAGTTGGACAACGTGAGTAACACTAAAGTAACCCGAGTAACTCTAAAGTAACGTAACACTAAAGTAACATCAGTAACAGCAAAAGTAACGCAAGTAACACAAAAACACTAAAGTAGCCCAAGTAACACCAGTAACAGTAAAGTAACGCGAGTAACACAAAAACACTAAAGTAGCCCAAGTAACACTAGTAACAATAAAGTAACGCGAGTAACACAAAAACACTAAAGTAACCCAAGTAACATCAGTAACAGTAAAAAGTAACGCGAGTAACACAAAAACAAAGCATCTAAAAAAAAAAAAAGATGAAAAGCTAAATCAAAATAGTAGTACAGAATTGTTAGGTCTCAGACCTAAAAAAAACTAGAGTTACTCCCCTTGATCAGTAAGGGGCTGATGAGAACCTGTGAGTGGGGTTTCCACCATGACACTTTTGGACTGGGATTCGTACGGTCAGGACGCACGCACAACACAGTCAAGCTAATTAACTCACTTTTTCGGTAGAAGTGTAGTGAGCCGGAAGTTAATGCTCTGAAAGCAAAAATAAAATGACAAAAATAAACGCTTTGCACATGGTGATCGGCGCAGGATTAGAGAGAAAAATAGAAATATTAAAATTGATAATTTTCAACCAATCAGAGGCATTCGCGCTTAAAAAGAAGTTTAGCAAAAAGATCCTTTTTGGAGCCTATCTAGATCCTACATAAGAGAAGGTTTTCCCGAAGAAGAGCAGAGAAAGAACCAACGTGCCTGAATACTCCACGCTTCTCATTTTAAAGAAATATTTCCACAACTGCAGAAGGTATTATAAACTATATCTTTCTCTTTCTCTGTCTCTCTCTTTCTCTGTCTCTAAATAACTTGACTGCTGATTTGATTTTGAACAAAACCCTTCCTTTCTAAGTTGGACTCAACTCAACAATTCTTATTACCTTATTACATGAACATTTAAAAAAGCATTTTCTGCAGGACCTCGATCAGTATTCTTGATAATTGTAATCTTGTTTCAATACAAATATTACTTGTTCAATTTATGAGTTCTTTGTTTTTCTACTTTAATATATGTGACCTTATGGTGTGTTGAGTGTAATTACCCAAATATATATAACTCCCATCAACTCAACCACCATAAAGTAATATGTGTTTTAAAACAAATAGATTACAGTAGTCAAAAATACTGAGCTGCAGAATATGCTTTTTTTAATTTTTAAAAAATCTAAAAAAGCATTTCTGCAGGACTTCGATCAGTATTTTTGATTATTGTAATCTTTTGTTTCAATACACATTTTATTTGTTAAATGTATGAGTTCTTTGTTTTCCTGCCTTTATACATGTGTCCTTATGGTGTGATGAGTAAATTACCTAAATATATATAACTCCAAACTACTCACCCACCATAGAAGCGTTTATCTACCCTCTGTTAAATAAAAACTTGTTAGATTTCAACAACCTGGTCTCGCATTTTCATTCAGTGCTCTGTATTTTATCTGTATATAATATAATAATAATAATAATAATAATCATACTAAAGTTGGCGAAGTGAGTTATTGTCAGTATCAACTGCACAGCGAGGGAGTCTATCCCCTTTTCACAGCTCTCTACTTTACCGCACTGATCCAAGCTGTACTACTCATACTCTGAGTTGATGAAAAGTCGGTATCGAACCCGGGACCTTGTGCTTCCAAGGCCGATACTCTACCAACTAAGATAAACTGGCTTATAAAGTGACCTATTGTTGGTATGAACTGAACAGTGAGGGAGTCTATCTCCTTTTCACTCGCACTAGACCAGGAAGATTGTTTTTAGTTTCTGAGGTGGAGTGCCATATCTACCCTCAGTTTCCCACTTTACTACACAGATCCAAGCTGTGCTACTCATGCATTGAGTTGGCAAGGGCCGGTATCGACCTAGAACCTCCCGATTCCAAGGTGAATTCTCTACTGACTGAGCTAAACCAGTCCTTAAATACTAGTAAGTAAAAAAGTTGGCAAAGTGGCCTATTGTCAGTATCAGCTGAACAGTGAGGGAGTCTATCCTCTTTTCACTCGCACTAGATCAGGAAGATTGTTTTTGCATCTGAGGTGGGGTGCCACACCTACCATTAGCTCTGCAAGCAATGCTACTCAGCTAAACAGCAAGGGAGTCTATCCTTTTTCACTCATGCTAGACCAGAAAAAATTAAATTGGATTTAAAAAAAAAATGTTATTAATATGATTATTTTAATGTTGGTTGGAGTTTACGGCATGTCAACCCTTGTTGGGTTATTTTATGCAAAAGATCTTTATTCATTCTTGTTGGGTATTCAATATATTTGTCTCGGCTTGTAATTTACGATTCTGCGGTAAGAGTTACGTCCCTTAGACCAACTGTGTGTTTTTCCTAAATGGGACTAATGTGGATTAATTAAAGGGTAAGGTTCTGTGAAGGTTCCTGATTACGACAAGAAAGTTCCGAGTTCAAGGAGAAGGATCCGAAGTTCGAGGAGGGGGTTCTCCGAGTTCAAAGAAAAGGTTCCCGAGTCCAACAAGAAATACCTGAAGAAGGCCGGAAGGCATACCTGCCGAAATGTTGAAAGTTCCCGAGTTCGAAGAGAAGGTTCTGAAGTTTGAGGAGGGGGTTTTCCGAGTTCAAAGAGAAGGTTCCCGAATCCAACAAAAATACCTGAAGAAGGCCGGAGGACATATCGGCCGAAACGTTGTGTAGATAACAATAAAGATGAGGACAATAGTCCGAATGATCCAAATAATACAGGCGATGAAGTGGTACTCCATACTCCCCAGAGCTCCAGAATTGGAATGTCACCATTTGAGCGTCTAAAAATGAATGCACCCTTGTTGGTTGGGTAGATTTAACGGCATGTCAAACTTAGTTGGGTTATTTTATGCTGAAGACATTGTTTTATTCATTCTTGATGGTTAGTGAAAATTCTTTAAAAAACTCAGTTTTTTTTTTTAAACACATTTAAAAAAAATCATTTTCTTCTATTTAACCCATAGATGGAATTCTAACAGGTAGTACCACTCTGGGTCAGGGTGGACCTGGGAGTAATGTTGATGAAGGGGTACTCCACACTCTCCAATGCTCCACTAGGGATACTACCACTATATATATATTTTTTTGTTTTATTCATTCTTGATGGGAAACTCAAGTTTTTTTTAAACTCAATTTTTTAAACATTTTTTAGAACTTATTTTGTTCTTTTTAACCTATAGATGGGACCCTAACTGGTACTACCACTCTGGGTTAGGGTAGACCCGGGAGTAATGGCAATGAAAGGGTATTGCACACTGTTGTATACTGGCTTCGAACTCATGACACTAAATTCGTGTATGTTAGTAGCGGATATCGTCACTAACCCAAAAGCGATGTATGGTAGTAGTCGGCTACTGAACGTCAATAACAACAGATACGCGTATACAAAAGAGGACTCTTCTTTATTTTCTTCGGTGTGTGGTAGGTGAGGGGTGCAGAGCTTACAATGAGAATGCCGGTGGCTAGCCAAGAGTGCAATGTTCACAATGAGTGCCCGAGGGATGTTTTGTTGATGGGGGTCTGAAGTTAGCAGCTGCCGAATCTCAAATGCCGAACTCTCTGTCTAACCATCCTTTTTCAATCTTTTCCCAGCATGCTCTGGTCTATTCAAATTACACCGGAACTGTACTGCGTAACCTGCAATCCTAGATTTGTCACCAGTCAATAGGAAGTCCTTTGTCATCCTGCTATTGTTGTTTTTCCGGACAGTTCGTTTGACCCGGTCAGCAGTAAGCCTCCGATCTTGCTCACTCTTCCTCTTTGTTCGATCCAGACTTCTGTCTGGAACATCCTTTGTTTCCCACTTCCCTTGTCTTTTTGATTCAACCGGAAATTCCTATTTCCGTTTGTACAATATCCAACACACACTTCCCAGAGCTCTTGTAGTGGTATTACCACTATTTTATTTTCTTTTTGTTTTCTTTTATTCATATTTCATGGGTACTCAAGTTTTTTTAAAACTCAATTTTTTTAACATTTTTTAGAACTTATTTTGTTCTTTTTAACCTATAGATGGGACTTTAACAGGTACTACCACTCTGGGTCCGAGTGGACCTGGGAGTAATGGCAATGAAAGGGTACTGTAACATTCTAATAGCGATATATGTTGTATAGCGGGTCTTGTCAACATGCCTCCAAATTCACGACACTAAAAAGATATTTGGTACGCGGCGGTCGTCTTGTTGATAAAAATTCCCGACAAACCGTTTTGTGTTCATCACTTTTTTTTAAAAACCTTTACTCTCTCTTATTTCTTCTTCCTCTCTTTTCTATAGTAGCCCTCCCAAAACTCAGGACCTTCATCATCTCGTTACTGTACTCCACACTCCCCAGAGCTCCAGAATAGCTCAGTTGATATTACAGTAACCACCACCACCATCAACAACAACAAGAAATTAAAAAACAACAAAAAACAAAACAAAGAAATGTTGATGATGGGTTAGGGTGGACCTGGGAGTAATGGCGATGAAAGGGTACTGTAACATTCTAATAGCGATATATGTTGTATAGCGGGTCTTGTCAACATGCCTCCAAATTCACGACACTAAAAAGATATTTGGTACGCGGCAGTCGTCTTGTTGATAAAAAGGTGCAACGCAAGAAATAAATCGTCACAAGCTGCTTAGCTTTTATTTTCGGGCTCGTCTCGTGGGTAGTTTCGAAGAGGGGGAAAGGCAGAGGGAAAGAGAGAGAGAGAGAGAACACTGTTAAATTACTGTAATCCCACACTAGGGACCAGAGGCCCGTCCGTACCCTATGCCTCGGAAAGCAAAAAGAGGCCGCTATTCTTCTTCATCGTTCCTCGTGACCACATGACTTCCGGTTCCGGTCAACACCCGAAACTTTGGGTTGGCTTTCAATTCTCCATTCGGGGGTCACGCCCCGGTCAAATTCCTGACAAACCGTTTTGTGTTCATTACTTTTTTTTTTAAACCTTTACTCTCTCTTATTTCTTCTTCCTCTCTTTTCTATAGTAGTCCCCCTCCCAAAACTCAGGACCTTCATCATCTCGTTACAGTACTCCACACTCCCCAGAGCTCCAGAATAGCTCAGTTGATATTACAGTAACCACCACCACCATCAACAACAAGAAATTAAAAAACAACAAAAAACAAAACAAAGAAATGTTGATGATGGGTTAGGGTGGACCTGGGAGTAATGGTGATGAAAGGGTACTGCACACTCCCCAGAGCTCCAGAATAGCTCAGTTGATATTACAGTAACCACCACCACCATCAACAACAACAAGAAATTAAAAAAAAAACAACAAAAAAAAAAAAACAACAAACAAAAACAACAAAAAACAAAAACAAAAACAAAGAAATGTTGATGATGACTTGAGAAGATAATCAGAGTTTCTTGTTTGAAATGTCATATCAAATAAAAATAACAAAGATGAGGATATTCGTCATCAAGGAATTATCATCGTTATCATAAAACATCTTGTTCTTTCAACTTTGGTTGTAGATATTCCCTCTCGTCATTATCGTCATCTTCCTCATCGTAATCCGACATGTAGGAATGATTGAGTAAACTATTAGTTGTTGTCATCTCACTTTGTAAAATACTTCGATGGCCGCCGGAAGACCTCGGCTTCAAACAGTCCTTCCACCAACAATACGAACAGTAAAGACTGATTAAAATGCTAACACCAGCGATTATACTCATCAAGATGAAGCCATGGACGTAAAACCTGAAAGTAGAAAATTAAACAAACAGTTAAGAAAGGAGAAAAGATTTAGAAATACACATTAAAAACTATTAAAAAAACCCTGGGTAAATGGTAATATTAATGTTAAATTAAAAACAAAACTGTTTATGAAAATGCATTGAAAATGTTACCATAGGAATATATTTAAAATGTAATATTACCATCGGAATGTATTGAAAATGAGATTTTACCATCGGAATGTATTGAAAATGAGATTTTACCATAGGAATGCATTGAAAATGAGATTTTACCAAAGGATTGTATCAAAAATGTAATATTACCATCGGAATGTATTGAAAATGAGATTTTACCATAGCAATTTATTGAAAATGGAATATTACTTCAGTAAATTATTGAAAATGAGATTTTACGATAGGAATGTACTGAAAATGAGATTTTACGATAGGAATGTACTGAAAATGAGATTTTACGATAGGAATGTACTGAAAATGAGATTTTACCAAAATGAGATTTTACCATAGGAATGTACTGAAAATGAGATTTTACCATAGGAATGTACTGAAAATGTACCTGAAAATGAGATTTTACCATAGGAATGTAAAATGAGATTTTACCATAGGAATGTATTGAAAATGAGATTTTACCATAGGAATGTATTGAAATGAGATTTACCATAGGAATGTATTGAAAATGAGATTTTACCATAGGAATGTATTGAAAATGAGATTTACCATCAGAATGTATTGAAAATGAGATTTTACCATCAGAATGTATTGAAAATGAGATTTTACCATAGGAATGTATTGAAAATGTGATTTTACCATCAGAATGTATTGAAAATGTGATTTTACGATCAGAATGTATTGAAAATGAGATTTTACCATCAGAATGAAAATGAGATTTTACCATACCATAGGAATGTATTGAAAATGAGATTTTACCATAGGAATGTATTGAAAATGAGATTTTACCATAGGAATGAATTGAAAATGAGATTTTACCATAGGAATGAATTGAAAATGAGATTTTACCATAGGAATGAATTGAAAATGGAATATTACTGAAACAATGTATTGAGAATGAGATTTTACCACAGGAATGTATTAAAAATGGAATATTACCATAGGAATGTATTCAAAATGGAATATTACCATAGGAATGTATTCAAAATGGAATATTACCATAGCAATTTATTTAAAAGGAGATTTTACCATAGCAATTTATTTAAAAGGAGATTTTACCATAGCAATTTATTTAAAAGGACATTTTACCATCAGAATGTATTGAAGAAGAGATTTTACCATCAGAATGTATTGAAGAAGAGATTTTACCATCAGAATGTATTGAAGAAGAGATTTTACCATCAGAATGTATTGAAGAAGAGATTTTACCATCAGAATGTATTGAAGAGAAGATTTTACCATTAGAATGTATTGAAGAAGAGATTTTACCATCAGAATGTATTGAAGAAGAGATTTTATAACATACTGCAATGGGAATTTTACCATAAAAATACATTGAAAATGTGAGTTTACCATAGGAATATACTGAAAATAAGATGTTTCCATACCAATTTATTGAAAAAGAGATTTTACCATAGGAATATACTGAAAATGAGATTTTACCATAGGAATGTATTGAAAATGAGATTTTACCATAGGAATGTATTGAAAATGAGATTTTACCATAGCAATTTATTGAAAATGAGATTTTACCATAGCAATTTATTGAAAATGAGATTTTACCATAAAAAGGAGTTTTACCATAGGAATGAATTGAAAAGGAAATATTACCAAAGAAATGAATTAAAATAGGGTTTTACCAAGGTAATGAACTGAAAAGGTAATGTTACCATAGGTATTAGAAAAGCCATTTTACCTAAGGAATAAACAAATATGTTTATATTACTTCAAAATATGATTCTTCTAAATTACTTTATTCCAAAATTATTTGTATGATCTATTATTATTGAGATCTTTCAGACTATTGTCCTCATCTTTATTGTTATGCATAACATTTCAGCTGATATGTCCACTGGCTTTCTTCAGGTGTTTCTTGTCACACTCAAGAACCGGTAATCTAAACATTAGTTACACAAATGAGAGTAACCTCCCCTTGTTTGTTTTACTTTGAGGAAGCCAATGTTTTGGTCGGCCATTTTCATTTCATTGTAAATCTACACTGAAAAAACGAATTTGTTTGAATCAATACAACTATATGTTTTAACATGAAAATATCATATATATAAATGTGTTCTTAATTGTGCTTGCGCATTATTTGAAATGAATTCAATTGTTATTAAGAACACATTTTATGATATTTTCATGTTAAAACATGCAGTTGTATTGATTTGAACAAATTTGTGTTTTCAGTGTAGATTTACGGCGAAATTAAAATGGCCGACCAAAACATACGGTTTCCTCAAAATGAAACAAACAAGGGGAGGTTACTCTCAGTTATGTAACCAATGTTCAGATTACCCAAAAGCCTTCATGTTAGTATTGGGAGCCTTCTCATAACTTTGAAAAGAACCCTTTATTCAATCCATTGGGGTGTTGTATATTGTGGTACCGTCGTTTTTTGGGCAGTTAGTGTAGATTTTGAATTCAAGGTTATTGAAATTCAAAATCGGAGGCAGTTAGATGATCGGCATGAAATAACCTTTGGGTAACCTTCTTTCCGATTACACACTGGCTGTGGGAAAGAAGGCTCAGCTTAGCTTAGTTAGTTAAGTGGGAGACATAGTGTAGAGTTAGATTTTGAATTCAAGGTTGTTGAAATTCAGAATCGGAGGCAGTTAGATGATCGGCATGTAATAACCTTTGGGTAACCTTCTTTCCGATTACACACTGGCTGTGGGAAAGAAGGCTCAGTTTAGCTTAGTTAATCAAGCAGGAGACATAGTGTAGAGTTAGATTTTGAATTCAAGGTTGTTGAAATTCAGAATCGGAGGCAGGCAGATGATCAGCATGAAATAACCTTCGGGTAACCTTCTTTTCGGTGTGAAAGAAGGCTTAGCTTAGTTAGTTAAGTGGGAGATATAATGTAGAGTTAGATTTTGAATTCAAAGTTGTTGCATTTTTCAAATTAGGAGAGTCTTTTATTTTTTAATGGGGTTGCTAAGATTAGTGTGTTAGTTATTCAAGATGTTTAGTATATTGTTACCTATATTAAATACTATTTTACCAATGTTATTTTTTTTTTTTTATATACAGATCACTTTCATTCGCTTTCAAGAATTTGTAGGCGTTTCTTATTACTATTTTTATAGAGGATTTTTGTATTTACGGTTAGGATTTTTCTTATGTCGGAGAATGTGAATTTGTCTGTATGCTTTGCAATTAGATGTTGTTTTATGGCACTAGAATCAGAGAGATGGTATGCAAGATGACAGGAGTGTGTTGTGGTAGTGTGACCAATGTAGGTATTAATATTTGATTTGTTGAAGATGTGGACATCAGTTTGAAAAATCTAAATAATACTAATTATCAAGCCTCATCTTTAAAATTGTATATAACAGTAAAGATGAGGACAACAGTCTGAAAAATCTAAATAATACAAAATATCAAGCCCCAGCTCAAAAATTGTATATAACAATTAAGATGAGGACAACAGTCTGAAAAATCTAAATAATACAAAATATCAAACCCCAGGTCAAAAATTGTATATAACAATTAAGATGAGGACAACAGTCTGAAAAATCTAAATAATACAAAATATCAAACCCCAGATCAAAAATTGTATATAACAATTAAGATGAGGACAACAGTCTGAAAAATCCAAATAATACTAATTATCAAGCCCCAGGTCAAAAATTGTATATAACAATTAAGATGAGGACAACAGACCGAAAAATCTAAATAATACAAAATATCAAGCCTCATCTCAAAAATTCAGTCAATTAATGCTTGGTTTAGGTTTTGTTTGGTTTACAGCATATCAAACTCGGTGGGTCATTTAATGCCGACAAAGTTTTGAAATAAATTCATTCTCAATGGATAATCAAATTTTGTTCATAAACATGTTTTTTCTATTTAACCTATAGATGGGACCCTAACAGGTAATACCACTCTGGGTATTCAGATAAAAATTCAGACAAATAATCTATTATTTTACTAAGACAATTTTTTTTTACTGAGAATATATAAATTACCTATATTCATCCGATTTATCCACCACAAGATTTTCTGCTTTTATGATTTGCCTGGCCATGCATTTTCCAGCTGAAAAAAAAAAAAAAAAAAGAAAAAAAAAAAAAGAAAGAAAAAG
>CM042176.1:18201503-18204003 GCA_023376005.1 Doryteuthis pealeii | reverse complement strand
TAATCAATAGTAGTACAAATTATTAAAAAAAATATAAGTAAAAGAAAAACTTTATTGGTTTAAACTACTATTGAAGGGAGGCCATGCCTAATAGCGTGAAGCTAATCCCATGGACATGACCACCCTTGACTGCACCAAGTTCTAGAAGAAGTTTTGAAAACTCATACAAGTTAACTCTGAAAAATAAAAAAAAAGATGTAAGATTATCTGTTTGGTCAGACTCCTGTTTAGTATTATCTGCGTTAGAATAAGAATAAGAATAGAATAAGAAATTTATTAATCAATAGTAGTACAAATTATTAAAAAAAATATAAGTAAAAGAAAAACTTTATTGGTTTAAACTACTATTGAAGGGAGGCCATGCCTAATAGCGTGAAGCTAATCCCATGGACATGACCACCCTTGGACGCTCACAGGAAACAATACATGAAACACACAACGTAAACATATACATATATATCATGAGACAAATTAGCCGTGTGAGAATCTAAATGCAAATCTGTTGTTTATAAGAGGCAATAAAATGATTTTTCAAAAGTGTTTTAAGGACAAAATAATTAACTGAAACAAGCTTCATCTTTTCTTTATCAAAAAATAACGACTGAACAGTATTCCAAGAATTAATTGCATTAAAACGAATCGAATTATGCCCAAAACTAACAGTGTTGATGATAGGGAAATTAAGCAATTCAGACTATTGTCCCCATCTTCATTGTTATTTGTACAACGTTTCGGCTGATATGCCCTCCGGCCTTCCTCAGGTATTCCTTGTTGGACTTGGGAACATTCTTTTCACACTCGGGAACTTTCTTGTCGTAATCAGGAGCCAAATGAAGATGGGGACAATAGTCCGAATAATGCAGATAATACTAATCATCAAGCCTCATCTCAAAAATTCAGAGAAATAGTATCTTAACAATAAAGATGAGGACAATAGTCTGAACAATCCAAATAATACTAATTATCAAGCGTCATCTAAAAAATTCAGAGAAATAGTATCTTAACAATAAAGATGAGGACAATAGTCTGAATAATCCAAATAATACTAATTATCAAGCCTCATCTCAAAAATTCAGAGAAATAGTATCTTAACAATAAAGATGAGGACAATAGTCTGAATAATCCAAATAATACTAATTATCAAACCTCATCTCAAACATTCAGAGAAATAGACTCCTGTTTGCTTGTTTCTTTATTGATTTTAACGGCATATCAATCTGTCCGGGGTTATGTCATGCCTAACAGTTAGGAAGTAATACATATTGTGTATTTATATTTATACTTTTTAGTAATTGGTTTTAACAATGTGTTAGCCTTATTGGGGATTATGTTGTGTGGTATTGATTTGTTTCATGTCTATATTCTATGGTATAATTTTATTTCCCTCAAAAAGGACAGAATATCCTCCATGTTGACATTTTCAAACAGATCTTTCATATTGTTTGCTTTAAAATAACAGTTTCTGATCTGAGAAAAAAACCTGCATTCCATGAATAAGTGTTTGACATGTTTCACATTGTGGTTGTTGTTCTTGTTTGACTCCTGTCCTAACCTTAAAGTCATAATGGGTTTGGTTTGGTTTATTTTGTTTTACGGCATATCAAGCTCAGTGGGTCAAAATTTTGAAATAAATTCATTCTTAATGGATAATCAATTTTGTTTATAAACTGAGGTTTCTCTAATTAACCCATAGATGGGACCCTAACAGGTACTACCACTCTGGGTCAGAGTGGACCAGGGAGCAATGGTGATGAAAGGGTACTCCGCATTCCCCAACTAGCAAAACTGGAACTTCACCATCAGATAGGGTTTAACGTCATTCCCAGTACATGAAGACCTTCAGTCACCACCTTCTAGCACCCATATGATAAAAAGAGTTGGGGCTTGCCAATGGGGCAATCATATAGGTGCTAGGGCTTGACATGACCAGTCGATTGAACTGCCTGTCTAGCCCAAGTAAGAGCCAAAGTGGAGTGTTGCATATCATGGACTGCTCATCTGCCTGGGTTCCATCCTTAAGCATCACGGGTTGACACCCATGGTCAACAGGTGGCCATTAGGGGAGTCTTACCCCTCTGCAGAGGTGCAGTCTGTGTATGACAGGGCAGAAGTCATAATGGATTAGTCCATGTGTGAATCTGTTCACACTCCTGTCCTAACCTAAAAGTCATAATGGATTAGTCCATGTGTGAATCTGTTCACACTCCTGTCCTAACCTAAAAGTCATAATGGATTAGTCCATGTGAAATACATAAATAGAGCTCAGACAAAGAAAAATAATAGTGGATAACAATGAAGAACAGACTAAAATTGGACCACAGAAATTCTGACAATTTAAAAAGTGGATGGGACCATATGACCTTTAGGCACCCATTTTGCGATCTCAATTCATAAGGACATTTTTTTCATTTACACCGTCAAAATCCAGTTGTTTGTTAACAGACGATTTTTTAGAGTTTTTTTTTTTTAATTATGAAATTAACAGAACATCCGAATAACC
>CM042176.1:18162158-18201403 GCA_023376005.1 Doryteuthis pealeii | reverse complement strand
GGAGAGAATAAGTTAAAAGAATAAGTACAGCGTTATCCTTTTCTTGTTAATGATTTCATTTAAGATTCGAATCTGAAGAGATTTTTGTTTATATTCATTAAAAATGAACCAAACAGTTAGAAATCAATAATACTAAGCATATATTTTAATTAAATTACATTTTTAACATCATATGCACACATTAGCTCTTCCCCGTTCACCGGACTGCTAAACCGCTTTAATTTTGTTGTTATATCATCATATTAACAATTGCATGCTCTGTGAGCATGTAAACCTGCCCAACAGGGGCTGGGGTTCCATGGCGCTTCGCCCTGGATCTTTACCGCAGTTAATAGCGTCCAATCCCAGCGGGGCCCATCCCCCCAGCGCAACCACCTGCCCCCTCGATTTAAAGGGGCAGGGCTGGGTTTATTGCCCAGGTGCCCCTGAGGCCGCCCCCTTGAGGGGCGAATGCCGCACGGGATCGACGCACACTTCTTCTCCACCGCTGGCCACTCCATGACGCCTTCGCGCCTTGTGGGTCTGGTCCAATGGTAACGTTAATGGGATGTTGTGCCTGACCGTACAAGTGGGTACAACGGTAATTACTAATGTAGACTGGTCAACAACCGGGGTCCAGTGGCTTCGGCCGCCTGCGATCTTTACAAAGTTAATAGGCGTTGAATCCCAAGGGGGGTCATTCCGCCCAGGCAACAACCTGCCCCCGTCGATTTAAATGGGCAGGTTGGGTTTATTGCCGCAGTGCCTGAAAGGCGCCCCCCTTGAGGGGGAATGCCGAACGGGATCGACACAATTTTTCACCCTGCCACTCCATGAGCTTCGGCTTGTGGGTGGTCCCACGTTAATAGGCGACTTTTGTGCCTGACCCGTACAAGTGGGGTACGGCGGTAAATATCATGTAGATATGGTTAACAGTATTAATAATGTAAACACAATTTTATTAATAATTGAGGTTAAAATAAGAATAAATTTCATGGTGAATGTGACGTAATAAAAAAGGGAATTGTGACTTGAGTAGTGATCTAGTTTCGGTTTACAGACAGAAAAACACACAATCTCCATTATAATAAGAAATATATAGTTACATAAAACCATACAGCCGAGTTTGCTCTCCATTTTACCCTAGTTTTTTGTTGCTCTCTCTTCATTCCTTTTTAGCCGACACAACCAGTCTGGAGAAATATTGGTATTGGGTATTCAAAAAAAAAAAAAAAAAAGAAGGATTCTACAACAACAACAAAAAAAAATGGCTGACGATACAGTTTCCAAAATCGGCCCAATGCATTGTTTTTCTTTTAGAACTGGTTGCCTATCAAGGCTGTTGAGACCAGTATTAAAAAAAAAAACAGACACAATTCCCATTAAGTCAGAACCTCCAGCTGCCATGCTTGGCAGGCCCTTTATTTGGAATAGCCTGGTGTTTATAAATAAATAAATAATAAAATTTCAGATCAATTTGTCCCCAAATTGTTGTGGATGATTTGTTATATGAAATAAATAGTTTTGTTAGGGTAACATCTGTTCATTGTGGGGGGAAGGGCATGATAAAATACAAATAACAAAAGACAAAAAAACAAAAACAAAAAAAAAACAGCATCCTTTTTGTTTTCAATAAAATTTTCATTGTAATTGACTTTAATTAAAAACATAAATAGAAATATAAAATACAAGCAAGGGTTCCTGCATTGCCTGGGATAAAATCTACACATGTTTCCTGTAATTCGACAAACTATACTTGATACTCGACACACAAACACATACATGTTATATTATCAATGTACGCTATTACATGTTCTGACATTAGTAATCATTCTATGTAGCTATACATGAGACATTGATGGGTTGTGGTGCACCCTGAGCACTGTACACATGTAATATTATTAACTGTACACTATTCATGTTCCTGGCATTAGTATATTAATTCTATGTACTATACGTGAGACTTTGAATGCATTGTGGTGCTCCTGGAGCACTGTATCGCAATAAATTTAATTATTATTGTTTTTGAGCACTGTACACATGTATATTTATTACTGTATTGCTATTCAATGTTCCTGACACTAATAATTATTTTTTATGTACTAGACATGACACTTTATTGATGAGTTGTGGTGCACCTGAGCACTGAACGCAATGAAATTTAGTTATTATTGTTTATGAAGGTTTCACCACTGTCATAACGCGGTGGTTCGCTGGAGGCTGGGTAACAGCAAGTCTGCTTGAAGGCTCCAGGACTCTTCTGTATTCTAACTGATCCAACAGTACTGTTGTTTGGAGGATCTTGATTCTTCCTCTAATTTCCAATTCCACCCAATTCTTTTCCAGGGCTTTGGGGACCATTCATAGGGCACCAATTAAAAATTGGTACAACCTTCACATTCATGTTCCATAGTTTCCTCAGTACTCTGGCAAGGTCTAAGTATTTTAATTTATTACATTATTATAAACAATTCATGGGGTAGTAACCTAGTACAATGTTCAATAATACACAGTCTTGACTTGTTTTTGTTCTTTTTTTTTTTCTTTTTTTTTTTTTTTTCTCATTAGCCGGGCAAACTTGATAGAATAAATACAAATATGAACAGGAAATACTAAAAGACTGTATATTAGAGAAAGTCTAATGTGGTTGAAAGTATCTCAGTCAGGTAAGAGCTTTCGCTAGAACCACAAAGGTTCTAGTTCGATCCGGTCCTCGCCAACTCAGCGTATGAGTAGCACAAGGAATCTGTGCAGTAAAAGGAGCTGATGGTAGGTGGTGGCGCTTCCACTCAGATGCCTAAAAAAAAGTCTCCTTGGTCCTAGCGCTATTGAAAAGGAGGAATAGACTCCCATCGCTGACTGGGCTGATACCGACTTTTAGGTTCGCCCCGTCGACACTTTACTTTTTACTATAATACGTACTAGAAGCAGACCTACCAGGCATCGCCTGGGTAGGGGGTAAGCAAAAAATGTAGTCTCGCAGATCCATTATTACTGAATCCAAATTAGATCCTGCCAGTATGACCCATTAAAATCCTTATATAAAACGAAGACGCTTGCGTGATCCAGCAACTCTGAAAAAGAAATTAATGTCCGACTATTTAGATATATTAAATGCAAAAGAAATTCTATGCTGGCAATCCATTAAATTTTTTTTGTAATTTATCTTCACAAATATAATCACACCTCATTATTTTTGCTCAAAAACCAAGCCTTTTTGATTTTAATGTGTATATATATTTAACTTTGTTCGTTAATGTCCTCTGGCATACAGATATACACAACGCTTTATATATGTATAGATGTAATGAAGAGGAATGGAAGTGTTGAATGAGAATCTTACTGCTATAGAGTCATCCGGTTTTTTATTTATGGGTTCAGTGTCCGGCAACCGGTCGGAACGTGGTAGCTTGCTGTGTTATGTTTTCTTTGGTAGTTTAGTCCTGTGTTACGTATCCCGTAAGTGGTTCATGTGTGGTGTTTGTGTAGTTGAATTGAAAGATACGACGTTTTTGATCCCTCAGCAATTTAAATGTACTGAGACTGATGTATCATTTTGTGTCTTCGGGCATGACTTCTCCCTAGTGGTCAATGTTGGGGAGAACTTTCACTCCTACGTGGAGTCGGATGTTATGAGTTAGCATGTGACCGGCCCAAGACTCTGTCGATGAGTGTACGGGGATAGTAGCGAGTGATGAGCCCGATACTGCGATTGCTGTTTGTTTTCAGTCGTGTATTGTCGGGCCTTTGTATCAGATGGTCTGTCTCTTGATTGGTTGCAGATGTGTGGATCTGTATATCGTGAATCCTTAGGAGCTGAAGCGTCTGAGAATATTCATCAAATATGCAAGTGATTTGCAATGAAATAGCAATATCGAAAATGATTTTGGTACATTCCGATGGCGTACATGATTTTCCCAAGGAATTCTATGAGACCAATTGTTTGTTATTGGGTTGTTAAAGGTATATTTTCTAAGCTAATATCTGCGCTATTCAATTCTCTTGGTTGCTTTTATCATCTTATCTTAAACTTAGGCTTATATATTGTAAACTAGTTATTTAAGAAAGACTTAAATTATTTTTAGGAGGTTGATTTTAGAAGGCTATCACAATGGCATGGGTGTGAATAGATTAAAAATAATATAGCGGTACATAATGATGGCTTGTGTGTTAGAGTCTACTGTACTTTAATTATCTTGAATTTTCGAAAGGTGAATAGTATCTTGTTGTCAATAGGTCCTTTCCTGTAAGAATAATGCATATTATACTGTACTGCTCAGTTCTCAGTGATGCTTTTGTAAACGAGAGATGTATTGAGTGCCGGTTGAGTCGAATGTCAATGTATATGAAATAGCCGCTCGGAAGTTGAGATGCAGTCACCAACAGTTTTAGCATTTGTGTACAAGTTCAGGAGTCATGTTGGGCTAGTGGATGTGTGGTTATATTATTATTTGTTTCTTTACACTCTTGTCTCATGTGATAGCCTTCAAATCGCGCGTCGCTAACGCAATATGACTATACTCACAGATGGCTTCAAGTTCAAACTGTATAAACGTACTCCTTGAATTATTTATAGAATTTGGTCAATTGTCACATCTGCACGGGTGAAAATTTTGAGGCACCATATCCCAGATATAGCAATAAACCTATTGTAAAGATGACTCCCGTTAGGTGACACTGATATAGTTCTATACTTATGCTTGGAAGTATATTGAAGTAATTGGTTTGAACAACACACACAACAACGATTATGAGGCGACGTAGTGAGAATAACTATAGGTGGATGCAAGCCAATACAGTAGAGTAGAGTCTATGTCCTGATTTCCAGATAAATAGGCCGAACTTGTCTTGAGCAATCTGCTTCAGGTTGTGTCAGTTAGTTTGCTGTTATTGACAGAACAGAGTGTCTCAGACTGGACTCAGATGAAGGCACAACTAGGAGATTGTGGTGAAGCCAAGGCAGTTGATATCGTGAGTAGTCACTCGGAATGCAGTCGCAGTATGCAGATGTATCATTTTGGGTGCATTGCCATCCGCGTTGAGTACTGATTGCTCGTTTCTGCCAGTGAGTCTATTCGCAATTTGCAGCTAGAACTTGGTGACTAGTTGCAAGATCTGGGTATTGAGATTATGGCTGCTGTGTTGTTCCTTGTCGTGCCACACTATCGACAGTAATTGGAAAGGTATTGCTTGTCTACAATAATTATCATTATTTGTCTGAGTTTTTTAGATGTGAGGCAACAAGCAGCATACAGAGTGCACTGTCACAAGTCTAGTGCAGAATGGTAGACTCACTGAGACCAAGCAGCTAATCAGGACTCAAGGAATGGAATCACCCAAATGAATGAATGGAGTATTCCTGAGTGCTATAGATATCAACTGCTTGGTTCACCAATTCAGTTGTGCTTATTGAGTCAGTCGGTCTACTGTTGGTTTGAATAACAGCAACTAACTAAGCACAACTGAAGCAGTGTCCAAGACAGTTGGTATTTATGGAAATCAGGAATAGTCTATTCATGTATTTGGGTGATTCCATTCCTTGATTATTCTATAGTGCTCAGTTGTTGTTGTTGTTGTTGTTCAAACCATTACTTCAATATACTTCATGAATAGAAATGGACGAGGCATCTTTAAAAGGTTTATTGTATAGGGATTGGCCTCAAAATTTTACGGCATGTGGAATTGACCAAATTAAAATAATTAAGAGAGTTTTATAATTTGCTTGAAGCATTGTGTATATATTGGTTAGGAGGTTGATTTAGAAGGCTATCACAATGCAGGTGTAAAGAAAAAATAATAATACGGTAACAATGATGTTGTGTGTTTAACTGTATTTAATTCTTGAATTTTCGAGATAATATCTCTTTTTCAAAAGATCACTGGAACTGAAGCAGTCTAGTTATGGCATTTCTTTCGAAAGTGATCTTTTGAAAAAGAGATATTATCTTGAAAATTCAAGAATTAAATACAGGTTAACACACAACATCATTGTTACCGTATTATTATTTTTTCTTTACACCTGCATTGTGATAGCCTTCTAAATCAACCTCCTAAAATAATTAAGTTTTCTTAAATAACTAGTTTTACAATTATATAAGCTAAGTTTAGAAAGATGTAAACAAAAGAGAATTGAATAGATATTAGTTTAGAAATATTTTAACAACAATAAAAACAATGGTTTAAATTCCATGGGAAAATATGTACGCCATCGGAATGTACCAAAATCATTCGATATTGCATCATTGCAAATCACTTGATATTTGATGAATATTTTAGCTTAATGATCACGTAGACAATGACAAAAAGAAAATTATAAAAAGGCCCATAGAGCTGAAAAACAACAGACAGTGGGAGCTTCGCTCTTCCCGACTCGACAGAGTTTGGGCGAATGCCTTCTAACTCGACAGTAGGAGTGAAAGTTCTCCCCCAACATTGACACTATGGGGAGAAGTCACTGCCCGAAGACACAAAATGATACATCAGTCTCATACATTTAAATTGTGGGGATCAAAACTCGTATCTTCAATTCAACTACACAAACACCAAACAACAACGGTCCCTACAAAAAACTTCTTTATCATGTAATTCATCATTCAACACTTCCATTCTCTCTCATACATCTATACATATATAAAGGGCAGTTGTGTATATCTGTATGTCCAGAGGACAATTAACGACAAAGTAAATATATATACACATTAAATATCAAAAGGGCTTGGTTTTTGAGCAAAAATAATGAAGGTTTGATTTATATTTGTGAAGATAAATACAAATTTAAATTTAAATGATTGCAGCATAGAATTTCTTTTGCATTTAATATTCTAAATAGTCGACATTAATTTTTCTTTTCAGAGTTGCTGGATCAACGCAAGGTCTTCGTTTTATATAAGGATTTTAATGGGTCATACTGGCAGGATCTAATTTGGGATTCAGTAATAATGGATCTGCGAGACTACATTTTTTGCTACCCCCTACCCAGGCGATGCCGGGTAGCTGCTTCTAGTACGTATATAGTAAAAAGTAAAGTCGACGGGGCGACCTAAAGTCGGTATCAGCCAGTCAGCGAGGGAGTCTATCCTCCTTTCAATAGCGCTAGACCAAGGAGATTGTTTTTAGCATCTGAGGTGGAGCGCCACACCTACCATCAGCTCCTTTACTGCACAGATCCTTGTGCTACTCATACGCTGAGTTGGCGAGGACCGGTATCGAACTAGGAACCTTGTGGTTTCTAGCCGAAAGCTCTACCGACTGAGCTACTTTCAACCACATTAGGACTTTTCTCTATATACAGTCTTTTAGTATTTCCTGTCATATTTGTATTTATTCTATCAAGTTTGCCCGGCTATGAGAAAAAAAAAAAAAAAAAAAAAAAAAAAGAAAACAAGTCAAGACTGTGTATTTATGAACATTGTACTAGAGTTACTACCCCATGAATTGTTTATAATAATGATAATAAATAAATACTTAGACCTTGCCAGAGTACTGAGGAAACTATGGAACATGAATGTGAAGGTTGTACCAATTTTAATTGGTGCCCTATGAATGGTCCCCAAAGCCCTGGAAAAGAATTTGGGTGAATTGGAAATTAGAGGAAGAATCAAGATCCTCCAAACAACAGTACTGTTGGGATCAGTTAGAATACTCAGAAGAGTCCTGGAGCCTTCAAGAGACTTGCTGTTACCCAGCCTCCAGCGAACCACCGGTTATGACAGGTGTGAAACCTTCATAACAATAATAACTAAATTCATTGCGTTCAGTGCTCAGGTGCACCACAACTCATCAAAGTCTCATGTCTAGTACATAAAATAATGTATTAGTGTCAGGAACATGAATAGCATACAGTAATAATATACATGTGTACAGTGCTCAAAAACAATAATAATTAAATTTATTGCGTACAGTGCTCAGGAGCACCACAATGCATCAAAGTCTCACGTATAGTACATAGAATAATATACTAATGCCAGGAACATGAATAGTGTACAGTAATAATATACATGTGTACAGTGCTCAGGTGCACCACAACTCATCAATGTCTCATGTATAGTACATAGAATGATATACTAATGTCAGGAACATGAATAGCGTACATTGATAATATAACATGTATGTGTTTGTGTGTCGAGTATCAAGTATAGTTTTGTCGAATTACAGGAAACATGTAGATTTTATCCCAGGCAATGCCAGGAACCCTTGCTTGTATTTTATATTTCTATTTATGTTTTTATTAAAGTCAATTACAATGAAAATTTTATTGTAAAACAAAAAGGATGCTGTTTTTTTTGTTTTGTTTTTTTGTCTTTGTTATTTGTATTTTATCATGCCCTTCCCCCACATGAACAGATGTTACCCTAACAAAACTATTTATTCATATACAAATCATCCCACAACAATTTGGGGACTAAATTTGATCTGAAATTTTATTTATTTATTTATTTATAAACACCAGGCTATTCCAAATAAAGGCCTGCCAAGCATGCAGCTGGAGGTTCTGACTTAATGGGAATTGTGTCTTTTTTTTTTTATATACTGGTCTCAACAGCCTTGATAGGCAACCAGTCTAAAGAAAAACAATGCATTGGGCCGATTTTGGAACTGTATCGTCAGCCATTTTTTTTTGTTGTTGTTGTAGAATCCTTTCTTTTTTTTTTTTTTTTTTGAATACCCAATACCAATATTTCTCCAGACTGGTTGTGTCGGCTAAAAAGGAATGAAGAGAGGAGCAACAAAAACTAGTAAAATGGAGAGCAAACTCGGCTGTATGGTTTTATGTAACTATATATCTTATTATAATGGAGATTGTGTGTTTTTCTGTCTGTAACCGAAACTAGATCACTACTCAAGTCACAATTCCCTTAGTTATTGACGTCACATTCACCATGAATTTATCCTTATTTTAACCTCAATTATTAATAAAATTGTGTTACATTATTAATACTGTTAACCGTATCTACATGCTAACAACATGCAATTGTATTTACATATACAACAAAATAGCGGTTTACAGTGTGAACGGGAAGACTAATTTGCATATTGATGTTAAAAATGTAATTTTAATAAATATATGCTTAGTATTATTGATTTCTAACTGTTTGGTTTCATTTTAATGAATATAAACAAAAATCTCTTCAATGAATCTTAAATGAAATCCATTAACAAGAAAAGATAACTGTACTTTTATTCTTTACTTCCTATTTTAACTAAATACTTAAATTAGAAAAAATAACAATGAAAGACGAGAGTGATGGAAGAGTAAATTTCAGTTGTTTTTTTTCGATTATATCCCCCTCTGTTTCAAATCTTTTTATCTGCATTCTTATTTAGTTTCATTAGCGTTTCTAATTTAATACGATATTTTATTACATTAAAAATTAAATACTTGCACCCGGAGGGTGCATATATTTGCTAGTTAATATTAAGTAAGTAAAGTCGTCGGGGCATCCTAATGTTGGTATCAGCCAATCAGAGAGGGAGCCTATCCCCTATTCAATAGCGCTAGACCAAGGAGATTATTTTAGCACCTACCATCAGCTCCTCACTTTACCGCACAGATCCCTGTGCTACTTATACGTTGAGTTGGCGAGGGCCAGTATCGAACCAGAAACCTTGGGATTCCTAGCCGAATGCTCTACCGACTGAACTAAACCAGTCCTGTTTCTTAATTGTACAACCGTTATCATCTTGCAACACCCTCTGGTTAAAAATGAGACCATCCAAATTGGCAAGATGAAAGGCAAATTATATTGAAGAATCTTTTTTTTTTTTTTGTTGATGTGGAACACCACGCCTATCATCAGCTCTCCCCTTTACTGAACAAATCAGATTACTCAACCAAGAGGAAAGGCAGTTTATATCTATATTGGAGAATTTTTTTTTTTGATGTGGAATACCACACCTACCATCAGCTCCCAACTTTACCACCCAGATCAGATAACTCTGTTCTACTCATGTGCTGAGTTGGCAGTGGCCAGTATCAAACCTGGAACCTTGTGATTCCTAAGTGGTGCTCTTGCGTCACATCCTGTTGATGGTAAGAAGGGATTGGGTACATACATACTTTCAACAAAGGTTTCTTTTAAGTAGACGCTATTTCTACAGGTTGTTTTCTGATGTGGAATATCACACCTACCATCAGCTCCCAACTTTACCCCCTAGATCAGATTACTCTGTTCTACTCATGTGCTGAGTTCGCAGTGGCCGGTATCAAACCTGGAACCTTGTGATTCCTAAGTGGTGCTCTTGCGTCACATCCTCTTGATGGTAAGAAGAGGGATTGGGTACATACATACTTTCAACAAAGGTTTCTTTTAAGTAGACGCTATTTCTACAGGTTGTTCCGTCATGTACAGTTTATTCTGTCTATTGTGAATAAATAATTGCACTTTGTATTGTGTTTGGCTGATTGGTAGTTTGAGCCTCTTGACTATTTTCTTATTTTTGTGTATAAAAAAAAATGCAAAGTATTGTATTTGCCAACCTATATATGTGTTAATGGTAAAAAAAAAATCTGGGACATTACTAGAAGAAAGAAGAGATATATTCATACTTTATCCCAAGGGAATTTATGAATGAATATTAAGGAAATTTATGAATGAATATTAAGGAAATTTATGAATGAATATTAAGAAATGGTCCCCATTGGATAAAGGGTTCAGTTCAAAGTTCGGGAAAGCTCCCAATTACAACATGAAGGCCTCTGAGTTTGAAGAAAAGGTTCTTGAGTCCGACAAGAAATACCTGAACAAGGCTGGAGAGCATGTCAGCTTATTTTTGTGTATAAAAAAAAAAAGAAAAGTATTGTATTTGCCAACTTATATATGTTTTATATAATAATGATAATAATAATGAAATTTATTGTGTACAGTGCTCAGGTGCACCACAACTCATCAAAGTCTCATGTCAAGTACACAGAATAATGTATTAGTGTCAGGAACATGAACAGTTTACAGTAGTAATATGCATGTATGTGTACAGTGCTCAGGTGCACCACAACTCATCAAAGTCTCATGTCAAGTACACAGAATAATGTATTAGTGTCAGGAACATGAACAGTTTACAGTAGTAATATGCATGTATGTGTGCGCGTGTGTGCATATGTATGTGGAGAGTGGCATCAGGTATAGTGTCGGTGGACTACAGGAAGCATGGAGGCTTTGAAAGACTCAGTGCTTTGGCAGCCTACAACAGACGCGGGCAGTTTATTCCATGTCTCCGCAATTCTGAGCGTGAAAAAATGTTTCCCAAAGTCACGTGAGCAGTGCTGTTTTCTGACTTTGTAGGCATGCCCACGTGTGTTAGAAAGATGGAGATCAAAAAGGTGCTCAAGGTTGCTGTTGTTAAGATGATTAATGACCTTATGAGCGTTTACCAGGTCAGTTAAATGGTAAAAAAAAATCTGGGACATTACTAGAAGAAAGAGATATATTCATACTTTATCCCAAGGGAATTTATGAATGAATATCCCCATTAGATAAACGGTTCAGTTCAAAGTTCCGGGAAAGCTCCCAATTACAACATGAAGGCCTCTGAGTTTGAAGAGAAGGTTCTCAAGTCCGACAAGAAATACCCGAAGAAGGCTGGAGAGCACATCAGCTGAAACATTGTGTAGATAACAATAAAGATGAGGACAATAATCCAAATAATACAAATTATCAAGCCTCATCTGAAAAATTCAGAGTATTAAAAAGTATAGTATTTGCCAACCTATACGGGTTTTAATGGTAGAAATATCTGGGATATCTCCATCTTTCCAACACATGTGGGCATGCCTACAAAGACAGAAAACAGCACTGCTCACGTGACTTTCAGAAACATTTTTTCACGCTCAGAATTGCGGAGACATGGAATAAACTGCCCGTGTCTCTGTTGCAGGCTGCTGAAGCACTGAATCTTTCAAAGCCTCCATGCTTCCTGTAGTCTGCCGACACTATACCTGATGCCACTCTCAACATACACACGTGCACACATACATGCATATTACTACTGTAAACTGTTCATGTTTCTGACACTACTTTATTCTGTGTACTTGACATGAGACTTTGATGAGTTGTGGTGCACCTGAGCACTGTACACAAATTTCATTATTATTATATTGCTAGAGGGATGAAGAAATATATTCATGTTTTATCCCAAGTGAATTCATGAATGAAGATTAAGGAAGTGGTCCCCATTGACTACAGGCATGTTCATGACCAATAAGACCACTGTGATAACAAGCAGGCACAGTTGCAGTGGCTGCAGCTGAAGGTCAGGTCAGGTTGGTTGAATTTTATGGCATGCCAATTCTTTAGTGGTTATGGTATTTTATGCCAAAGATGTTTTTGTTTTATTCGTTCTTGTTCAGTATTCAATTAAAAAAAAAAAAACTCATTGTAGAATAAAAATCATACTCGTCTTTACAGGAAGGCTGACTAGCGTCCAGTCACCAGACAAAAAAAAAAAAAAAAAAAGAAGCATAACCGAACTGACCCAGCTTGCAACATAGCTGAATACTGGTCAATCAAAACAATTTTCTACACTCATTTTTTTTTATCTATTTAACCCATATATGGGACCCTAACAGGTACTACCACTCCTGGTCAGAGTGGACCTGGGAGCAATGGTGATGAAGGGGTGCTCTACATTCTCCAAACCTCCAAACTGGGAATCATGATCAAATAGAGTTTAATGTCATACCCAGGACACTAAAACCTTCATCCACCACATTCTAGCATATATATAATAAAAAGGATTGGAGCTTCACCATAAGAGCAATAGGGTTGGGACAATCATATAGGTGCTAGGGCTTGATGTGAATAGCGGATTGATTGGAGTAGGCCCCTCTGACCACCTGTCTAGTCCAAGAAAAGGCCAAAGTGGAGTATTGAATGTCACGGACTGCTCAGCCACCAGGTTTCCATCCTTAAGCATCATGGGTTGCCAAAAACAGCCAACAGGTGGCCCCATTAGTGGGGTCATACTCCTTTGCAAAAGTGTAGTCAGGGTAAGCTATAGTTGACGTTGACAGAGTGACCTATTGTTGGTATCAGCCAGACAGACCTACCATCATCTACCCATTTTACCGCACAGATCCCTGTGCTACTCATATGCTGAATTGGCAAGAGCTAGTATTGAACCTGGAACCTTGTGGTTCAGAGAGAGGTTAGGGAATCATGTTCATTGCATGTTCCTATTTATTCATTTCCAAGTTATAAAAAGAATTTATTGCAAAATAATCATGTAAAAAAAAAAAAAAAAAAAAAAAAAAAAAAAATCCCGAAAACAATCCCACTGGGGAATACAAAATTTCCGGATCACGGGTCTGGATTTGTCTTGGAATATTTTTAATTTGCTCACATATGAGAAAAAAGGTGGGGGTTGTTATACGGGCATTAGGGTTGGGACAATCATATAGGTTCTTGGAAGTGCGTGGTGTAATGGTTAAAGTCATGGGAAATAGACTTGTCGCCCCGAGTTCAAATCCTGAATGTGGTAATTGCATTTCACTTAGCGCTAATACCCTTGGGAAAGGTATGAATCCTACTCTCCCTCCAGCTATGGATAAATAGTAGGGCAGACTGGGCTCTTTAACCTTGGTTAGGCAACCGGTCTAGGAGAAGGGAAACTCTGAATTCAAACCTGTTGAACTCCGCTTAAGAAATTGACCTTGTGTCACATCCTGCTCGTGCGGAGGGGTTGGTAAATATATATATATATATATATATATATATAGGTGCTAGGGCTTGACATGACCAGCCGATTGATCAGTGTGGGAATCTCCCACGGCCTGTCTTGCCTAAGTAAGGGCTAATATAGAATGTTTTATATCGTCGTCTACTCAACCATAAGGGTTATATCTTTAAGCATTACGAGTAACCACTTATGGTCAATAGGTAGCCCCATTGAAGGTGGTGGTGGGGGGGTTTACCTTCCTGCAGAGGTGCAGTCGGTGATTTCTAAAGCCCCAGCCGACAGGGCTGATAATAGTTTTGTTGGTTATTTCCTAGTTGAGTAACATGATATTACAGGGTGACCCAGAAAAAACAGAACCCAAATTATTTATTTTCCCATTAAATTAACCCTAAACCCCAACCTAACCTCCCCTAGTTGAGTAACATGATATTACAGGGTGACCCAGAAAAAACAGAACCCAAATTATTTATTTTCCCATTAAATTAACCCTAAACCCCAACCCTAACCCTACCTCCCCTAGTTGAGTAACATAATATTACAGGGTGACCCAGAAAAAACAGAACCCAAATTATTTATTTTCCCATTAAATTAACCCTAAACCCCAACCCTAACCCCCCCCTAGTTGAGTAACATGATATTACAGGGTGACCCAGAAAAAACAGAACCCACAAATTTTGTAATAAAACTGTTAATTTTAATTTTAATTTTTTTTTAAAGTTTAAATCCAACAAGGGTTAGGGTTGGGGTTGGCAGGGTTAGTTTAATGGGAAAATAAATAAATAATTTGGGTTCTGTTTTTTTCTGGGTCACTCATGTTACTCAACTAGGAAATAACCGTTTTGTTTTATGGTATATAAACCATTTTAGAGTTATTTAATTCTGAATAATGTAATTTTGATATTCGGTTTTACATTTGTTTAACTCCAGTCGTGTTTTTAGGATAAATTTCAGAATATGTTTGAGAAATATATGAACCTGCTCATTCTCCAGCTGTGGGTTAAATAGTACATCAACAAGGATGATGTTGGAATTAAAATAACACGCAAAAGTTTATACAAGGTGTATCAAAAATATCGAGATTTTTTGTACTTTCTGACACCTTGTATTTTGAAAAATTTCAGAATAATATGATGTGTTGGGTTTACGCCTTCTAGGAGTAAAGTTGAAAAAATGTCACACACTGACATCAGCATTTATTATTAAAGATGATTAATTATTTATAAATGGTATGAAGTGTTGGGCTATGGCCTCTAGGAGTAATCTGATTAATTAATGTATTTTTTGAGACAAAGATCAATAAATATTTATACAAAAATCTGGAGGAATTGATACAATTCAAAGGTCATGTGACACAATGAGTTTGTTTATTTGTCACTCATTATTTGAAAAGACTTTTCTCGATATAGTCAAATGTTGGTTGGCCGATTGATTTATTTTAACAGCATATCAACCCGTCTGGGGTTAAGTCATGCCTAATGGTTGGGAAGTACTGTATTTGACGGCATATAAGACACCCCCCCCCATTTCAGCAGGTCAGATTCAGGAAAAAAAAGTTTCTAGTGTATAAGCATATACTGTTGAAAACAGTCTAGCTGTGCATTACACAAGCAGAAACATAGCTGTATAAAAGCAATTTGGCAGTACAGGCCAGCAATAAGCATACACAAGACATCGCAATAGCAGGAAATAATAATAATAATAATAAAATTAATAATAATAATAATAAAAATAAAACTTTATCTACGATGTATAATATGCAGGGCAATTTTTTAGCCAAAATTTTGGAAAAAAGTGTTCCTATATGCCATCAAATATGGTAATATATGTTATGTATTTAGCTTAGTCAGTAGAGCGTCTGAATAGGAACCACAAGGTTCTGGGTTCGATACCGGCCCTCGCCAACTCAGCGTATGAGTAGCACAGGGATCTGTGCGGTAAAGTGAGGAGCTCTTCCTCAGATGCCAAAACAATCTCCTTGGTCTAGCACTAGTGAAAAGGGAATAGACTCCCTCGCTGTCTGGCTGATACTAACTTTAGGCCACCCCGATGACTTATTTATATTCATACTTTTGTAGTAATTGGTTTTAACAATGTGTTAGCATCCTTGGGGATCATGTTGTATGGTATTGATTAGGTTCATGTCTATATTCTGTGGTATAATTTTATTTCCTTCAAAAAGGACAGAATGTTAACATTTTCAACTAGATCTTTCATATTGTTTGCATTAAAATAATGGTTTCTGATGTGAAAAAAAAACCTACATTCTATGAATACATGTCTACATTCTATGAATAAGTGTTTAACAGTCAAAGGTGTTTGACATATTTCACACTGTGGTTGTTGTTCTTGTTTGATTATATAGGAGTGTGTTAGTCTTGTATGACCAATGTGTAATTGAGATACAATGACTTGTACCTTTTTAGGCTTCCTTAAAGCTGGTCTCCAGTCTCTCAGAGTGGGTTTGATTAGGAAATGTTTATTGTGGGTGTTGTTATTCCAGTGTTGTTGCCATTTTATATGAAGGAATCTATTAATTTTAGGTTTCAAGTCAGTATATGGAATCTTGAACTTGGGGATCAAATCTAGAGCTGATTTAGCTGCAGAGTCAGCTCTTTCATTCCCCCTCACTCGATATAGTCAAAGCCCATTGTTTTATAGACTTTTCTTATTCCATGTTTTTATTACAACCTAGGGCCGGTTTAGCTCAGTCGGTAGAGTGTTAACCTAGGAATCTCGAGGTTCCTGGTTTGATACCAGCCCTCGCCAACTGTGTATCAGTAGCACAGGGATCTGTGCAGTAAAGTAAGGAGCTGATAGTAGGTGTGGTGCTCCACTCCAGACACAAAATACAATCTCCTTGGTCTAGCACTAGTGAAAAGGGGATAGACTCCTTCACTGTCTGACTGATACGGATTTTCAACAAATTGGGTATACCTAGATAGATTAATGTAAGTTATGCTTTCCTTAGAGTTTCATTTTTATTAAAAGTTGAGAAATGAAAAATATATACATTGGACTTCATTTCATATTCCACTAACATCTGTCCAGTAGACTATGGTAAAAAAAATTACACCCCTGAATTCAGTTTATTTCACTATATAGGGCTTGATAAGTTTATAATCTAAATTCCCTTAAAATAACAACGCTGAGGTAAAAAAAAAAAAAAAAGTGTATAACCGAATCACTACGCAACAACTTTAAATTTATACAACAACAATTAATGCTGTCCTTTAATTAAAAAACAAAACAAAACAACAACTTATAAATGAATTAACGTAGAAAGTTATTTTCCTTAAAGTTAAAAGATACATTGGATTTCATTTCATATTCCACTAATTTCTATCCAGTAGACTGTGGTAAAAATTTACGCCCCTGAATTCACAGTCTACCTTTAACTTAAAAGTAAGGAGCCTCATCAACCCGGAACCTCGATAAATAAATGTATTGGTATCTCTACAAAACCGGCAAATACACTAAGAAAGAAAGAAGAAACAGAAAGTAAAGAAAAAAAAAATAATGAAAATACGTCGACCATTGTGAAAACAGGTGTTGTTTGGTTTAAAGAGTCGATAACAAACCGGGTTTATTTATATATATTTTTTTTTAACTTGACAGAAAAAAGAAAAAGAAAAAAGGAAATAAATAATGTACTACGTTTTTTAATAGTTGATATTCAGTCCTAGTTATATAGGTTGTTTAATTTTAAATAATCAAGGAATTTAAAACAATCGAAAAAAAAAAAAAAAAAAAAAAAAAAAAAAATGATAACGTGGCATTGAAAACAAAAAGACAAAAACATTGGTACTAATGATCAAAGCTCAACACACACACATATATATATATATATATATATATGTGTGTGTGTGTGTGTGTGTGTGTGTGTGTGTGTGTGTGTGTGTGTGTGTGTAACACGTTTCTGAAACAAATTAATTTTTTTTTCATATATGAAAAAAAAAAAATTTTTTTTTTTAGGAATTTATTCATTGTCATCAAGTGTTTATTTCTTTTTCTTTTTTTTTTTTTTTTTTAATTATTTGACTATTGTAAAGAAAATACTATTTATTTCTAAAATAACTTTAAAAAATTGTTATTTTTTTTTTAAGATTTAATTTTTTTTAAATAACTTTTTAAAAAAAATTATTCTTTTATAAGATTTTATTTTCATCAACCAATTAATTTTTTATTATTATTTGACTATGATCAAGAAAATACTATTAAAAATTATTTCGTGTTTTTTTGTTTTTTGTATATTTTTTTGTGTGTAATGCACGAAAAAAAAAACCTGTTTTTAAACAATCCTAAATAGAAGTCGATCTTATTTTCAGTTTTAACTAAACTTGAATCTATGAAAAATATTTCAATTAAATTTACCAAAATAACAACAAACACATAACTATATCTTCTAATCCTAATAAATGGAAAAAAAATAGATAAATAAATAACTTTAACTTATATTTGATTCATTTTTTAAATAACAGGAAATAATTTTTTAGAAAATACAAACCGACAATTTATTGTCGAACATTGAACAGCAACTTGCAATAATCTTGCAACAAATACTTTTAATTTTAATAAATGTCTTTTAAATACGATATCCTACTTTTAGTTTTATATAACAAATATCACCGAATTAACCGTAAGTATATAATTAATATTTATTAATCATTAATTAATATAACAAGTTATTAAGAAACAAATTCCAATACAACATTATCACAATTTTCAAAATTTTTAAATTAAAACCAAAAAACCAAAAAATAAAATAAATAAATAAAATAAACCCGGTGAAATAATGTAAAAAATTCTAATAATAATAATACAAAAAACAGTAAAGAAAAGTCAAACAATATATATATATATATATATATATATATATATTGATAGAATTTTAAAAAAATCTCTATATATTGTTTCTCTTACCTTTCAGCTGATTTGGTCGAAACATGAGAGAAAATTATGAAAAGTAAAACTATATTGTACATATCGTGCGTACGACATGGATGTGAGAGTTTTGTAGGCGATATACACTGGTAAATATTAAAACGTTATTATATATATGATCCAATTCCGAACCGAATGGGAACGGGGGAAAGAGAAAAAAAAGAAAAGAAAAAAGAAACACACGTAACAGAAAGTAGAATAATCAACAACAAGGCACCATGTTGTTAGGATGCATCACTCACGTGACGCGAACATGCCGCTAACTGAAAATGATTAAAAAAGAAAAAAAAAAAGATACGGAGTTATCTCCCTTGACCCAAACAGTCTTTACATGCTCAATTATCCCCCTTGTTTTTAGGTTGTTTTTTTTTTTCATTTAATTTTATTTAATTTTATATCATTTTTTTATCTTAAAAATGAAAAAAATGAAAAAATGAAATAAAAAAATCTTAAAAATGAAATAAGAATAAAATAAGAATAAAATAAAATAAAATTTATTTTATTTTATTTTTATTTCATTTTTATTTTAATTTAATTTAATTTTATTTTTTATTTTTAAATTTGGATTAAACCGATTTTGGTACACGGTTCTTATATCTAAAGCGAGCCCAATAAATCCAGAGCCTTCATGAAAGGCTAATGCTATAAGAGAGGTAATCTGAACATTAGCTAAATAAATGAGAATAACCTCCCCTTGTTTCTTTCACTTTGAGGAAGCCGTGTGTTTTGTTTTGTATAAACATCGATTTTTCAACTAATTGGGTATACCTATACTTTTCTAATATACAGGTACTCTCATAGAAATATTAACATCTTTTTTTAAATCACCTGTGGGAGATTTTAAGCATATATTGATAGGGATGGTGAACATGTGGAGACTGTTTGAAAATATATTAAAAGTATTCCTATAAGGGTGTTAACATTTTTAAATCGATTTAAAAAAAAGATGTTAATATTTCTATGAGGGTACCTGTATATTAGAAAAGTATAGATATACCCAATTTGTCGAAAAATCCGTGTTTTAACAAAACAAAACATACGCCTTCATCAAAGTAAAAAAAACAAAAACAAGGGGAGGTTACTATCATTTATGTAGCTAATGTTCAGATTACCATAAGAGATGTATTAATACTAGCAGGATCTGAAAGAAAAAAAAGAGTGAGAGAGAGTTGAATCAAGATTATTATAGTTATTTTTATATTGAACCATTTGAAATTGTTTGTGTGAAATAAGGGGTAGCAAGAGGTTTGAGGTGTTTTAAGGTTTTAAAGGTAGCTGGATATTCTTGGAGCATGTTCTTTGGGCTTTACTTTTAACCCCATCTCATTTGGTGGTCACACTGAAAAGGAAGGAATTTAAAGAACGAAAAGGAAAGAGACAAAGGCAAAAGGTGGTTCTATGATTTAGGCTTTATTGCCCGGACGTAGTCACCTGTGGCAAGGGAATATCTCCCTGACCAGTAGGTGTGACTCGACTCAGTTACAGCCTAAACTAGAATGGCCGCGATATTCTCTTTGGAGTCGGAAGTCGGTCCTTTTTCTCACACATGCGCGGAGGGTTCTTCCGGTGAAGGCCCATGGGAGTTTGTTATTTTTTAAATTTTAATTTTATCTTAGTTATATTTTAATGCCCACACTTTAAATATACACTCCTACATTTGGGGCACTGGTGGTTGTCGTCAGTGATGTTATCTGCATGGGTCATTGGGAAGTTTCGGGTCTTCCAACATCAGACTTCCCACAGAAGTGATCACCGAAAGCAACTATCATTTTCCCAAATTATTTTCCCAACTACAAAAGTTCACTGACAAAATCTTTATGACTGCAACAATATTTGGGTGAATTGAAAATCAGAGGAAGAATCGAGACCATCCAAACTACAGCATTGTTAAGATCGGCAAGAATACCCAGAAAAGTCCAGGAGACCTTAGAAGGCTTGCTGTCACTCAACCTCCAGTAAACCACCAGCTATGGCAGGTGTGAAAACCTAATAATAATAATAATAATAATAATAATAGAATGAAACACATAAAATTATCTCAGACTTTGTCAACGGGCATATGTTGAAGTCCCAGCAGATCACAAGGTGAAGATGAACAAAAAATAAAAAATAAAAGGTAGACAAATACCCGGACCTTGTTAGAAAATTGAAAAAAAAAAAGGGCAATATGAAGGTGAAAGTGATACCAATCGTACTTGGTGCACTTGGTACGGTCCCCCAAAGTTTGGAAAATGATCTAGAGGAACTGGAATACAGAAGAAGAATTGAGACCATCCAGACAACAGCATTGTTGAGATCGGCTAGAATACCCAGAAGCGTCCTGGGGATCTGAGGAGACTTGTTGTTACTCAGACTTCAGTGAAAAACCATCAGCCTATGCTGGTGTGATCAATCTGCCAAAGTTCACTCATTTCTTGTCCAATGCACATCTCTGTTCTCGTTAGGAAGATCAAATAAAACTCCCTGCAGTGTGGAAAGGTAGGCCTTAAATAATGATTAACTGCACTCACTAAGATCTTACATCCGGGCCAGCTATGCTTAGCGCTGCCCGACCAGTGCGAAATCTGCTTACGTACCAACAAGGGTGAGTAGTCTGACTTTGAGCCATGACTCATGATCAGGAGGTTGCGAGTTCAGTCTCTGTAGTCAATCACTATACCATTTGCAGAAGCTCTTGAGTAAACATATCAAACGTTATAATAATTAAATTATTATACTGTGTTATATCCACTGGTCCTGTTGCAGATTAACTATTGTTTCAATTTTTTTGGTGCAAAAAGAAATTCAAAAAGACAAAGGAATTGAGAAACAAAGGATGTTCCAGACAGAAGTCTGGATAGAAGAAAGAAGAAGAGTGATAAACATCTAAGGCTTGCTGACAAAATCTTTATGACTGCAACAATATTACAGTAGTCTTTGATCAATCCGGCAAGGTTCACTCATTTCTTGTCCAGTGCACATCTCTGTTCTCGTTAGGAAGATCAAATAAAACTCCCTGTGGTGTGGAAAGGTAGGCCTTAAATAATGATTAACTGCACTCAGTAAGATCTTACATCTGGGCCAGCCATGCTTAGCGCTGCCCGACCGGTGTAAAATCTGCATACGTACTAACAAGGGTGAGTAGTCTGACTTCGAACCATGACTCATGATCAGGAGGTTGCGAGTTCAGTCTCTATTAAAATTATATGAAGAATCAATTAATCGTCAAATTTTCATGAAATTTTTTATACTTATTCACCTTTAGATGAATTCATGTTTAAAATAGTTTTTTCCTAAAATATATGTGGGGAAATATTTCTTTTTTACTAGGTCAAACCCCACCCTTATTTAATTTTATGTAGTCTGACTTTGAGCCATAACCTACTCGAGTTTCATCATGAGGATCTACAGGGTTAAATCCACTGAATTAATCGAGACACCGATTAATAGCAGCCGATTTCACCTGTGTGTTCATTGCATTCTATCTTTTATAATAAATTCTAAATTTTATAATAAATTTGCTCTACTTAGTATTGAGCACTTTGTATTTGTTATATCGCTGACTTACCCCCCTGAATTCCACACTTACTAACCATCGTGACCAAATTCACCGGTAAGTCAGTCTCTGTAGTCATCCACTATACCATTTGCAAAAGCTCTTGAGTAAACATATCAAACGTTGTAATAATTAAATTATCATACTGTGTTATATCCACAGGTCCTTCTAGTTATTATTATTATTTTTCTCACAAGTTTTTACTTGTGACTTTTCTGAGAAATCTGATTGTCAGCCTCCTCAGGTCTCCAGGAAAATCGTCATAACATAGAATAAATACACTCAAAATTTGAACATACGTACTAACAAGGGTGAGTAGTCTGACTTTGAGCCATGACTCATGATCAGGAGGTTGTGAGTTCAGTCTCTATTAAAATTATATGAAAAATCAATTAATCGTCAAATTTTCATGAACATTTTTATACTTATTCACCTTTAGATGAATTCATGTTTAAAATAGTTTTTTCCTAAAATATATATGGGGAAATATTTCTTTTTTACTAGGTCAAACCCCACCCTTATTTAATTTTATGAAATCCAAACAAAATATATTTTACTCATACGATTTTTAAAATTTTTCTCTAAAGATAGGAGTCTGAATAATTAAATCAAAAAATTTTAGAAATGTTTTTGAGGTCCATAGACAGAATGGAAGAGAGAAAGAAGGAATAAACGAACCAGAATTCAAAGAAATTAAGCTAAAAAGAAAGAAAGAATTTTTTTTAAAAAGAAATGAAAAAGAAAGAGAGAAAGAAGGAATAAACGAACCAGAATTCAAAGAAATTAAGCTAAAAAGAAAGAAAGAATTTTTTTTAAAAAGAAATGAAAAAGAAAGAGAGAAGAAGGAATAAACGAACCAGAATTCAAAGAAATTAAGCTAAAAAGAAAGAAAGAATTTTTTTAAAAAGAAATGAAAAAGAAAGAGAGAAAGAAGGAATAAACGAACCAGAATTCAAAGAAATTAAGCTAAAAGAAAGAAAGAATTTTTTAAAACAAATATCTTAGTGGAAAGAATATGATGCTTTTTAAGTAAGTAAATAATTTTCTTTTAAATATTAAACATTCTATTCTAATTATTTAATTTTCCTACATCCCCCAATTTTCAAAAATGTACTTTTACACAGCCCGGAAGGCTTTTTGGGGGGAGGGGGAGAGGTGCTAGTTAATATAATTTAAATAGTTTAATTAGCAGGACCTGTGGATATACCAGTATGATAATTTAATTATTACAAAATTCAATATGTTTACTTAAGAGCTATTGCAAAATAGTTCAATTATTAATTTTTACCATTTGCAAAAGCTCTTGAGTAAACATATCAAATGTTGTAATAATTAAATTATCATACTGTGTTATATCCACAGGTCCTTCTAGTTATTATTATTATTATTTTCTCACAAGTTTTTACTTGTGACTTTTCAGAGAAATCTGATTGTCAGCCTCCTCAGGTCTCCAGGAAAATATGATGGGAATAATTTGCATAATGATTTTAACAAAATTGGATTTTAAATAATTATTTGCTGTTACTGATTTCTATCATGTTATTCTCAAATGTATTAAAAGCTTTCTTCAGGTGTTTCTTGTTATCTTTGAAATGAGGCTTGATAATTTGGATTATTCGGACTATTGTCCTCATCTTTATTGTTAGCTACATAATGTTTCAGCTGATGTGCCTTCCATCCTTCTTCAGGTGTTTGTTGTCGAACTCAGGTACCTTCTCTTTGAATTGAACTCTGGAACCCTCTTGTCGAGCCTTCATGGAGCTTTGAACCAAACCATTTATTCAATCCACGAGGCTAGACTGTTCTCATTCCGTTAACCATAACTGGGTACAAGTGTTAAGTATTCTATGTTATTATCACCCTGTGTATATGTATTTACTTTGTCATTAATTGTTTTATTTTCGAGGGTTTCCCCCGGACATACATATACACACAACTGCCCTTTATATATGTATAGATGGTCTCTATTAAAGTCTAGGCGATTTAGATTCGTCGCAAAACTGCCCATATTACACTGGTTTACAAAGAAATTGAGGCAAGCACAAAAATAGCTGTCTTAATCTAATTTGGGGGTGCTGAATTCAGATTAGAAATCCGTTTTTACTCATCACCTCTAGATTTTTAGATATGCATATTGTACATTTTGTACACATACTGTACATAAAGGCGTATATGCATTCAAGGTTAATTTCTAATATTGTGTGACTTATGTCTTTTTTTTTTAGTTATTATGCAATAAATGTAAGTGATAGGATTACATTATATATATATATATATAGCTATATATCAAGACGGATTTTGGTAGTTAAGCGTAGCCAACATGTCTCAATCAACAGCCAGTAGTGCACTGGCAGTCAGCGAAGGAGGCTGTCGTCCCTCGCAGCGCAGGGGGAAGGTGTCCCTCGACAATTGTGTTACACAATCTTTTGGGTATATATTTTTATTACAATTTCCAATGACGGCACATTTTATCCTCTCTCATCACTGTGGAGGTCAGGTTTGGGTAAGTAGGTGGGGGTGTGATCGGCCGCGTTTGATGTATCCTTCGCTTGCTAGCCCTCGTTGGTCGTATGTTCGCTCGACGCCTGNACCTCTGACTGTCGTCTGCCTTTCAAAGCTGTTTATTTATAGAGAACTGCTGCCGAAAATCGGATCCATTGAAGTTATTTTCATTTCACCCGGGAATCACTTTCATTGGATGAAAATGAGAATTTTATTTACCAATTTTATTTTATTTAATGTCAGGAATTGATTATCAAAGCGGAACTCCCGATCGGAGCCCATGCGCAGATATGCGTTAAAATGGTCATTCTGTTTTAGGCTACGATAGAGGACACTTCCGATTTTGGGGTCTCCGCCTTATGTTTGTTTTGTTGGCGAGTGTATGTATCTTTTATTATGGATTGAAGTGCTGAATTAGTGAATCGGGAGATATCTACATTTGCATATGCAATACCAAGTACTTTTGGTTCGTATCCGAACCATTATCAAGGTAGAGCGTGTGTGTCTTTCATTATTAAAACTGTTCAAGTAATTGTTTTGCTTTTATGTATATATTAATATAATGTTTTAAAATGATGAATTAAAAGAAATAAATGTTTATTAATTATATATATATATAGGGGCCGGGATAGCTCAGTCGGTAGAGCATTCGGCTAGAAACCACATGGTTTCTAGTTCAATTCGGTCCTCGCCAACTCAGCGTATGAGTAGCACAGGTATCTGTGCGGTGAAGTAAGGAGCTGATGGTAGGTGTTGCGCTCCACCTCAGATGCCAAAAAACTATCTCCTTGGTCTAGCGCTATTGAAAGGGGATAGACTCCCTCGCTGATTGGCTAATACCGACTTTAGGCCGTCCCGACGACTTTACTTTATATATATAACACTAAAAGTGGAGGAATCATATGTACTTAGGGAGATAATATTTTATTATGGAATAAAATATAAAATAAAGGGGGATTTATTTTATATTTCATTCCATAATAAAATATTATCTCCCTAATTACATATGATTCCTCCACTTTTAGTGTTATATAAATTCTCCTGTACCAAAAATCTATTCATATATATATATATATATATATATATATATATTTATGAATCTTCCAAAGCCTCCATGCTTCCTGTAGTCCGCTGACACTATTACTGATGTCACTCTCCACATACATATGCACACACACACATGCATATTACTACTGTAAACTGTTCATGTTCCTGACACTAATACATTATTCTGTGTATTTGACATGAGACTTTGATGAGTTGTGGTGTACCCTTGCACTGTACACAATAAATTTCATTATATATATATATATTTATTTCAAAATAAAACTACTTGACATAAGAAATATATAAATTCTCAGCTCTGATGGCAAGGCTTAGAATATGCATGGCCCCCTAATATATATGGCCCCACATGTCACTTAAGCAGGCAGAATTCTAACAGGCTGATTCGTTTTGTAGTCAATTTATGTCTGTTTCAAAAAAAAATTAAAAAATGTTAAAAATATACAAACTTATCTTTTTTTCCTTCAGAAATGTAATAATAACATTTTTTAAATAAACAAACACACCAACAATTTATCTATGATTTCAGGTTATATCAGAAAAAAAATTAAACTTTTTCAATGTGAAATGTATTCCCTGGTCATGGTAGGCAATGATAGTAATGATACTACAGAGAAAGAGTATTTCCCGAGGAGAACTTATGGTTCCATCTAGCCAAATGATTGTGCTTTAAGATTTTTCAAAACAGAAATAAATTGACTATAAAACGAATAGGCCTGTTAGCATTCTGCGTGTTTATGTAACATATGGGGCCGTATATATTAGTAGGTCGTGTCTGGTCTTGGTCGGCAATGATAGTAATGATACTACAGAGAAAGAGTATTTCTCAAGGAGAACTTACGGTTCCATCTAGCCAAATATTTGTGCTTTAAGACATAAATTGACAATAAAACAAATTGGCCTGTTAGAATTCTGCTTGCTTAGGTAATATGTGAGGCTGTATATATTAGTAGACTGTGGAATATGCTGATTCCTCTGCAGAGGTTAAGACCCCCCCCCAGTACTTGATGCCATATAACTGTAGATTTGCATTAAAAATGGTTACTTGAAGTTATAATTGTTTACTAAGGATTATTATTAGTAGTTACTTAAAACCGTATAATTGTGTACAAACAAATTATTATTAAATAGAAATAATTACTTGAAACTATATAATTATTAGTGTTAGATAGAAATACTTGAAACCATGTAAAGTCAACGGGGCGGCCTAAAGTCGGTATCAGCCAGTCAGCGAGGGAGTCTATACCCTTTTCAATGGCGCTAGACAAAGGAGATTGTTTTAGCATCTGAGGTGGAGCGCCACACCTACCATCAGCTCCTTACTTTACCGCATAGATCCCTGTGCTACTCATACGCTAAGTTAGCGAGGACCGGTATCGAACTAGGAACCTTGTGGTTTCTAGCCGAACGCTCTACCGACTGAGCTAACCCGGCCCATTTGAAACCATATAACTGTGGGTAAATTATTTGTATTAGATAGGAATACCAGGTATCATATATATATATTTACCAACTGTTGAAGTGGTTTGAGCAACAAGCTATGCACAACTGAACCAGTGCCAAGACAATTGGTACTTATGGGAATCCAGAACAGTCCACTCATGCATTTGGGTGATTCCATTCCTTGGGTCCTGATTGGCTGCTTGGTTTCTATGATGTTCTGAGGCTTCATAAATAACTTGGCATTTTGCAGTAGTCTTTGCAGCAAAACAGATTTGTATTAAGTTACGATTGCTTGCTGCCTTGTCTTACCAATTCGATGGTAGTTGGAACTTGTATGATTATTCTACACCAACCTCTCCGCATGAGCAGAATGTGACACAAGTTCTATTTCTTAAGTGGTGGTCAGCAGGTTTGAATTCAGAGTTTTCCTTCTCCTAGACTGGTTAAAGAGCCCAGTCTGCCCTACTATTTAACTATAGCTGGAGGGAGAGTAGTTAGATTCACACCTTTCCCAAGGGTATTAGCAAATCTTTAAAGAAACAAAATCCTTGAAATTTTTCCTTTGTTTTTTGTTGCATACCACAATGTCAAATAATCTGACTTGGTATTTGAACTAAAAAACAACATTTCTCTCTCTCTCTCTCTCTCTCTCTCTCTCTCTCTCTCTCTCTCATCCATTAAGATTCAGAGTTTTCCTTCTCCTGGATTGGTTGCCTAACCAAGGTTAAAGAGCCCAGTCTGCCCTACTATTTATCCATAGCTGGAGGGAGAGTAGTATTCATACCTTTCCCAAGGGTATTAGCGCTAAGTGAAATGCAATTACCACATCCAGGATTTGAACTCGGAGCGACGAGTCCATTTCCCATGACTTTAACCATTACACCACGCTTTTCCTTTTTACCGAGTATCATATAATTGTGTGCAAAAAAATGCTTAAGAAATGACTACACAATGAATATGAATATACAATGAATACAATTCCAATTTTTTTTTTATTGCGTGATATTAACAGCTGTCAGGCTTAGAAAAGTACATTGACATCTTGGTATAAGTAAATCCTATAAGTAAGTAATATAATAAGTATTCTTTTATTGTTATATTATAAGTAAATCCACCTATGTTCAATTTGTCATTATAAATACAAAAAAAATACCTTTTACTACCTATTGGTCTTCGTAGAAAGGGACGCATGTCGTTAAGTTTATTTAACTCTTAACACCCTGAGTTATTTCCTATAAGTCTAACATCATCAAAGGGGAACCACTCTTGACTGATAAATTATTTATTTATTTTCCCATTAAACTAAAACCCTAACCCTGACCCCCTTCTTTTTTCCTATTAGATCAATGAATAATTTATCAGTCAATCAGAGTGGTTCCCCTTTTTATGTTGGAGTTATAGGAAATAACTTTACTTTGTTTAGCCACAACAAATAACTTTACTTTGTTTAGCCACAACAAAGGGGAACCACTCTTGACTGATAAATTATCTATTAAACTAACCCTAAACCCTAACCCTGACCCCCCTTCTTTTTTCCTAGTAGATCAATGAATAATTTATCAGTCAATCAGAGTGGTTCCCCTTTTTATGTTGGAGTTATAGGAAATAACCTTACTTTGTTTAGCCACAAGATTTGATATAAGCAAATTCAATTTTCCTTAGTTTATTATAAGGTTATACTTTTTAATAATTACCTAGTATTTTTATAATTACGTTTTTTTTTTACTTAAATAAGATTTTTAAATAATTACATACTATTTACTTTATGTATGATTATATTTGCGGTAGGAAAATTCAATTTTGGTAATCTTATCTGTGCGGTAAAATGGAGAACTGACTGTAGATGTGGCACTCCACCACATCAAAAACAATCTCCCTGGTTTAGCGCTAGTGAAAAGAGGATAGACTCCCTCGCTTGTATTTTAAGATGGCCTTGGAAAGGCGGTCCAGTTTATATTGCATGATTATTTACATTGCTGTACTGTATTAATTTTGTGATATGTTGAAGTGGCTCAAAGAACAGTCAACAGAATTTTATGGGGCAGGGTTACATGCTCTCATTCAAAGGTGGAACATTGCTATTGAGGGAAACAGTGACTATGTGGAGAAAAAGGGATGTGATCCACAGAGGACCAACTTCATTTTGATGTATGATACATGTTCCTGTATTGGTAATTATACCTGTCCTAAACAAAATGGCATTACGTCTTGAACCACCCTCGTATACATATATATACATATGTTATCGGAAGCGCGTGGTGTAATGGTTAAAGTCATGGGAAATGGACTCGTCGACCCGAGTTCAAATCCTTGACGTGGTAATTGCATTTCACTTAGCGCTAATACCCTTGGAAAAGGTATGAATTCTACTCTCTCTCCAGCTATGGGTAAATAGTAGGGCAGACTGAGCTCTTTAACCTTGGTTAGGCAACCGGTCTAGTAGAAGGAAAACTCTGAATTCAAAAGTTGTTAAACTCCGCTTAAGAAATTGACCTTGTGTCACATCCTGCTCGTGCGGAGGGGTTGGTAAATATATATATGCTTTTTTCTAATCACATAGTATTTACTTTGTGTAGCGATGGAATTTGATTCAATTTTTTTGGTTTATTATCCTGTTTAAAAACTATTATGAGTGAACAGAAAATTTATCGGGTTGGACAGACGGATCTCTCCACTGGAAACGACGTTCTCCCAGCTGCCAAAGGCCCCTGACCAAATCCTTGTCGCCTGCAACAATTTTTTTTTTTACAGCATTTTCTTCGCCAAAACTCACTCGCCTCTTCTTCGTCGTCATGCATCAGTGTTTTTGTCAGCAAGATCAGAATGCAATTGTCCCAGTGTGGGAAGGCAGGCCTTAAATAATCATTAACTGCCCTGACCAAGATCCCACATCTTGTTATATATTGTACAAACGGAAATATGAATTTCCGGTTTTATTAAACAAAGAAATATAACAACTTCCCGTTATCAGAACAAGAGATAAAAATGTGTAGGAGTAGCTATGAATATAAAAGAACCGAGGGCTTGAGACAAGTCAGTCAGTCAGTCAGCCCCGGAGGCAGTCAGCCGGAGAGAGAGTGAGGTGATCGGGGTCAGTAGTCGGGAGAGTCGATGCGAGTTAGTTGGCCGAGCGGGACCTCGTGTAATTGGTGTTGGAAAAGCTAGCCTTAACCAACTGAAAAAGCTTGTCACCCAGAAATTTAATCGAAGGACCGAAAGTCTAAAGACTGAATATATTAATTAAACTGACCCTCTCTCTCGAAGTTAAGAAGCTTGAATTTATTTCAATAAACTTCTGGAGGATAACTTTGGTGTTATTGTCATCCCTTACAACGAAGATAAAACTATTGCAATTTAGTACAGTGACGACGTGCTATGCAACAATTGGGTCAATCGCGCAGTGTAGGAATTTGCATATGCGCCAACAGGTAGTCTAATGTTGAGCCACAACTCACAATCAGCAAGTTCAATCTCCCTAATCACCAGCTACACTCCCCCTTGATCTCATTTTGCACACCAGACATGTTCCTGCTCACTTTGAGCTACCACTTACTTAATTTCTCTTGCTACAAAAATTGACCTTGTGTCACATTTTAGTCATGGTTAATATATAGAGGGGACTAAAAAGGTTAAATATATAGAGGGGACTAAAAAGGCATCTTTAGAGGTTATTACTATCAAGAGATTAATTGATGCTTTGGCCCTCTTAAAAATTGACCTTGTGTCACATTTTGCTCATGGTGGGGGAGTTGGGTAATTATATACAGGGAGGCATGTGGTGTAATGGTTAGTGATAGGAAATGGACTCATCGACCCAAGTTCAAATCCTGGATGAGGCTGTTTGCATTTCACACAGCGCTAATACCCTTGGGAAAGGTATTCATCCAACTACTCTACCTTCAACTATGGGTAAATAGTAGGGAGGGCTGGGCTCTTTAATCTTGGCTATATAACCAGTCTAGGTGAAGGAAAACTCTGAATTCAAACCTGGTAAATTACACTTAAAAATTGACCTTGTGTCACATCCTAATCATGTGGAGGGGTTGGTAAATATATATGTATACAGGGGACATAAAAAATAGTGTGTATAGAGGTTATTACTATCAATAGATTAAGAGATGCTTTAGCCCTCTTAAAAATTGACCTTGTGTCACATTCTGCTCATGGTGGGGGGAGTTGGGTAAATATATACAGGGTACAAAACAAGGTGTGTTTAGAGGTTATTACTATCAAGAGATGCTTTAGCGCTCTTAAAAATTGACCTTATGTCACATTCAGCTCATGGTGGGGGAGTTGGGTAAATATATATGTATACAGGGACAAAAAAAAGGTGTGTTTAGAGGTTATTACTATCAATAGTTTAAGAGATGCTTTAGCGCTCTTAAAAATTGACCTTATGTCACATTCTGCTCATGGTGGGGGGTTGGGTAAATATATATGTATACAGGGGACAAAAAAAGGTGTGTTTTAGAGGTTATTACTATCAATAGATTAAGAGATGCTTTAGCGCTCTTAAAAATTGACCTTCTGTCACATTTTAGTCATGGTGGGGGAGTGAGGTTAAAAATATACAGGGGACAAAAAAAGGTGTGTTTAGAGGTTATTACTATCAATAGATTAAGAGATGTGTTGTTGGTTTTATTGTTTCGTCACTATTCATTGTTTTCTTTTCCTTTTTATGTTTTTGTTTAATTTTTTTCTGCTTTTAAAATTTCGGTGAATTAAAGGAAAAAATATGAATAAAAAGCGTCAAAAATATGAAGCCTAAAACGCGACCAGATGTTACGATCATATTGAAAGTAATATTTAAAAATATATTGATTGGTTTATTATTTGAACAATATCATGTGAAAAAGGCAATTTTTGGAAACAAATATATTTTTTTAGCTCATATATATACCAACTGTTGAAGTGAGTTAGTGTACTGTTGGTTTGAGCAACAAGTTAAGCACAACTAAACCAGTACCAAGACAACTGGTACTTATGGGAATCCAGAACAGTCCACTCATTCATTTGGGTGATTCCATTCCTTGGGTCCTGATTGGCTGCTTGGTTTCTATGATGTTCTGAGGCTTCATAAATAACCTGCCATTTTGCAGTAGTCTTTGCAGCAAAACAGATTTGTATTAAGTTACGATTGCTTGCTGCCTTGTCTTACCAATTCGACGGTAATTGGAACTAGTATGATTATTCTACACCAAACTCTCCGCATGAGCAGGATGTGACACAAGGTCTATTTCTTAAGTGGAGGTCAACAGGTTTGAATATTTAATATAATATAATATTTCTAAATATATTGATTGGTTTATTATTTGAACAATATCACGTGAAAGGTAATTTTTGGAAACAAATATATTTTTTTAGCTCAGTTGGTAGAGCATCCGACTAGTAATCACAAGGTTCTGGGTTCAATACCAGCCCTTGCCAACACAGTGCATGTTTAAGAAATTGACCTTATGTCATATCCAACTTGTGCAGAGGGGTTGGTAAATATGTATATACCAAAAGAATATATCTCCATGTTCCTGATTTATAAGAACTAAGATGGAAGCAGAGAGAGATACAACTGTAGAATAATCATACTAAGTTCCAATTACCATTGAATTGGTAAGACAAAGCAACAAGTAGCTGTAACTCAATACAGATCTAACTTTGTTGCAATCCTATTGAAAGTAATATTTCTAAATATATTGATTGGTTTATTATTTGAACAATATCACGTGAAAAAGGCAATTTTTGGAAACAAATATTTTTTTTAGCTCAATTGGTAGAGCAACGGACTCGAAATCTCAAGGTTCCATGTTTGATACACATCCCCGCCCACTCAGCACCTGAGTAGTACAGCTTGGATAATCTGATCCGTGCGGTAAAGCATCTGTGAGCTGATGATAGGTGTGGCGCTCCACCTCAGAAAAAACAATCTCTCTGAAAGGAGCTAGTGAAAGGGGGATAGACTCCCTTGCTATTCGGCTGATACCAACAATAGGCTATTACTAGTCGAACACTCTACCAACTGAGCTAATCCAGTTCTACATGCGTTGAATAGATTTTTTAAAAATCTGTTTAAAGAAGTTGAGGTTATTTCCTATAACTCCAACCTAAAAAAGGGGAACCACTCTGATTGACTGATAAATTATTTATTTATTGATCTACTAGGAAAAAAGAAGATGGGGTTAGGGTTTAGGGTTAGTTTAATGGGAAAATAATGGGTAGATTAATTAATAGATAAAATTAATTCAGAGTGGTTCCCCTTTTTATAGGAAATAACTGAAGTTGAATACCCAATAAAGAATGAATAAAACAAAAACGTCTTTGGTATAAAATAACCCAATAAGGGTTGATATGCCATAAAATCCAACCAACCAGAAAACCCCAATAGTCACAGTTTGACCATGGCTGGTTTAAATGGTCAAATTAGCAAGAATGAATAAAACAAAGACGTCTTTGGCATAAAATAACCCAACAAGGGTTGACATGCCATAAAATCTAACCAACATCAAAATTCCGAACTCTTTTTTGTCTTTTATTGGTACATTTAAATTCCCAAATTCCAAGTGACTCCAAGAATAACGGTTTCTGATTCTGACTTTGTACAAAGCTAAAGTTCCTTTTTGTTTCTTTGTTCTTTCCAGCCCCAAAAACCATGATGGCATGGACCTTCTTTCACCATACACCAAATCCCATGGCCCGAATCACGATAACCAATATGTGCGGAATTGCCAGCAGGTTAAATACGGCAATCGAACACACTCGTTGTTTCCCATCTACCACAACAATGGCAGTTCCATCCAGTTGCCTCTCGTCGAATCACGTTTCCTGATGAAGAAAATCGGAGCTGCAAACAAAAAACGAGACATTTCCATTCATTATCAGCTGGTTACGAATCCTTGGCACACGCTGAGCGTTTTGGAACCAGGAAAAAAGGATGGGTAAATAATTTGTTATTTTTCTTATTTATTCATCTTATTGTTGCATACTGCTTCCTAAGTTCTTCTACTGTCTGCTTTTATCTTCTTTGTTTTCTGTTTCATAATGAATGGGTAGCCTATTTATTTTGTAATGTAGTGTAATGTTTCATAATGAATGGGTAGCCTATTTATTTTGTAATGTAGCGTAATGTTTCTTAATGAATGGGTAGCCTATTCATTTTGTCATGTAGTGTAATGTTTCTTAATGAATGGGTAGCCTATTTATTTTGTAATGTAGTGTAATGTTTCATAATGAATGGTAGCCTATTTAATGAATGGGTAGCCTATTTATTTTGTAATGTAGCGTAATGTTTCATAATGAATGGGTAGCCTATTCATTTTGTAATGTAGCGTAATGTTTCATAATGAATGGGTAGCCTATTCATTTTGTAATGTAGCGTAATGTTTCATAATGAATGGGTAGCCTATTCATTTTGTAATGTAGCGTAATGTTTCATAATGAATGGGTAGCCTATTCATTTTGTAATGTAGTGTAATGTTTCATAATGAATAGGTAGCCTATTTATTTTGTAATGTAGCGTAATGTTTCATAATGAATGGGTAGCCTATTCATTTTGTAATGTAGCGTAATGTTTCATAATGAATGGGTAGCCTATTTATTTTGTAATGTAGTGTAATGTTTCATAATAAATGGTAGCCTATTCATTTTGCAGGAAGGGTAATATTTGTTACATGATAAATAGGTAGCCTATTCATATAAAAGATAATTATCTATATCTCTGGGTTGTTAGAAAAAAAAGAAAATATAATATATATATATATATATATATATATATATATATATATATATATATATATTGAAAAAACAAATGATGTTTACAAATGCATGGGATCATCAGGAGAGAATGTGCACCGTTTCGGGGCCTTCCTCCTGATGATCCCATGCATTTGTAAACATCATTTGTTTTTTCAATATATCAAATTCACATTGTCGGATTAATTTCCTTTTATTTTCACATACATATATATATATATATATATATATATATATACACACATACACACACTAATTTTCATATGTTCAATTTTTTTTTTTAAATCACATTATCGTGGTTCATTCTACACCAGACTCAATTGTCTGCTAGGCTAACTCTTTAATCGTAACATCACGCGAAGCACCCAGTCTAATGCTCGTACAAGTACATGAGTAAAGAAAGAAAGAAGGCAAGAGAGACAGAAAGAAAGCAAGAGAGACAGAAAGAAGGCAAAAGAAGAAAGAAGGCAAGAGACAGAAAGAAGGCAAAAGAAAGAAAGAAAGCAAAAGAGAAAGAGAGAAGAGAAAGAGAAGAAAAGAGAAAAGAGAAGAAGGAAAGAGACAGAAAAAGAGAGAAAGAAGGAGAGAGAAAGAGAGAAAGAAGGAGAGAGAAAGAAGGAGAGATCTTTTGATTAAAGAGTTAGCCTAGCAGACAAAAAAAAACTGTAGTTCCTTTCCTAGGTTTTAACTTACTTAATAGTTGCCATAGATATTCATTTACAAATATCTATTTATCTATCTTACATAAAGGACTCTATCTGTTTGATAGATTCTTATATGATTTTCTGGACCATATGACCTTTAGGCACCCCTTTTTGATCTTGATTAAGAAAGGACATTTTTCATTTACACCGTCAATATCCAGTTGTTTTAACTCTTAAAGTCCTATACCACCTCATTCCACCCGGCTGGAAGTCACATTTGTTTTCTTAATCTACCCAAAAAAATAGCCTTTGTTTGAATGTAATATTAAACATAATATTAAAAATATGTAGCAGTCTTTGATGTACGAGAAATAACAGGTAACTTTAAATGAAAAGGCCATTTTTAGACATTTATATATATCCTTATAGGAATGGGGCTCTGGACTTAGAAAATTCTCAACAGGATGTTAAGAGTTTTAACAGACGATTTTTCGATTTTTTTTTTTTTTTTTTTTTTTTTTTTTTTTAATTATAAAACTAACCCTAACCCTAACCTCAACCCCTAACAAACCACCGGATATTGACGGTGTAAAAAAAACATGTCCTTTCTTAATCGAGATCAAAAAGGGGTGCCTAAAGGTAATATGGTCCGATTTTCTTTTAACTCAGCTTCCTTTTAAGATTTTTCTTTTGATAAATTGTTTTATTTTTTTCTAATTTTCTTTGTAGATGTGATCAAGTCAATAGTGGTATAACGGCAACTGTAGCAGAGAGCGGTCACCAAATGAATTGTTTAGTGGCAGTTAATGCAGGATTCTTTCATCGAGAAACTGGGGAATGTTACGGTAAAAACGACTTTTTTGCTATTTCGTTGAATTTTTGAGATGAGGCTTGATAATTTGGATTATTGTCCTCGTCTTTTATTGTTAAGATACTATTTCTCTGAATTTTTTGAGATGAGGCTTGATAATTTGGATTATTCAGACTATTGACCTCATCTTTATTATTAAGATACTATTTCTCTGAATTTTTTGAGATGAGGCTTGATAATTTGGATTATTTGGACTATTGTCCTCATCTTTATTGTTAAGATACTATTTCTCTGAAATTTTTAGAGGAGGCTTGATAATTTGTATTATTTGGATTGTTTTTGGACTATTGTCCTCATCTTTATTGTTATCTACACAATGTTTCAGAAGATGTGCCAAGAAACACCTGAAGAAGGCCAGAGGGCACATCAGCGAAAATGTTGTGTAGATAACAATAAAGATGAGGACAATAGTCCAAATAATACAAACTACTTTTTGGTCTTTTTTTTTTTTTGTCATTTTACTTTTTTTACTTTGTGACTATAACAACCAAGATGAGGATACCAGTTTGAAATAAATCAGTGTATAATAAAGATAATTCCTCATCTCAGAAATAGCTGAAACATTGTGACTATAACAACCAAGATGAGGATACCAGTTTGAAATAAATCAGTGTATAATAATGATAATTTCTCATCTCAGAAATAGAAGAAACATTGTGACTATAACAACCAAGATGAGGATACCAGTTTGAAATAAATCAGTGTATAATAAGCAGGATGTGACACAAGGTCAATTTCTTAAGCGGAGTTCAACAGGTTTGAATTAACAGTTTTCCTTCTCCTAGACTGGTTACCTAGCCATAGTTAAAGAGCCCAGTCTGCCCTGCTATTTACCCATAGCTGGAGGGAGAGTAGGATTCATACCTTTCCCAAAGGTATTAGAGCTAAGTGAAATGCAATTACCACGTCCAGGATTTGAACTTGGGGCGACGAGTCCATTTCCCATGACTTTAACCATTTTCATCTCGGATGTTCATATTTGCTAAACTTGAATTTTTTTTCTTTGCAGGAAACATTGTGAGCAATGAACGTCTTGTAAAAGATTCCGAGGGAATCCAAAATGCACATTTTGGTATCACTAAGGACGGCAACATTTACATTGGGTAAAACACTTTATTCTCTTGACAATATAGAGAGTCATGTTTTTTCACATACAGACTAACCGAGGCGTGGAATAAACTGCCTGCATCCGTTGTAGGCTACACAAACACTGCATTTTTCGGTAATTTATGAGGAAGTGCGTCCTGGTCTCCTGCCTCAGAAATTGCTACTCGGTGACTATTAAAATAACGTCCCCAGCTATGTTGTCTCGGTGGTTTTACTTGAAAGAAAACAACCAACTTAGGGCGTTAAATGTATTTTAGAGGGGGTGGGCTTCATTTTATGAACAAATAGAGATGGGTCGATAGATAGATATAAACAAAGTAAAAAATAAACAAATTGAGGTAGATAGATAGATAGATAGATATCCATCTTTATATCTAAACAAGAATTACGACAAATTTCTATAAATAAACAAGAATTACGACAAATTTCTATAAATAAACAAGAATTACGACAAATTTCTATAAATAAATTTCTAAACAAATTATGATAAATAAATAAGAATTAAGACAAAAAATACGTTTAACGCCCTAAGTTGGTTGTTTTCTTTCAAGTAACACCACCGAGACGACATAGCTGGGGATGTTATTTTAATAGTCACCGGGTAGCAATTTCTGAGGCAGGAGATCAGGACACACTTCCTCATAAATTACCCATTTTTCAAGACCTCTATCCTTCCTGTAATTTACTAACACTATACCTGATACCCCCCATCATACACATATACACACACGCGCACTCATACATGTATATTATTACTGTACACTATTCATATTCCTGGCACTAATACATTATTCTATGTACTGTACATGAGACTTTGATTAGCTGTGGTGCCCCTGAGCACTACGCAATAAATTTTATTATTATCATTTTAAAACTACAATAGCCAATAACTGGAGAGTGTAAACTATTAGGTAATCTGAACATTAGCTACATAAATGAGAGTAACCTCCCTTTGTTTGTTTCACTTTGAGGAAGCCTTATGTTTTGGTTGGCCATTTTCATTTCACTGTAAATCTACACTGAAAATACAAATTTGTTCAAATCAATACAACTGCATGTTTGAGCAAGAAAATATCATAAAATGTGTTCTTAATTGTGCTTGCGCATTATTTGAAATGAACTTAATTTGTTATTAAGAACACATTTTATGATATTTTTGTGTTAAAACATGCAGTTGTATTGATTTAAACAAATTTGTATTTTCTGCCAACCAGCATCATTGAAAAACTCAATGAAAATCTGTTTATGGCTATGATGGAAGGGAGATAACTCTTTTTATTTTTCGCATATTCTCTTAATGGTAATTTTCACCTTTAGTTGGCTAAAATTCCTAGCAAATAAGGCAATTAGAGTAACTTCCCTTGATTTTCACTATGAAATAAGCCGGTAGCTATTTTGAAAGTCTCTGTGTGAAATACACAAATCTTAGAAACTTTTTGAAAACAATACAACTGCATGCTTTAACACAAAATTATCATAAAATGTGTTCTTAATAACAATTAAGTTCATTTCAGATAATTTTATGCTAGGAGTTTAGCCAACTGACTTTCACTTTGAAACAAGCCGGTAGCTATTTTGAAAGTCTCCGTGTGAAATACACAAATCTTAGAAACTTTTGAAAACAATACAACTGCATGCTTTAAACACAAAATATCATAAAATGTGTTCTTAATAACAATTAAGTTCATTTTCAATAATTTTATCCGCTAGGAATTTAGCCAACTGACTTTCAACTTTGAAACAG